>CM035161.1:21555439-22155439 GCA_020205615.1 Panax quinquefolius
CATATGAAGGAAGTGATTTATTAGTAGACAAAATAACATGATGGTGTCCCGATGCGAAGCGAGATTGTGAGGTTATCGAGTTACACCTCATTTGGTGGAGAATGAGGAGCATTATGGCGGATGTTTGAGAGGAGTTTGGCTTAGGCGTACGTGGGTATCTCATTTCTCGTAAATTTTCTCTGCAGCCGAGATGTTGTCGATAGAACTCGGATTATTTAGTCGAGAGATATGAAATGGATCCAGCAGAGGACCATAACGAGATGCATCACAGAAGATGGCAGGTCATCAGAATCGCGATAACCCGGCGGAGAAAGAAGAATCACGGACAAAGCTGTACCTTTTCACGGTAGTAATCGTGATCGTGAAAATAGAAGAAGCGAAGTCGAGGAGAGATTTTAAAAAGAGGAGATTTAACAACGACCATGTGAGAGGCGGCGGTCTTGAGCAAGGCTGGTTCTAGGGGAGGAGAAAACGACCCACTTGTTGCATTATATTTAAATCACGGAAAGAGGACATGTCGAGGCCAGCCCTTTGTGAGTTTTAAGGTATACTTTATAATTATGGAAAAGAAGGGGCGTATAAAGCAAAGTTATACAATGTCGAAACCAGTCCGGTGGGAATGGTGACTCAAAAGCATGTCGAGAAAGAAATCGAAGTCAATGATTTCTGGACGTTTTATGCGTCGTAATGGGGTCGAAATCACGAGGAACCCGACGAAGTTATACAGGTTAGTTAATTAAAGGGTCTTGCGAAGGTTTATACCTTACTAGATACCGGGATTCTGCCATTCTTTATCTCTTGCTACTCATTTCGGCGTTTGAACTTGACTACGGAGAAATTAGACTTTGACCTGTTTATGGAACTCTAGTTTGGAGAAACTTTCATTACATCAGTTGTTTAGAAATCTTGCTTGATTGAGTTAACACTATATCCGTTACTGTAAACTTATTTCTGTGGGAGATATTTGGCTTTGATGTGATTTTACCAGTTAATTACTCAATACTTGCGAAATTGATTACTTTAAGTAAGGTTGTTGTTATTCATATTCTTAAGCAACTTTGTTGGCAAATTAAAGTAATCAAATACATTATCAGTCAAACATTTTTCATATCAAGCCATTGAAGTCATTACGTTTATTATGGATGTCGAGTTTTAACTTGGTCGTGTTATGGATTTGAATAAAGACACGTCAGTTGAATAATATTCTTCACATTGTTATTGATTTTCTGGCGTATTTCACGAAGAAAATTTCTTGGCTTTTACTCCCAAAAGCGATATTAAATTTTGCTTATCGACTTTGAACTTTGGGTACAAAACTCATTTCTAAAATCTATTATCGAATGGCTCTGTTGAGATTTGAGGAGTTAAAAATTCAATATAAATTTGGTACAGGCCTTTTATCTGGTGACTTCCTTTGTGTGGAATACACGCGAGCGAACTTCTCGTAGGGGACACCATATTAGATGCGATAAAGTAAGCGATGGAGTCATTGTAGCGTCTTATCCAAGGTTGGGATATGAGTCGCGATTGAGAACTTGACCTAAGTCGGTATTGAAATCGTAGCTTTACAGAGACACAGTTGGTTATTATCGGAGATTCGTTGAAGGATATTCTCGAATCGGCTACTCCGATGTTAGTGACTAGTGAGATACAAAATTCAAATGGAGCGAGAATGTGGGAAGAGCCTCGAAGAACTTCGAGAGGAGACTCATTTAGTACGTCATTACGACCGTACCATCACAGAAAAGCGAGCATGGTGGTTGGCGTGTTGAGTGAAGATGGTATCTGAGTCACAGTATGATATTATCAGGAGACTAATTTAAGTATAATTTACAAATAATAGAGATGGAGATGAAACTCTAGGTACTTGCGTGTGATATCTGATGTATAATCGACTTTAATCGATAAAGTTAAAGTTGTTCGAGCTTCTACGCCTTGTAAAGTAGATGAATTTGAAGAAGGAGGTGCGAAAGTTGTTATTTCAAGCGAGAATCGGTGAGTGAGGAAAGCTCGAACCTTTGATTTATTAATCCATTGAAATTCTCGGTGAATAGGGCCTGGCCTATGGAGCTCATTTTACCGCCCAGAAGTATGGCGGCAGCGTGTTACATAGCGTTTTCACGTGTCGATGTTAAATAAATATGTGACTGACCGAACCACGTCGTTGAGTTAGAAGCCCAAGACGAGATAAGCAGAATCTTAACGTCTTGAGAGAGTACTGTCATCAGATCTTGGATAGGAAAGAAACGTATCGCATGTCTGGGGGTTAAACCACGAAGTTAAAGATTTTATGGAGAAACCGTACTGTTGAGGAAATGACACAGGAGTTGGAAGCGGAAATAAAGCGAGGTATTCTCAAATTTTGACTACACCGAGTCGTCATCCAATTTCGAGGCGAAATTTCATATGGAGGAGGTTGTAAGACCCAAATTATTAATAAATGAAATTTATTTTCCTCTATTTATTATTTTGAAATAGTAAGGTTGATTTGATTAATGTGGATAGTTATACGGTAAATCATGCCAAATATTTGAATAAGCAAGTGGTTATAAAATATTCATTATTGTAGGGAATATTACGTTTGGTGCGTGGAATATTAAATGTCTTTGTGGGGAATATTAAATGCGGCCAATGGCGATCTTTTGGCCCCATGCGGAAGCGATTGGATGAAGAAAGCGACAAATATAAGTTGTTTATAAATAACGGCGTAGTTATTCTGAATTATCTTTGTTGGAATACCCGGTTGGTTAAAACACACTGTCTGGCGTTGTTGAATAGTAGCTGCAGTATTGCACGATTATTGATTCTTACGTGAAGAAGGCCTTTTCGATAATTGTTCGATAATTCTTTATTGATTATTTTATTTTATTGATTCGATAATTCTTTGCGTTGATATTTTATATTCTTTGTTGTTTGATAAATTGTCATTACATGCGGTATTTTTCATTATCGAAGCGATAATTCATATTATCTGAATAATATTATTGGATAACATTATTAGCGATGTCTAGAAAGTTACATACAAGGAGAGTTTGGTCACTGATTGCGGCGGCAGGATGAGGAGAATTCTTGTTGGAAGCCCTCTCTTTCACAGGAGCGCTTTCAGTTGTCAATCTTGTGATTACTGTAATATTATTTGTGAATAATTAATTATTGATTTATATGATGAGAAAATATTGATTTTATGTGGATATAGATGGAGAAATTTTTAAAATGACAATTGTTGAAAATTAATATTTTATCTTTTTACGATAAAATAATTCATTTAAATATATTATTTTAATAATATATTACTTGGTGATATTTTATAATGAATGTGGGATATATGAGTATATGAGGAGGAAGAAGTATTTTGTGGCATTAAATGTTTAACACATATTTTTTGTGTGTTGGTGGACCTGATTATTGGCCAGAAATTTGATTATAGCTTATAAAATCGTTGGTTTGTGGTTTGGTTAATCTACTGTTTGGAATTTGGAAAACTTCTTCATACAAAAGTTGTAGATAATGGAATTTCCTATAAAATCAGCGAGTTCAATTTTTCTGATAAAAGAGCTATTTATTATGAATTATTTAAGTTTGAAAGCTCAAAATAATTGATTTTTTTGTAAGTTTTAATTATTTATTTTTATGAAAAACGTTTTTATTACTTTTTCTAGAAGGTTGGCATGTGAAATGTTGAAGCTGATTTCCAAAGAGGCGTAGGAAAATTTATTATTAATAATATATTATATTAAATTTTACATTTTTGGTTTCTAGCGATTTCCTATAAATAGGGTCTTAGGTTAGAATTGAAAATCACACGAAATGAAGTTTTCTCTCTCTATATTATCGGTATTCTTGTGAGTATTTTGAGTATACTTTGAGTATTCTTTATCTGATGTGAGTTAAAATCATAGCTTTATATCAGGTGTTTGACTGAAATCTTGTCTTTCGAGGTAAGGGATGTTATTTTTTTTTAAAAATATGATATTATTTCTTGAATCATTAGATTGTTGGGCTTTATTCATGTATTCACGAGTTTATTATTCATGGAACTATTCATGAGTTCTTATTCACGAGTTACTATTCACGAGTTCTTATTCATGAGTTCTTATTCACGATTCTTATTATTCTATTCAAAGCGTGAAGATGTTTTTTGTGAAATTTCTATCTTTTGGTGTCGAATTCTTATTCACGTGTCTGACAATTCACGTATCGACCTTATTCACGAATCTGACCTTATTCATAGAAAAATGAAATTTCTTCTTTTGTCCAAAATATCTATTACGGATACTAGCTTTGATTGTATCCATGTTTTTGATCATTCTTGAATTTTACTCCTACGATTACTTATGAAGTATTTTTGAACTTGGATTGTTTAAAATATGAATCCTTAATAATTGTTCTTTTGTTTCTTTGGATTCGTTTCCTTTGAAAATATTTTCATCATCCTCGGTCTAAATGATGATATTCTTTTGAATATCTTTGGCTTTGTAAGTGCGAAGATGAATGATTTCTTGATGAATATCTTTGGCGTAGTGCAAAATGATGAGCAGTGTTGAGATGAACATTACCAATCAGATTAATATCTTTGGCGTAGTGCAAAGATGAGCAGGTGTTTAGATGAACATGACCCAGTGATGAATATCTTTGGCACGTAGTGCAAAGATGAATATTTGATTCTAGATATATATTGATTGATGTTACGAGGGGATAAAATATCGACGATGAACTTTTAAATTCATATATAGAAGATAGTAGTTTGCATTCTCTTTAACTCTTACAATGAATTATTATTTCATTCTTGAAGATTGATTTAAAAGCGGTTTGTCGATTGTATTCTATTAGATTTTTCCTGTTGAAGACTAACGATAAATTGTTGTATATTATCTTGAGTCATAATATTCTTTCTTTGGGCTAGTTGAATTGAGCTCACCATTTTCCTTGTTGTTCCATTTTTCTTCTCGGGAGGCGAGAATGTGGCGAGTACTAGTCAAATTATAGAATGAAGGTTCTAGAGAGAGTTGTTTAGTAGTCCTCACCATTTTGTAAAAAATAATGTATCAATAATTGTGATGAGGGATTTATTTGCGTGTGGATATTGTCTAAAAACTGATAATTGTATTTAAACTCACATTATATATGTTGTCGTATTTTGCCCGACAAATGTATTAATAAAGTTGTAGTTATTTACATACCATGTATTTGGCGACTTCGAGAATGGGTTGGATGGAATGGACCTATTTTGGGGCGTCATGGGATGTATCTTTCTGACTTAGACGGAGGCTTCGTTCCTTTGGATATTCAGGAGTGCTCATTTGTTGAAATCTTATTTTCTCTGATTACGCCTTGCATTGTGAGCACATCTGTTGAAGTCTTTAGTTCTACACTCTATGATTGACACATTTGTGTAGAAACCTCACGACTCCAAGATCGGAGATCTTGACACTCTACGATTTACGACTTTGTGTGCGTTGTCTTGACTACGGTCTACGCTTTGATCGATCGATGACTCTACATGGCTCTGAGTGTGATCTATGATTCTTGACTTTTCGGTAGATACTCGTTGGCTCGTGGCGGGGCTATCTCTCACGATTACGAACATGACTTCCTCGGCGGACTATGGCTCAGGAAGTTCTACTTGACACCACTTCTGATCCTTCCTCGTCTCTCCTGGCGGTCTATGAACTCCGAGATCTACTATCTTGCAGATTATGATTCTATCTTGATAACTCTCGAGTTTTCCTCGACTCTCCTGGCAGACTACGATTTCTGGTGTAGTGCCTGACGATCAGACAAGCCTATCTATTACATCATAAGATCAACCTAACATGCTTGATCTTTCTATATTTATAGTCTTTGTACATCATTTCTTTTTAAGGAATTTACAAAGTTGTTTTCTTATGTAGGATCAACTAACACATTTGATCAATTCATTAAGTCCTTGTACATATGTTTTATTATCTATCGAAAGGACTTTCTGAGTTTTTCTTAATGTAGGCATACTTGTATATTCATTCATATATATATCATAATCAAATCATATGTAAATAGGAATAACATTCCCATTGCTTATTCTGACATATGTCGTTTGTTTGAATTTGTTTGCCTTTTATAGATCTACCTTACTTGAAATCTTCTGTTGAAAAGTTATCATTTTTCCATTTTGACTTGGATACTTAAAGATATCGATTGTTAACTTTACAAAGGTATGTGTTTGTCTTTTTAGGTATTGTGATTACACGCATGATATCGTAATCAACAAGTAATAAAGTGATAAATAGAATATCGATCCCACGAAATATTCTAATACTATTGACCAACTACTAACTTTATATTAATTCAATTTTATTTAAACAAGTGGATTAAAGAGTGTCGAAGCTATTAAAGTAAAATAAACTAAATGAATTAAAAAAGATTATTATCAGTTAAAAATCTAAAGATTACAATTTCCTCCCGATGTCGTACCTAAATTTATTCACTCTTTTTTGGATTAACTAACTATAGCATGTTTTAGCGAGAATATAAAGTTATTTATCAAACCTCTTCCTATGGTGTGATAAAATATTTATTCCAATTATTTCACTATATTCCAATGTGAAACAATTAAGAACAAATTCATTAAACATTTATTCTCATAAAATTCACGTGTAGGCGTATGCGTACATCATATCCTATACACAAATCATATTATTCAATCCAAAGAATAATCAAGACACATGTTATCATATCCAAAATTTAACCCTAGATTTTATTTCCCGATTTCATCTAGAATATATCAAATAATTATTATCCATTGAGATGAAAAATCTAGGAGGACTCAAATATTTTTAGGAATTGAAGTTGTTAGGTCAAAACAAGGAATATTCCTTTCTAGAGAAAATATATCCTAGATTTACTATCAAAAGTTGGTTCTTGGATTGTTAGCCTACACGTACACCAATAATCTAAAATCCTGAGCTTGGAGAATACCTGGATCAAGTGCCAACGAGACGAAAGGAATATACGAAAGATTAGTTGGAAAACTTTTTTTTCTCGTATACACTGGCGTGACATTGCCTACGTGGTAGTGTAGTAAAAATTCATCGTTGCCCAGTGAAGGTTATATGAATCGTGATTCGATTCTCCGATACCTAAAGTCACGCTTAAAAAGGACTTTATGTTTACAAGAAATAATCACTTACGGGTTGAAGGCTACATAGATGCTAATTGAGCAAAAAAATCTCCAATAGAAAATCTACCTCAAGCTATTTCAATGTTTGTTTGAAAGAACACAGATTACATGGAGAAGTAAGCAAAAAATGGTAGCATTATCGAGAGTTGAAGTCGAGTTTTCGTATGCGATGACTAAGGGCCTTTGTGAGTTTATGCTGGCTTGAAGACTATTAAGTGAAATTGAATTTGTTCCTGGCTGCAAGATGAACCTTTTATGTGATAACAAAGCTGCTATTGACATTTCTCATAATCCACTCCAACACGGTCGGACCAAACACGTTAAAGTAGGCTGACATTTCATCAAACAAAATCTTGAGGCCAAGACAATTCGATTACCATTTGTTAAATTCGAAGACCAGTTGGAGGACATACTTACAAACGCTGTATCTAACAAAAGCTTCTACAACTCACTTGGTAAGTTGGGCATCTGAGATTTATAGACCTTACTTGAAATCTTCCTGTTGAAAAGTTATTGTTACTCCATTTTGACTTGGATACTTAAAGATATCTGATTGTTAACTTTAGAAAGATATGTGTTTGTCTTTTTATGTATTGATAATTACACGCAAGTATACGTAATCAACAAGTAATAAAGTGATAAGTAGAGTGTCGATCCCACGAAAAATATTCTAATACTATTGACCAACTACTAACTTTATATTAATTCAATTTTATTTAAACAAGTGGATTAAGGAGTGTCAAGCTATTAAAGTAAAATAAACTAAATGAATTAACAAAGATTATTATCGCATTAAAAATCTAAGACAATAATTTCCTCCCGATGTTGTGCCTAAATTTATTCACTCTCTTCCAATTAACTAACTATACCTTGTTTTTAATCGAGAATATAAAGTTATTTATCAAACCTCTTCCTGTGGTGTGATAAAATATTTATTCCAATTAATTCACTATATTCCAATGTGAAACAATTAAGAACAGATTCATTAAACATTTATTCTCATAAAAGTTACATGTGGCGTATATAGTACATCATATCACATACACAAATCATGTTATTGATCCAAAGAATAATCAAGACACGTGTTATCATATCCAAAATTTAACCTATATTTTATTTCCTGGTTTCATCTAGAATATATCAAATAATTGTTAGACATTGAGATGAAAAATCTAGGAGGACTCAAATATTTTACGAGAATTGAAGTTGTTAGGTCAAAACAAGGCATATTCCTTTTCACGGAGAAAATATATCCTAGATTTACTATCGAAAAGTTAATTCTTGGATTGTTAGCTTTACACATACACCAATAATCTAAAATCACAAGTTTGGAGAATACCCAGGATCAAGTGCCAACAGATAAAGGAAGGTACCAAAGATTTGTTGGAAAACTTAATTTTTTCTCACACATCACGGCGGCTGACATTTACTACATGAAAGAGTGTAGTAAGCAAATTCATGCATTGCCCAAGTGAAGGTTATATGAATGCCGGTGATTCTAATTCTCCGATACCTAAAGTCACCGCTTACGAAAAGGACTTTATGTTTACAAGAAATAATCACTTACGGTTGGAAGGCTACATAGATGCTAATTGAGCAAAAATGTCTCCAATAGAAAATCTACCTCGGTATATTTCACGTTTTTGGAAAGAACACGGTTATATGGAAGTAAGAAGTAAAAAGTGGTAGCATTATCAAGTGTTGAAGCCGGGTTTCGTGAGATGACTAAGGCCTTTGTAAGTTTGTTTGGCTTGAAGACTATTAAGCTGAAATTGGCTTTGCTCACCGGCTCAAAGATGAACCTATTATGTGATAACAAAGTCTGCTATTGACATTTCTCATAATCCGGTCCAACACGATCGGACCAAACACGTGGAAGTAGGCCAGACATTTCATCAACAAAATCTTGAGGCCAAGACAATTCGATTACCATTTGTTAAATCAGAAGACCAAATTGATGGGACATACTTATAAGCATTTGTATGTAACAAAGCTTTACAACTCACTTGGTAAGTTGGGCATCCGAGATTTATGTACACCAACTTGAGGAGAGTGTTGGCATGAATTATCCATAATTATAGAAGAAAGTTTTGGGATACACTATCAATTTAGTTAATTAAGGCTTAATATATGTTTTCATTCTATATATACACCCACCAGTCTTGTAAAGGATTTTTTGAAATTTCAATATATTTTTTTGTCATAATTTTTTTATAAGTTTATATTCTTTTATCTATCTCAGTTTAAATTTTTAGCATCCAAAACTCACCAACAAAACGTCGGTGCAATTTAATAACAAGGTGTTCAAACTGTTATATTTTGTAGGACTTTTCGTCCAGATACTTAATAACAAGGTTGTTCTTTATTTAAAAAATTTGACAAATGAGTAAACTATTAAATAATAACAAATATAATTTCTTTTATTTTCAATTATTCATGAAATTTTTATTGATTAATTAAATATATAGTCTAATGGCAATGCCAGAACTCTCTTTATAAAAAAAAAAAAAAAAAAAAACTAAAAATTTGTTTACTCATTGTTTGGTATTTTGGCATCGTGAGGCTACTAAGTATATAAAAGTAAAATAAATTTTAAAAAATACTAGTTTATTAAATGATAGTCGTACTTCAATATATTTTGCCGAATGGCGACAAATCACATTTTTATTTTTTTAAACATCAATTCACTGAAAAAAAAATATATGAATTTAATCAAGTTTTGAAAACACTACCTTATAGACTAAATATTCTTTTTATTTTACAACAAAAAAAATATTTTTACTTACTTTTGAAGGCAATTTATTGAAATTTTAAATTAATATAATTAGTTTAGTATGTTAATAATGTTCAAGTAATATTTATGTTATCAGAGTAAATATATATTTAATGACTTTTTTTACATTTGCTTTTAATTATATTACTAAACTGTCGGGTCTAATTGTGTCATAACATTTTTTTTCTCTTCGTCTTTATAAGTTTTATTATCTTATATTAAATTATTTATTATTTTCTAATTTTCTAATTTTTTTATTTTAGCTCACATAATTTTATTTTGCCACTTGCCCGCACTAGTATAAAGAATCCAAAATGGTCGACAAAAAATTCCACTTGGTAGGAAGAGTGTGAGTATGATTTTGGCTGGCATTCACCTCAGCTGAAACGTCTCGCTCGGCTACAAGCCAACAAGGTGGAGCCCCGGAGGAGAGGAGAGGAGAGGAGAGAGATAAATCTTCTAGAAGCTAAATATCTATGTACTAGCAATACTCCGATACTCCCTGATAATCATTGATTTATAGAATTTATCCTAAATTTTGAACGATTCAGATGACTTATTTGGATAATCGAGAAATTCAAAATCGTTTATATTTTGGTAGATAGATGTATTACCCACTTTGTTCTAAAATTAGATATATAATTTGAGCTCAGAAAAATTAGATGATTTCATATAAAATTTTAAAATTAATATAACTTCATAAAATTTAGAATAAAATAAATTATATGATTAATATTTTTTATTAAATACTATACAGTTATAATTATTGTATTAATTAAAATTAAATAAATTCACAATAATGTGAAGTATATTTCAAAAATTAAATTGTATTTTAATTTTAGAGCGGAGGAATTATTATGTTGATTCCATAAAAAAATTTGAAATTTGGTATTTAAAGTTGTTCAAGTAGATAATTTAAATTCAAAATGATACATAAGATTTTTTTAATCTCAAAAGCATTCAAGTGTACTTTTAGTTATACCAATTTTAAAATATTTAGAATTCAATTAAAAAATTTGTTCATCTAAAAATAATTTATTTATTTCACAAATACAACATTTAAGAATCAAATATAACACAATGCTATGGTCGCAAATTAACGTTTCAAAGGCTATTAATTAAACAAACTTTAGGTGGAGAGTTTATTACTTTTTAAGGAAAAAAAAAAAGAAAAAAAATTAGTGTATTTAATCCATTATGGATAGACAAAATAAAATTTATTTCTTCATTGTCTCTTACTTTTATTAATTTTAAAATTATGTAAATAATATTTCATTCGTACCAAATTAAAAACGAATATTAAATTTTAAAAGTTAATTTTAAATATTTAAAATTTAAAATTGATATAAATTCATATAATTTATGTTAATATTATAAAATTAAAAAAATACTAATAATTATAAATTTTATTATTTTCAGAACTTAAATATATTATATTAAATTTAAATTTAAAAACTTATCAAATTAATTTTAAAAAAAATAATATTAATTTTATAGAACGAATGGAACATGTTTAAGACATTTTTATGTGAGGGAGACTAGGGGTGTTCAACCGGTAAAAATCGATCCGAACTGGACCGTTTTTGAATCGAACCCGTATCGAAATCGATCAAATTTTTGATCTCGAAATATCGATGTCTTAGGTTGAATTCTATTATATCGAATCGGTGATTACAGGTTTTTACCAAAAAATAATATAATTATTATTTTTATTATTATTTTTATTATTGTTTTATTATTATTATTATTGTTATTATTATTATAATCATTATTTTATTATTATTATCGTTATTATTATTAATTATTTATTAATAATAATAAAAAATTAGAAAATCTCGGTATATCTGGGTCCAGGTTTGATTTATCTAGATCCATGAAAAATTATGTCCCGGCTGATACCATTTAATCGGTATATATTGATAAAAAACCAAAGATATATATCGGTCCGATTCGATTTATACCAATCCATGAAAATCATGTCCCGAAACTGATACTATTTAATCGGTATATATTGATTTTCTGTACTGATACCAAATCAGTTTATATTTATATCGAACCGGCCGGTTCGAATCGATTCGATTCGTCCAAAAAACCGATTTATTTGCACATAGACATAAGAAAAAGGGCTGGCGCCAATAGTCACCCAGTTATGTGGCCCCCATTTTCTCTCTCCTCTCTCAAGATTCCCTTGACTCTTTATTATAAAGGACTCTCTACCTCTTCCCTAACAAATCACAACATCACTTTTCTTCTAGACTACTCATTCTAAACCCTAAACTGCCATTTCAATTTCTATAACCGTTTTCAATGGTAGGAACCCTAGCTACTCCACCATCTACGCTTCTGCGATTATCGCCGGCGAAACGGTTCTCCTTTCCTGGAACAGCCGGATCTGGCCGGGAAATGTCAGTACCCTTTAAAAGTCACTGTAAGGCTGCGCTTCACGCTTTCGCTGACACGGCGCCTTCAGTGGCGGAGATGCGGCGGTCGACGGGCCTCTATGAGGTGCTCAGAGTGAATAGAAACGCATCGCCGGTGGAGATCAAGACGGCGTACCGGATCCTAGCGAAGATGTACCATCCGGACTCTTCTGAATCGACAGACGGACGGGATTTTATACAGATTCACAAAGCGTATGCCACGCTATCTGATCCGTCGGCGAGGGCGCTTTACGATCTTTCGTTATGTGCGGCTGCGGCGGCGTCCGGAG
Organism: Panax quinquefolius; assembly: GCA_020205615.1. Taxonomy (NCBI): domain Eukaryota; kingdom Viridiplantae; phylum Streptophyta; class Magnoliopsida; order Apiales; family Araliaceae; genus Panax; species Panax quinquefolius. Next base: position 21,568,079 of record CM035161.1, read on the forward strand.
GAGAACGGCGGCCTTTCCGGTATTCCACGATGACTGGATATCGGACCGGGTATTATTCGACCCGAAGATGGGAAACGGATCAATGCTGGTAGAATCAACTGTAGGACACGCAACATGTCATTTATATAGAGCAGTACTCTTAAACATGTCAGAAAAAAAAATTGTATATCATGTAAATTCGACGGCCTCTTTTGTTTTTCTTCTTTTTCGAAAATGAGTAAATACAAATTACTACTGAATCTCGCATTCTCACTGTTCGTATAAATTTTAATATTTATTCTTTTGGTGGGGTTAACGGAATAATTGGTGAAAGGTTTTGAAGGTTGATGGTGTTTCTGCTTTTAGGGGGAAAATTAGGCAACATTTTGGTATAATTTTGACGGATCCGGTTAACATGAAGTTTATTTTTGAGTAAGTTAGTCAATAAAATATTGACACACATACCTGTCAATACTCTATTGATTGACCAATTTATCTAAAAATAATGACTTCCAATTTTGACGGATGGATGATTATTAGGAATTAGAGTTGGACTTTTCTTTGGTTTCTCCTTCCATGTCTAGAATAAAACTTCTACACATTTTCTTCCTAATTAGAGACAATATTGTAATTAAAATAATATTGTTATTATAATTTTTAGATTATTATGCTAATTATATTGTCACAAAAAAAAATCGAAAGTGTTTTTTTGTGAGTAATATTGCTTCTAGTAACTACTATTAGTAGCAGTTTAAACCAAAATACACCCCCTCTGGCCCTCTCTATCCTGTTTAAAAAGACACTATTTTTCATGAATTTCTAATATTTTTACAGAATTTCTTCTCACCTTACCTTAAGATAAGACTCACTTTCTTCTCATATGAGAGATAAAAATATGAAGTAGAGATTCTCTTAAATCTCTTCTTGTGCTCTATTAATTTTTGAGTAAATTATAGTGATGGCTCACTCTGAATAATCATAATAACAATCGCCTCTCCCATAATAATAATATCTCCCTCTACAATTTTTACAAGTAACGTTTAGTCAATGTATGGGTTTTAGGATTGATTAAATAGATAAAATTACATACTTACTCTTGTATGTTATCAAATTTTAATTCTTGAATAAAATATATATATTTAATTATTATTTTTAATACAATACATTTTACTTATAGGTTTACTTATAATTAAGACTATGTTATTCAAATAATTTAGTTTAATTAACACATATTTTTGGATAAATGAAACAAATATTAAAAATTTTAAACTAAATTATTAATGGAGTTAGAGTGATTGAGTATGTTGATATTTTAGTTTTTAGTGTTAAACAACAAAAATTATTATTTGAATTCTTAGTTAGTTTCATATTATGATATTTATACGTTAAATTTTCTTGACTATATATCAAAATTTAGGATATTTATGATTTTGATTATATTTTTTAGTATACAGTTGATGTTGTTTGTGCAATAGTGAATAAACAATATAATAATATTTATTATTATCTCTATCTTGTAAAAGATTTTTTTCTTAATATATATATTTTTTGAGTATACAACATTTGTCATTTTCTTTGTAAATAATAATGCCCAAGTGTGACTTATGCTTAGTTTAATATTTGAGAAAATTAATTAATAGAATTTTTAATACTTTTATATGAATAATAAGATTAGATTACTGTAATAATATGTTTGTTTTACATAAATTTTAATATTTGAAAAAATTAATTAAATTTTTTTTTGTTAATTTAATACTATTATGGCTATTAAAATTTTACTTTTTAATTAAAAAATATATTTGAATGTATATTTAAGTAAATTTTAATCTTTGAGAAATTTAATTAGGAAAAAATGTATGGCTTTATTTTTACGATAAATAAATATTTATTATTTTTGACATTTATGTTATTTATTGCACAAGTTCATAATTTAATTAATTAGATCAATTTAAGTAAAATTATAATATACAAATTTATATTTAGTGGATATATTAAACATTATAACTTGAAGAGTGTATTAGACATTATATTAAAAATATTTTTGGATATTAATTAGTCGACCACACTAGGGTAGTGAATTTTATAGAGTCTTAGCTATTCTTGAAAAATTAGAGGGTAATGAGTGTTATTATGATTATCATTTAAAAGGGGTGTAAGTGTATTTTACTCATAATTTTTACTTTCTTGTGGAATTTGTTTTCTTCTTTTATCGTATTTTGTTTGTTCATGATATGACTAATTTCTTTCTCTTCATTATCATCTTATCTTGACCCAATTCAGAGTTTTGAGAGTCGACTTCACCCATGTGGATCTACCTTGTGGCGGTGGGATCAATTGACCCACTAAATTTTGAAGAGTCAATTTTTTATTTATTTTTAATTTTATAAAATGTTTAGTAAAAATAAAAAATTCAGACTAAAAGACTATTAAATGTCTCAAATTTCTATTAACATCAACACTCCACTCTTTTATATTGTTTAGTAACTTACATTGAACATGATATTTTTGTATCTATTGAAATGAGGCTATCATAAGCAATAAAGTCTCAAAAAATGTTATTATAAATAATATTTTAACAATATTATTTAGTTTGGTAATTTATTTTAGAGGACACTAGAGGTGAGATCTCACATTCTTGCATGAGTTGTCTCTTATAATTAATAACAATATTTAAACAAAATATAAAATATCATTTTGTACATAATATGGGAAGAAGTGTATTCAATTATGTAAAACAGCGTGATTTTATATGATAAATTTCGCACAATTATTTGTAATATCTCTCACATCCTTTATTGCTTTTATTTTATTGCATTTTATTTCTTTGTAAATTTTTATTTTAAAAAAATTGACCCCACTGAACTAAAGGCCTGGATCCGCCCTGGTCGACTTTGATACTATATGAAAAAACACGGGTCAAATTCCAAATTTAGAACAAATTTCAAGTCAAATCTCAAGTCCAAATCGAATCAGATTTATCCAAACAAATAGTATCTTCTTGTCTCACCCAAAGATGTCAAGATTAAAGGTATTATTTTTAGTAATTTAATTTTTATATACACAAATAAATTTTTTTCATATATTTCAATATGAGATTGAGATGTTACAACTCCCCTATTTTGGAGAGATTCTCCTAAATCTCTCTTGCGCTCTAATGATTTTTACCGTTTTGTGAGGTTTGTTTTCTTCTTTTGTAGTACTTGTTTTGTGAGGTTTGTTTTATCCATAATATGACTAATTTTTTTTATTTTCATTATCATCTTTTAGGAGATTTTGCTTTCTTCAATTGGGAGATTTTTTTTCGTTAATGAGATGTTTTTCAATTCATGAATCGTTGAAAACAGATTCTTTGGGTGTGGTGTTATCTTAACGGTCAGTTCTTCCTTTTGCTCGCATTAAAGAATTGCTCATATCCTTTGGAATGTGACTGCTTTTTAGCAATTTATCTGTTTATACTAATTGTTACTACAATTGACTTTTTTTTTTATTATCTATTATTTTGTTTGAAAATATTATCATTTCAAATATTCTTATCGTAATCTTTCCATCATTCTAAGAATTTATATTTTTATATATTTCAATCGATTTGATTGTTTGATAAAAAAAAATTAAATTTCTCCTCACAACTAACAAATGAGGTTTTCTTATTTAAATTTATTTTTTCTTTTGATGCAACAAATATATACTACTACTAGATCTCTTTTTCTTTTACCTTTCATTTGTAATAATTTTTTTTTTTTTTTTTAGAGTTCAGTTTTATTTTTTGTGAAAATTGTTTTTCATGATTGCTCTCTTTCTATTTTGTGAGAGAATTTCATTATTTTTTTTTACCATTTAGGACGAAATTATGTTTCTTCTTTGTGAAATATTTTTTCTGCATGGATTGATGAATAGATTATTCAAATTTTGGTTTCCGTTATAATGAAGGCTTTTGTTCTTGCGTTGCTCGTGTTGAAAAATTAACTAGTTGTTGTAACAATTGACCCTCTTCTTAGTTTATGTTATTTTCTATGAAAAGGGTTACCATTTTAATTTTTCTTATTGTAATTTTTCATCTTCTGTACAAATTTAATATGTTTTGGTCTTATTTTTGGCAAATACATCTATGTTTTAAAAAATATATTTGAGTAATGCTAGAGATTTCAAATGGATCTTTAAATGACATAACATTAAATATTTTAATAATATTTTATGACATAGCCTACTAATGTAATGATGACCCATCATTTAAGACAAACTTAAATGAGGCATCCCAATTATTAGGTTAGAACCTCTAAATTCTAAACAAGAGACAAGAGAGGTTATTACAATCAATCAATGAGATTAAGGGGGTATTTGATAAAAATTGAATGAATCTGAATCTGAATGAGCTGAATCTGAATGAGTTGAATCTGAATCTGAATCTGAATTAAAAAAGTTGTTTGATAATTGACATGTCTGAAACATCTGAATGACAAAACTTTATTATTTTACAATTCTAAAAAAATTCAAAATTGTTGTAAATTTATTTAATATTACTTAATATAATAGTTAATATTTTTTTTTTTACTTCATTCGATTCTTTCATTCAACCATTCAACTTTCAAAAAATCGAAACTTAGCCATTCAAATTTCGTCCATCTTCTGGAAAATTGACCATTCAGCACCAAAACAAACATGATTGACAGATTCACCATTCAGATTCAACTTCATTCACTTCTAAACAAACAGTACCTAAGTCTCTTAAGACCAACATTACCCTGTTTGTTATAGTCAAAATTAATTATGGATCTTGTGCCTTTTAAAATAGGTAGGATGAATTACATATTCTATTATATTTTTGAAAATAATTACAACAATAAGTGTACTCATAAAATATTTACACAATTAATACAATTTCATATTTATTTATAATATTAGTGCAATTAGGATTCCTTAATTTAGGGAATTAGTATGCAATTAGGATTCCTTAATTTAGGGATTAGTTATCCCCATGACTTTTTCTCTCTCCTCATCTGTAAACAATGCATTACTTAGTCATCATCACCTTCTTCTTCATTCAACGTTATTCTATATATATATATATATATATATATATATATATATATATATGACACCAATGCCGGAGTTAGAAAGGTAGCGGTGTGTGAATTACATTATGACAATCGGATCTTCTGGTGCAATCAAGGTTCCTGAGGGAACCGGGGTAGTACCGGCACATATCTTATTGATCCCCAATACAGTTTGGTATTATGATTCAATTGCCTAAGAATGACGATTATTGGAATCTTATATTGCAACTATAATGCCACAAAAAGTTGCGAGATCATGACCAACATAGTCAAAATGGTAACTTTTCAATAGTTGAACACTTGCGTGGACAAAACAATAGCATGATTATGGTAATTTTTAGCAAATCGAGACATCCCGTCCATAAGCTCCCATGAGAGACCAAGTTATGGGGTGGATGAAGGCTGTGAGTCACTACTCAATCGAAAGCTTTAATTACGAAGGTAAGCAAACCTTCATACTAAGGTAACAAAACCTTCATATCAAGGTAACCAATTCACATTCACACCTGCAGTTTTTTCATAATGTAGTTGGTAGCCAAACCTTCAGACCAAGGTAACCAATTCAATTTTATTAAGTTACCAATTTCGTTTGAATGGGATACAGTTGGTAGCCAAACCTTGAGACCAAGGTAACGATTTAATTTTATTAAGTTACCAATTTAGTTTGAATATGATGCGATTGGTAGCCAACCATTCATACAAAGGTAACCATTGTAGTATTTATGAGTAGCAAAATAGTCATAAAAAATTTTAGAAACGATAAAAGTTACATCTATTTATTTTTAAACTTTTGTAGGGAGAATCTTTCTTCTTCTTCTCATTGGCATTTTGGATAACTAGATTAAAGCGTCGGTGTAGCGGCGAATGGCGAAAAGAAAAGCCCGTGGAAGAGAGAACTAAAAAGTAAAAAGCGAAACAGAGCCCAATTTATATATACGGATATTTTATTTATTTATTTATTTATTTGTTAACCATTATTTCAAAGTGTATGCGAGGGAGATGAAGATTTGAATTTGAATATTTGAATTTGAATTATTATTTTGAATTTAAATTTGTTTTTGTTGTTAGATCCTAAATATTTAAATTTGAATTATTAATTATGATAGTTATTTTTTTTTGATTTTAGGTTTTCTTATTAATGTGAATTGTCTTATTTTTGTAATATGGGTCCTAATTACATTCTTTTTGTAATTATTTTATTGATGCACTAATAGTGTAATTACTTTCTAATTGTTGTATATTTCTGTAAAGAACCCAAATAGGTATACATCATCCATTCTGAGTCGTCAAATATATGGTACAGAATTTAAATACAAACTTAATTATACAACTATCGTATAAAATACGACAAAACATAGCTGAGAGTTTTGACACAAATTTGTCTTCTAGACAATATCCAAACTCAAATGGAGTCCTCATTATAATTATTATTATACAATTTCATAGAATTGTGAAGAATACTATATCCACCATCTCGGACCATCACTCCGTTTCAGAGCCGAGTCCCGGCTATGTTTCTCATTTCACGAAGAGAACGATGAAAGAAAAGGGTGAGCTCAACTAACCTGATAAAAATATTATGACTAAGATAATGCAGAATAAATTATCGTTAGCCTTGAACAGTGTTAAGCGATAAAATACAATAAACATCAAGTTTAAGCTAGCTAATGAACAAGCGATCCATTAGAAGAGTCGAGTAGAGCGTGATATCTACTATCTTCTATGATTTAAAAAGTTTATCATAAATTTTATCAACGAGACTCGACAATAAATAATCCACATCAACGAATTATTCATGCACTCACGGGCCAAGGATATTCATTAGTATCACGTTCGCGAATTATCCATGAACTACGGGCCAAGGATATTCGTGTAATCACCAATAGTCATGATCATGATAGCAATTGCCCATCAATGCATTGCGGGCCAATGAGGACTTTTATCACATCATTTGTAACATTACAGGTCATGATTATACCGAATGATCCCCGATCATAATCACATTGATCAACAGTCCATCTATACACTACGGGGCAAAGATGTCTTTCATCACAATATAAGCATGGGGATGATGACAATGATATTAGAATTCAATTAAATGAAAGCAAAGGATAAATTTTAAAAATTTATAATTCAATTTATCCAAAATTCAACATGATACTACTTTATCCGAAATTCAAAATAATATTGTATCAAAAATGATTTAAACCTAAAAGAAATCATTTTTTTTGTCATGAATAATTATTTAATGAATAGTACACAGTGAATAGTACTCTATGAATAGTACTTGAGAATAGTTCCTCGTGAATAGTACCCAAAGCATGAAAAGATTAAAATTATCAAGAATGATCATAATTATATTCACGTGAAAAGATCTTAGATGAAACGCTTAATTTCAAGGATATTCTATTAATTTTAAGAAGTATAGAAACAATACTTTAACAAAATGAGTGTAGAATTTAGAATTTGAAGCGAAATAATATTACTTACATACTACAAAGTATGGAAGAAAATATTATTTCTTACGAATATTGAACAAAAATAATATCTCTTACCTTAAAAAGAAGAGTATTCCAATTGGTATAGCTGGAATATTCTTGAAGAAAAATTTTACTATTTTTTACACTCAAAACTTCCTAAAACTCAAAAGAAATACGCTCAATATTATAGAATAAGAATTCTCTGATTCTGGTGTGATTTTTAATTATAAACTAAGCATCCTATTTATACGAGAATGACATGATACTATTTGGATGCACAATAATAAAAAAAAATCACGGACGCACAGTGCTTGATCACGAAAATTTTCTAATTTTTTGATTTTACTATCCAGTCACTATGCAGACACTATGCAAATAATATGAATAATAAAATATAATATATTCTATTTTTCATATAAAACAAAACTTATTATATATAATATATATATATATATATATAAAATCAACAACCCACCATCAGACTCCCCCCCCCCCCCCTCCGTGACAATTCATTTTTCATCACATGTAGGCCCTACCCAGGTTGTGACGCCCTCAAAATAGGGATACATCACTTATCTTGAGTCGCCAAATACATGGTACAAAATTTAAATACAACTTAATTATACAACCGTAGTGTAAAATACGGAAAAACATATGCTGTGAGTTTTAATACAAATATTGTCATCTAGACAATATCCACACTCAATTGAGTTCTCATTACATTTATTATCACACTATTTAACAGAATAGTGAGGACTAATAATGCTATTATCTGGACCGTCACTCCGTTCCCTGACTAGTCCCTTCTACGTTCTCATTTTCTGAAGAGAACAATGAAAGTAAAAGGTGAGCTCAACTAGCCCGAGAAGAAATATTATGACTAAGATAATACGAATAAATTATCGTTAGCCTTCAACGGTGTTAAACGATCTGATATAACAAACATCAAGTTTAAGCTGTGGCGGAACAAGCGATCCATTAAAAGAGTCAGTAGATAATAAAATCTACTATCTTTTATGATTTAAAATGTTTTCATCACTTTTATCATTGGGACTCGACAATAAATAATCCACATCATCCACACTTTTCTGACCGAGGATATTCATTAGTATCACAACCACAAATTATCCATGCACTACGGGCCAAAAATATTCGTGTATTCATCGATGGTCATGATCATGCCAACAAGCTGTCCATCGATGCACTACAGTTAATGAGGACTTTACCACATCATTTGTAACATTACGGTGCATGATTATCTGGATTAATCCACAGGTCATAATCATATCAATTCCATATATACACTCTGAGGCCATACGTATGACTTTCAACATAATATAAACATAAGGATGATGACAATGATATAAGAAATTGATAAAACAAGTTCAAGAATTAATTTATCCGAGGAACTAATAACGTCCAAATTGTCAACATGATACTTCTTTGTAGAGTAAAATTCAAGAATGCTCGAAGAATATTTCCATGAAAAGATCTTGGATGAAGCCTTGAATATCGAGGATATTCTACTAATTTCATTGAGTATAAAAAGTCAAAACTTTAACTTATTTGAGTATAATAAAGAATGGAATAACAAAAGAAATCACCGGGCATGCGATGAGGAGCGCACGATAGGTTATTCCAATGAATAATAAATAACTAAACCCGGGTCATGCGTAAATGCACAAACATGATATTCCAACGGAATAATAAATAACGGAACCAAGTTAAGGCGAAATTAATACAAAATGGATGTTCAATGAGAATAATAAATAACGGAACCGGGTAATGCGTAAAACGCACGGGACGGGATGTTCCAACAGAATAATAAAGAATGGAATCACAGAAGAATTTCACCATGTATGCGGTACTTCGCATAGACAGGTTATTCCAACATAATGATAAATAATGAAATAATAGAAGAATTTCACCATGTATAGGGTGGACCCGTGCTCTGAGTTATTCTAAAAGAATATAAAAAATGGAATAATAGAAGTTCTCTCCATGAATACGAAAGAAATAATACCCTTACCTTAGAACAATTGGATATAGGAGTAGTGAAGTAGTGAATACTTTTCTTCTTTCTCTTTATAGTTTCTCTCTACAGAGTTTCAATTGAATTAAGTAAGAAATAATGAAGGAATGATCTTCTATTTATAGGAGAATGGGTGAATAGTAACTAATTCTGAACGGTCAGATTGATTTACTTTTAAATGGACGGTCAGTTGGTTTACTATAAAATATTTTAATAAAACAAAATCTTTTAAATAAAATATAATATATTCTATTTATAATCTAATAAAATGAATAACTTTATAAAGGTATTATGTTTTATATAAAAAGATTTTCTTATCTTGTAACTATCTGAATACTATGCGTAATAAAATATAATATATTCTATTTATAGTCGAATAAAGCGAATAACTTTATAAAAGTATTCTATTTTATATAAAAAAATTACTATATCAAATACTATGCATAATAGAATATAATATATTCTATTTATAGTCTAATAAAACGAATAACTTTATAAAAGTATTTCGTTTTTATATAAAAGTTTTTCTGTTTTATTACATTAATAATACTAATAAAACAAAACTTCATCATCATTATTATAATTCACACTATTAATCGACCGTCATTCCCAAGAAAGATGGGGCTTTCCATAAGGATTTCTCCTTTATTAGTAGCATTGATTAGGTGACCAAACCTCTCATTGGCGAACTTACTAGACATCGTTAATATTGCAAATAATAATATTAATAACTTCGTCGTCTCAATTATTGATTTAATAATATATAAATATAAATGATAATTGAATCGATTAACGTGAGATATTATGCAACAATTCTTTGAAGCGATAATTGAACAAAAAGCGGAGTGACTTCTTACGTAAGCATTAATAATTAATACCGGTATGTCTACTTATGCAACCATAAGCGATTTCGCATTTCTTTAACAAGGTGTTTCAACGATTAACAATAAAACTTCAGTTATTTTCATAAAAATATTTTTGTCGTTTTCTCAATCCGAAATGATAATTCCGTTAATAGAGGTCCACCAATGATTGTGCCAAAATCGTCACGAATATTTTACATTAAAACGAATATTCCCGACCAATCGAATATTATATAACAACTTGCGTACTTTTGCAAAATTTATAACTATTACCCACAACTATAACATTATATCAAATTCATTTCATAATATTGAAAAATGATAATTATAGAAAATTCATCTTTATTCATAAAAGTTGGGGTCTTACACGTATCATCATCACATGTGGGCCCCACCTCTTATTATATATATCTTGAATTACTTTCTATCGATTATTTTGAAAAATGAGTAAGTGGGGAGTCTAAATACAAAGACACCCCTATTTAGGAATACTACATATAAGAATAACCTCTACATATTATAAAAAATATTGTCCCAATTTGGGCCGATTATAAATAGGAATAACCTCTAAATTATAATATGTTATATATTTTTTTAAGTCCGTATTAAGAAACTATACCTCTATATAGTAATAATTTCATATATATATATATATATAGAGATGAGACGATATTAATTTTAAAAGACTACATTTTCTATAAAGATCTATATTTTCCTATAAAAGACTACATTTCTAATAAATGACTACATTTTCCTATAAAAGATTACATTTCCTATAAAAGATCATATTTTCCTATAAAAGACTACATTTCCTATAAAAGACTACATTTTTCTAGTTTAAAAATCTAAATAATTTATGTTTTCTTTAATTTTTGTTATAAATCTATATTTTTGTTAAAGTGAATATTTTTGGGTGTTCAAAAACTATTTTGTACCAATACCTCTATTTAGTAATAACCTCTCAATTAGAATACAAATAGTTTGGTCCCAAGTCTATTCCTAAATAGAGGTTTTACTATAATATTAAACTTAAAATAAATATTTCATAAAAAATCCACGAATATTTTTATCAACATTTATTCATCATTATTATAACTTCCATAATATTAACAACAGGATCGTTCCCGGAAAGAGGGGCTTTCCAGATAAAGTTTCTCCTATTGATTGGAGCCGCGATTAGGTGACCAAATCCCTTTTCTCGATGACACTTTCTAGATATTGTTAATTATGCAAATAATAATATGAATAACTTATCATCTCAATTATTGATTTAATAATATAAAATATTATGCGAGATGATTACGTGACAATAATTAAATCAATAATGTGAGATCTTATCTGACAATTATTGTAGCGATAATTAAATAAAATTAAGTGACTTCTCACGTAAGCATCGTATATAAATAATTACTCTTATGCGACCCATAGCATATTCATCGTACTTTTACCGGTTATTTCAATAATTAACGGTAAAAATTTCCATTTATTATTTTTGTAAAAGATATTTCTATCATTTTCTAATTAGATAATAATTACATTGTAGGGTCCACTAATGATTATTGTTAAATAAATGAATATTCCTTGTTAGAGCGAATATTCCCCGTACCAATCGAATATTTTATAACAACTTGTTTACTTTGTAAAATTTATAAATATTATCCATAACTATAACATTATATCAAATCCACACCATAATACTAAAAAATATATTTCAAAAAAATTCATCTTTATTTATAAAAGTTGGGGTCTTACAGGATCGAATCTCTTTTAATATATTTCTAAATAAATATAAATTAAATAATAACATATGGGGTTAATTAGTATATCGATGTAAAATTATACTTCCTCCGTCTCAGGATAAAAATTCTGGTTGACTTTTTGCGCATATTAAGAAAGAGAATAAAATGACAAAATTATCCATATTTAATTTCTCATTTAATTGCATAGTTTTTTGCACATTACTAGTGATCTTTCATAAATATGCATAGAAAATTAATAGAAATATAACAATTAATAATAATAGAATTATTATATGCAAATTATTGTAAAATAAATCATTTAAGGTATGTAGACATTTAACTTGGGATACACAAAATAGTAATAAAGACTTTTATCTTGGGACGAAGGGAGTAGTAATGAAAAATAAATAACTTTAAAGTATAAAAAAAATATTTACATGATTATTATAATAAGAGTCCTCCTATATATTACAAGATTTTTCGACCGAATTATGATTGCGACATATGTAAGGCTATAAACAAGTCAAACCATTCGGACTCGACTTGAAAAAATACGAGCATTTTTAATTTGAATACAAATATGAGTTGAATCTGAGCAATGTTATACTCGACTCGTTTAAGATTCAAACTATTCGAATTCTTAATTATGATTCGATACATACTCGATTGATACAGATTCGATTAGATGCTGGATACATTCTCTTATAATATATACAAATTTAAATCAAATTAGGATAATTAATTATTATTATTATTTTGTTTTTTTTAATTTTAATTGTGGTTTATATTTGTAAAGTGTAATAGTAATTTTTTTTATTTCCAAGTAAAATAATAAATTCAATTTATAATAATATTTATTATAAAACTTGTTATTATGTGAAAACTCGAATTCAAACTTGAATTTGAATATAATTCGATCCGTTTCATGTCGAATTCGAGTAGCTCTTTGTTCGTTTCGGTTCGACTCATTTACACCTTTAGAGAAGTGGTTAACATGAAATTTATTTTTGAGTAAGTTGATTGATTGACCAAATGGAAATCTTGACAACGCATGCGAGGATTACATGTGTATTTATTACGATGATCAATTAATGGCTATCTTATCAAATAAACGTCATCTTAATCGGAACCCACTTTTAGACATGTGCATACATGAAGTATGAATTAAGATGGGTCCCACTTTAATGTATATCATTTTCATTATAATAATAATGTTTCATAATTCGAATCAAATGAAATTTTGCATTCTCTTGTATTTTTGTATGCCTTTTCAATCTCTAAGCTTGAATTTACTTAAAATGTCTAAATAAATAAAATTTGAGAATGGGATATTATAAGCTTTTAATTTTATTTCCATATTGTTTTCTAATTAGGAAGAAAGTGTCTAGAAGTTTTATTCTAGACAGGGAAATAAAAGTCCAACTCCAATTCCTAATAGTCAAAGGAGAAACTTCAAATATGCACAGAATACAATCTTCCTTCCATTTGACTACCTGCATTACATGAGGTCGATAAACAATGAAGCATAAGAAACACATAAACATAAAATAAGCATCTGACATATATAATTCTTTTCGTGCTACTTTATTTATATTTATCTGTAATATATAATATTATTTAATATATATATATATATATAATAAAAACAGAACAGAATATATATATATAACACAGAAAAATATGAATAAATAAATTCGAGTTCATTGAATTCACAAAGTCTCCTTAAAAGCAAAATTTATTCATCACAAGTCTTTGAGATTAATTGAATAATTGTTTTCCAAGATAAAAGCGGTTTCAGGTTCTTAATTAGAAAGCACTTCAAAATTAAAACACTTTGAACCAATATTTATGTTATGTCTTTGAACCAAAAATGATACTAATGATGCATGCATAAAGGGATTAAAATAAATCTTCTTGCACAATATTTGTTTACGAGAAGAGCGGAAAGCGAGGAATTTATTGCAGCACGAACGAAAGCGGAAAATATTACGAGCAGGATTTGCGAAGGGAAGGCAGGAATCTATTCTGCTGAGCGGGAAGGAAGAAAAAGAGCAGAGGCGGAAAAAAATATTACATACGTTTTTAAGCGCCCATATGGATTAATTTATAGATTAATCCGGCGATTTTATTACATTAGGATGCGTCAAAACTTCGTAGTATTGATATATAATCTTAAAAAAAAAAATCGATAATTAATTAAATAAATTTTGTCCAAAAAGTTATATATCACATGATCCAAACCCACACTTACGACCACGGCCACGGCTTGGCCGGGATGGATGGTGGCGGCGGCATCTTGCGTGTGGTATGGATTTGAACACATAAATATACCAAGTTATACTCCTCATGAAGGAGAACACATTGGTGCAAAGACAGAACATTTAAAATGTGGATCCTCATTAAATTGAGCCTCAAAATGCTCTCATTATTTAATATTTCAAATCTCATTTCCAATGATCCCCACATGAATGTAAAATTGGCTTTACAATATGTAAAATATGATATGAATATCACGGACACTAGTTTGGTACATGAGAAAAGATACTTCATCGGGTTAAGTAGCCTAGTGGCTTTGAACTTGCCCTAGTAAAATCTATCGGTTCTTGGCTAATCGATGAACTTGATGTCTTTGAGCTATCGACTTTTAAATGTAAATCAAGACAATAGAATTCACAAAATATCTCTTGAGACATAGTTGGTTCTCACGTTTGTGTTCATTTTGGCCTTGAAACACCTCTTGGTTCCGTGAGTATATTAGAAATTGACCTTTAAAATTCTCACATAAGTAGCCCCTTCTTACTTTCACGTAGGTGACTTTTATCAAGAAGTATCCTGCAATACCCACTTGAACATATTTCAAGATATAAAATCATTAAAAGCGTAACTTATCCACGATTCTCGCGGCGGATGTGTGCCTTTGTCTCATAATAGGAATGGTTAGGATTAAATATCTCCTCGATGTTTTTCTTGAGTACTACATAGTTCGGTTTGCCCATTGAACCTAGATCTTGGGATCTCCAGTCAGTTAGGTTGGGTTGCCACTATGACGACTCTTATTTAAACAATGAGGCTTTAAACCCATTCCTTGATGATTTTTCCACTTGCTCTCTTGTTAAACCTTTTGTAGCGGATCCATAATATTATCTTTTGACTTTACATAGTCAATTGAGATAATTCCATTTGAGAGCAATTGTCTAACAGGTATTATGTCTTAAATCATATATGGCGTGATTTACCATTATATAAATGACTCTGTTTCTTCCAATTCTTGATTGGCTATCACGATGTATACATATAATATTTGCACAGTCTTGACCAATTTGGAATATCCTCTAAAAATTACGAAGTCACTCAACTTCTTCTCTAGCTTTGTCTAAAAGCAATGAATTACGATTCCATTGTAGACCTTGCAATACACGTTTGTTTTGAGGATTTCCAAGATCTTCTTTGCACCTCGAGGTAAAGACATATCCACTTGTGGATTTAGAGTCTTTATTATCGGATATCCAATTAGCATCACTATATCCTTCCAATACTTACTTTGGATATCTTGTATAGTGCAATCCATATTTTTGAGTATGTTTTAAATATCCTAAAACTCTCAAAATTGCTTTCGATGATCTTTACGGATTACTCAGTATACCTACTTAGATTACTTAAAATAAGCTATATACGGTCTAATCAATTCATGACATACATTAAAGCGCTTATTATACGAGAATATTCTAGTTGAGATATACTATCACCTTCATTTTAGCTAAATGAAGATTTATATCAACTGGGTCTTATTTAGAATTATATTATACTTGTTAAATTTTTCAAGTATTTTTTCAATGTAATGAGTTTGAGATAATATAATTCCATCGGATGTTCTAGAAATCTTGATTCCTAATATTATATATGAACCCCAAATCTTTCATGTCAAATCTATTTGACAACATACGTTTGGTAGAGTTGATAACTTCATTGTTGCTACCCATGATTAACATATCATCCACATAAAGACAAACAATGACATATTCCTTTTGAGTGCTTTTGACATAAACACATTTGTCACACTCATTAATTTTAAATCCATTTGATAACATAACATTATCAAATTTCTCATGCCATTGTTTTGGTGCTTGTTTTAATCCATACAAGGATTTAACAAGTTTGCATACTTTCCTCTCTTGTCCAGGAGCTATGAAACCTTCAAGTTGTTCCATATATATTTCTTCATCTAATTCACCATTTAAGAATGCAGTCTTTACATCCATTTGATGTATTTCAAGTCTATTTAAAGATGTTATTGTTATTAGCATTCGAATAGATGTAATTCTTGTAACAGGTGAATAAGTGTCGAAATAATCCAATTCTTCCTTTTATCTATAGCCTTTAACAACAAGCCTTGTTTTATATTTATCAATTGAGCCATCAGCTTTCATCTTCTTTTTGAAGATCCATTTATACCCTAAGAGTTTAGAACCAGGTGGTAGGTCCACCAATTTCCATGTATGATTTTGCATAATGGACTCAATTTCACTATTAATTGCTTCTTTCCAATGAGAAGCATCTGGAGAGAATATTGCTTCCTTGTACGTTTGAGGATCGTTTTCTAACAAGAATGTTAGAAAATCCGGACTAAAAAACTTTGAAGTCCTTTCCCTTTTGTTACGTCTAGGTTCATCCACTACAGACTCTTTGTCTATATTTTCAGGATTATTACTAGTAGCATCCAAAGGTCTTTTGTTTGAATTTGAATCTTTATTTTCATTATATGGAAAAATATTCTCAAAGAATGATACATCTCTTGATTCAATAAATGTATTAACATGAATATCATTAATTTCAGATTTATGAACAAGAAAGCGATAAGCACTGCTGTTATTTGCATAACCAATGAAAACACAGTCAATTGTTTTTGGTCCTATCTTAACCTTTTTAGGTTTTGGAACCATCACTTTTGTTAGACACCCCTACACTCTTAAGTATTTATAGCAAGGTCTATGACCTTTTCATAATTCATAAGGTATTTTATGAGTTTTCTTATGAGGCACTTTGTTAAGAATATAATTGATAGAAAGCAAAGCTTCCCCCCACAAATTCTGGGGTGCTCCAGAACTGTTTAACATAGCATTCAACATTTCTTTCAATGTTCGGTTCTTGCGTTCAACAATACCATTAGATTGAGGTGAATAAGGAGCAGTAGTTTGGTGAATAATACCATGAGTAGAGTATATCTCTTCAAATGGTGATTCATATTCACCACCTCTATTGCTTCTTATTGCTTTAATCTTTTTGCTAAGTTGATTTTCAACTTCATTTTTATAAAGTTGAAACATTTCTATTGCCTCATCTTTGCTTCTTAGCAAATATACATAACAATATCTTGTGCAATCATCAATAAAGGTAATGAAATATTTTTTCCACCTCTTGTTTGCACAAACTTTAAGTCACATATATCAGTGTGAATTAAATCTAGAGGTTCAGTTTTCCTTTCAACAGAATGAAAGGGTAATCTTGTCATTTTTGATTCTACACATATTTCACATTTATGTTTTTGATTAATATCAAATTTAGGCAAGAATTCTAAATTAATTAATCTACATAGTATTATAATTAACATGTCCTAATCTAGCATGCCATATATTTGAAGATTCTAACAAGTAGCGAAAGAATTAATTTTATTATTATCAATAGACTTTGATTGTAACAATCATAACATTCATCTTAAAGAGCCCATCATTCATATTAGCCCTTTCCTACAAACATATCATTTTAGTAAGTACAAACTTATCGGACCTACAAACACCAACTTGAAGCCATTCTTGCTAGTAGTGACCCGAAACTAGATTTTTGCGGATATCGGCACATGAAGCACTTCGTTCAAAGTCGATTCTTTGCGGATGTCATTTTCGATATAATCTTTCCACGTCCTTGACTTTTGAACTTGAGGAGTTTCCCATGAAGAGTTGATCATCATTTTCTCTTGGTTTGTAAGTAGAAAACATCCATTTGTTGGAACAAATGTGGCGAGTAGCCCTGATGTCCACGTACCATTCTTTGGGGTTTCTACCAAATTACATTCGAATCTGTTGCGAGAAAGATTAATGTCTAAAACATTTTCAGAAAGCTTTTCCAGTTCTGACACATTTGCTTGTGGCTTTTGTTCTTTCTTGAACTTCTTTGGCTTGCGACATTCACTTGATTTATGTCCTTGGATGCCACAGTTGAAGCATTTGCCTTTGAATTTCTTCTTGGCCTTGAAAGCTTCTTTGCCTTCACGCTTCCTTTTGTTGTTGTTTGGCCTTTGTTTTACCACATTTGCCTTTGCTTCAATGAAGTTTTTTCCACTCTTCTTCTCATATCCTTGATTGTCCTCTTCAATCCTAAGTCGCACAATCAGTTCTTCAAGATTCATCTCTTTGCGTTTATGCTTCAGATAATTCTTGAAGTCTTTCCATGATGGTGGAAGTTTCTCAATCATTGCAGCAACTTGGAATGAATCACTTAATGACATTCCTTTAGAATGAATGTCGTGTAAAATTACTTGTAATTCTTGAACTTGAGTGATAACTGCTTTAGAATCTACCATTTTATAGTCAAGAAATTTACCAACAATAAATTTTTTCATGCCAGCATCTTCAGTTTTATATTTCTTGTCTAAAGATTCCCAAAGTTCTTTTGCAGTTTGAATTGTACAATATACATTATATAATGTATTATCTAAACCATTCATCACATAGTTCCTGCAAAGAAAATCTGCATGTTTCCATGCATCAACAGCAGCCACTTTTTCCTTGTCAGTTTCCCCTTCAACAAGAGTAGGACAGTCCTCTTGTAGAAACCTTGCCAAGTTCAGGGTTGTGAGATAGAAGAGCATCTTTTGTTGCCAACGCTTAAAATCAGTTCCATTGAACTTTTCAGGCTTTTCTCCATGAGACATACTCACGGCAAGAATGGTACTAGTAGATACCATTTCTGTTATACAAAAATTATTAATAAACAGAAACAAATTTCTGTTGTAACATAATTCAAATTTTGTTTGTAAAATTTAAACAACAAATTTTGTTTATAAAATTTCTGTTGTAAAACAATTTAAGAAATAAAAAAAAACATAAACAAACAGAAATAAATTATGTTTAACAAAATGATGTGTTAAATAATAAATACAATTATTATTTCAATACCCATATGCCATTACAATTAGCAATTATTAATTATTATTACTACATTATACATGAAAATTCAACATGGTTTCGGGTATGAGATGCAATCAGAAGCCTTAATTTTCCAGGAACCCAATAAAATAAATGAATGCAATTTAGTCTTTGGAATAACTATAATAAATGCATAAAAATACAACATACTGATAATAACGTATAATATAAAATGTGTAAATACAACATACTGATTTAAAAATAACTATAATAAATGCCATTTCAGAATTGTAGTCTGTAACATAAAATAGTCATGACTAGACATTCTGATTGACATATCATAGACAATACTCATGATAATACTAATGACAGAATAACACTTTATTGGTTTTGTATTGTGTATTATACACGTACACATTATTTATGTTTTTTTTATACAGAAAATTTGTTAACATGCAATGGAATTCTAGAGTACTTTTGATACAGAAAATTTGTTATCATGCAATGATTTTCTATTCAAATAAATTGTATAAATTAAATACTACCATATTTACAGAATATATAAATTTGCTTTAAGATTGTAATCCGTAATATATAGTATTATTTAATATATGTAGATATAAAATAAAAATTTATGCAGAACATAAACAAATTATAAAATGAGTAACAAATAAATCCGAGCTCTTTGAATTCACAAAGTCTCCTTAAAGCAAATTTATTCCCTCACTGGTGCTAAGAATTATTTGAATAATTGTTTCCCAAGATAAAACGGATTTGCAATTCTTAATTAGTAGCACTACAAAATTAAGAATTCATTGAACGCAAATTCTATGTTATATACTCGAACTTTTACTGTCAATAATAATGATGCATGTAAATGGAAATTACAGTAATAATGCATGAAAATGGTGTATTCATACACTTACTCAAAAACGGGAAAAGTATGCAGAACGGGATTGGAAAATATGCAGAACGGGAACGGGACTGCAACATTTTTGCAGAAAACGGGATTCTGCAGAACGGAGAACGGGATTCTATACTGCAAAACGAGGAAGGAAGGATAGGAATGTGAATTGTAGAAAAGAACGGGACTTTTCTTATTCTGAAACGGGAATCCCACATAACTTATTTATAGATAATTTTCTGGCCGTTAGAAAGGATATGACCGTTGGTATAGTCAAAACGACGTAGTATTGAATTGATATAACTTAAACAAATCTGTTAAATCATTAAACAGATTTTGTCCAAAAAATTATATATCATAACCCACCCACGAGCCCGGCCCGACCGGACGGCGGCGACGCGCGTGTGGGTTTGAACCATGCCTTGGTTAGGTCCTCTCCCTTCCACAAAAGTGGAGTGCCCCTTGGGGCCCTTCTCGTTAAGCAAACATCCCATATATATGTTTCTTCATTTTTCTCTAAATGTCACTATGCTTGAGACTTTTGCAATTTATAACATTTTAAGTAAGTGACTTTGGAGTCAATTTTCTCATTCAATTCTTAATGGATTTGAACATATAAATATACCAAGTTATACTCCTCATGAAAGAGAACACATTGATGCAAAGACCCGACATTTTCGGAATGTGAGTCCCTCATTTAATTGAGCCTCAAAATGCTCTAATATTTAATATTTCAAATCCCATTTCCAACAGAAAAGAGGGGTTAATTCTATTTGAAAATGTTGATTTGATGTTTTTTTTTTAAATCTCCTGGTTTGTTCAATTGAAGGAAGGTTGAGGCTGGTCTAATGGAGTACAAGCCAGATATTATCATTAGTGTCCATCCTCTTATGCAACATATCCCTCTATGGGTTCTTAAATGGCAAGGGCTGCAGAAGAAAGATATATTTGTCACAGTCATTACAGACCTCAATACATGCCATCGCACATGGTTAGCAATCCCATACCGTCCTGGTTTCCAGTTCAAGTATGCCCATTAATCTTAAACTAAAGTGCAGTTTAAACATGATTCATTTTTATTCTAGGTTTCATCCTGGGGTCAATCGATGCTACTGCCCCTCGGAGGAGGTAGCTAAGAGAGCTTCGGTTGATGGCCTAGTGGAATCTCAAATTAGTGTTTTCGGCTTGCCAATCCGGCCATCTTTTTGCAGAGCAGTTCTTTCCAAAGTAAGTGGTAGCCACTACTATTTAAGTAAAGCAAACTTTTAATAGTTTTCCTTTTCCATTTCTCATTTTGAGTTTTATATGTTTCTGTCATTGCATATGATTCTGATTCTTATGGTGTCCTTTTCGATCCTATAGGATGACTTGAGAGAAGAACTTGAGATGGATCCGAAGTTGGCAGCAGTTTTGTTGATGGGAGGTGGTGAAGGGATGGGTCCTGTGAAGAAAACTGCCAAGGCTCTTGGAGAATCTCTGTTTGATAAAGAAATTGGGAAACCAATTGGGCAATTGATTATCATATGTGGGCGTAATAAAGTTTTAGCTTCTACACTAGAATCACTTGAATGGAAGATTCCAGTTAAGGTAATCACATTTTCTTCTTGATTCACTTTTTCAATGTGCATTAACGTGACTCAAGAACATGTTTTCTTCATTGTACGTAGATTAGAGGGTTTGAGAAGCAGATGGAGAAATGGATGGGTGCTTGTGACTGTATTATTACAAAAGTAGGTTATGGTAGTCTTATCTTGAGGGTCCTCTTTACGTACGCCATTTACTCTATTATGCATTTTCAAGCACCTTTACTAAATGCTTCATCTGGATTTTTAGGCTGGACCTGGTACGATTGCAGAGGCATTGATTCGAGGGCTTCCAATTATTCTTAATGACTACATTCCTGGACAAGTAACCTCCTAATATCCTTTCTTTCTTGGGATGCACTTTATTAAAGATAGCATGATGCTACATTTGGAAACTGAATGAATTTTTGCAAAAACGACGAGTAGCTTTCTTATGTATATAAAAACACAAAGTTGATAAGAAAGAGCAATAAAAATAGGAAAGCTGAAGAGGTTGAACTAGTTCTCTAGAAACGTCCGTTAAAAGACTTAAAGTAACATGCGTATTTGAATAAGTTGACAATGATAAAGATAAATTATCAAGTGATGCATGAGTACGTAATCTCTTTTTGAATATTATTTGAAATAGATTGTAACCCTGGTTACATACATTTACAGGAAAAGGGAAATGTTCCATATGTAGTAGACAATGGGGCTGGTGTTTTCACCCGGAGTGCAAAAGAAACAGCGAGACTAGTGGCTGAATGGTTCAGCACCAAAACGGATGAACTAAAGAGGATGTCGGAGAATGCACTTAAACTAGCACAACCAAATGCTGTGTTTGACATTGTGAAAGACATAAACGAATTGGTGTGCCAGCGGGGACCTCTCGCCAACATTCCATACATTAAGTTTACAAATCCTTATTTGACTCCTTCATTTTCAAGCCTTATTTAACTGATATAAATTAAGTTTACAAATCCTGCCAGAACTTAGGTTTGGCTTTAGTGGAATGTAATGTACAGATAGGATTGACTTTTGAAGATTTGATCATTTTTTGGCTTCAGAAGCTTGTATTTTAAGCTCCCCCTCCTCCCCCCTCTATTATTCCCTTTCTAGGGTCTGTTTGGAAAAAAGTAAGAGAATGTGATGTAGTATTTCATATATTCTGAACTGCAGTGTTGAATAGGATGACCTTCATTTGTGTACATTACAAAATTTTTGTTGGTGATCAAAATCTTTAAAGTTAAGATTAAATGATATAATTGCCAGAGATGACCAAGTTTTTCAAGTTTGCTTCCACATAATGTGAAGAATTGCAGTGATTAGGCAAAGTTAAACTTTAAGCAATTGAGAAGTCTTATAAAAGTCTTGTGGAGGCCGGTGGGACAGTAGAGGCACAGGCAGACAGACACTTGCAAAATGATAGATAGTTTTCTTATAAGCATTCTGTATTCTTGTTATATACATAGACATATATAACTATCATTTTGGGACTACTAAAAAGAACTATAGATTCTTGTTTTGGGAGACAGGACTTTCAGTAATTCTTCTTGACAAGTCCACTTGGTGGCACCCTACCTTTGTTTCTGGGTGTTGATTCGTCCCAAGTACAGAAGTAATTGTGGGTGAAATCTAAATACTCAATTCATTCTAAAATATAAAATTAATATTAATTTTTTACAATTAATTCGAATAACTTAAATTTAGAATTAATATAGATTAATTTACTTTTAAGCAAAACAATTATAAAAATTGTAAGCTATTTAAATAATACTATTAATTACTAATTTTTTTTGATTTTAAAACTTTAATAAATAACATTAAGTTTAAAGTTTAAAAATATCTTATGACTTTGAAATGTAAAATTTGGACCTATATTTTGAAACAAAATAAGTAGTATAAATTATTTTTAGAAAAAATTAATTTATTTTATAACGCCCTATTTTTGACATTAAATAATATATAATAACATAATCGATATCAAGAGATTTTTACATTAAAAATCACTAAAAGGTTTCAATTACAAAGTAAATCTTACATTCTATTAATCAAAATACAAATATAACACACAATAGAATTTAAAGAAATATATATATATATATATGTAAGACCCCAACTTATTATTAATGAAATTTAATTTTCTATTTATTATTTTGAAATAGTAAGGGTTGATTTGATTAATGTGGATAGTTATGGGTAAAATACGCAAATATTTCAAAATAAGCAAGTGGTTATAAAATATTCATTGTTGTTTGGGAATATTCGTTTTGGTCGTGGAATATTCAGATGCTTCATAATATTATTATATTAAATGCACGTAGCGATGTGTGTGTGGGCCCATAACGAAAAGCGATTGGATGAAGAAAACGACAAATATAAGTTGTTTAAAAAACTAGCAGTGTAGTTATTCTAATTAATCTTTAAAAAATCTACTCGGTGGTTAAAACACAAGAAATAGACACCGTATTACACCAATTATTGATTCTTACGTGAAAGGCACTTTACTCAATAATGGTTACGATAATTATTGTTCGAAGATTTTATTAATAATTGTTGCGTTGATATTTTATATTCTTTGTTGTTTCAATAATTGTCATTACACAAGATTTTCATTATCGAAAGCAATAATTCATATTATCTGAATAATATTATTAGATAACATTATTGGCAATGTCTATAAAGTTACGTCTGAAGGAGAGGTTTGGTCACCTAATCAATTGCCAAGAAGTAGAAAATTCTTATTGGAAAGCCCCTTTTCCTGAACCGCACAGTTGTTAATATTGTGATTCTCGTAATATTATTTGTGAATAATTAATTATTGATTCATATGATGAGAAAAATATTGATTTTATGTGGATATAGATGGAGAAATTTTTTATTGTGACAATTGTTGAAAAATTGAAATTTTATCTTTTCTCGATAAAATAAATATATTATTATATTTTAATAATATAATAATGGTGATATTTTTACAACGAATGTGGGATATATGAGTATCTGAGGAGGATGAGTATTTTTGTTGCAATAAATGTTTAAAACATGTTAAACATGTCGGTGGACCCCATTTATTGGTTGAAATTTGATTATAAAACAGTAAAATCGCCGTTTGTGGATTTCGGTCAATTTACATTTAGAATTTGGAAAAACTTTCTTCTGCAAAGTTGTAGAGAATTGAATTTTCTATAAAAACTCATGGGATTCAATTTTCTGATAGAAGGGCTATTTATTATGAATTATTGAAGTTATGAAGCTCAAAATAATTGATTTTGGAAGTTTAAAATATTTTAAATAATAAAAACGTTTTTTCGTTTGTTTTGTGGGCTACAACATGTGCAAAATGAGCTGAGATCAGATCTAAGAAGGTTGGCGTAGAAATTTTAATATATATATTAATATTTTATTAAATTTTACGCTTTGGTGTTCTAGCGTTTTCCTATAAATAGGGTCTTGGGTTAGAATTGAAAATCACACCGAAAAATTGAAGTTTTCTCTCTATATTATCGAGTGTATTCTTGTGAGTATTTTGAGTATACTTTGAGTATTGCTATATCTACGGTCTGCAAGTCCAAGTCATGCTTTTATATCCCAGGTGTTTAATTAGAAGTCTTGATCTTTCGAGGTAAGGGATATTATTTTTTTATTAATGATATTATTTCTTCAATATCATTATCTTTGAAATATTGATCTGAAGTTTTATCAAATTTGGAACTTTTGGTGTCGAATTCTTACTATTCACGTATAACGATCTTATTCACGTATACTGATCTTATTCACGAATCTGACTATTCATCTCAAAATGAAAATTTCTTCTTTTGTCCAAAATATCTACTATGGATACTAGCTTTGATTGTATCCATGTTTTTATCATTCTTGAATTTTACACCACTGTGATTATTTTTTTGAGGTATTTTTTTTGGGCGTGGATAAAACAAAGTACGAATCCTTAATCCTTAATCCTTGTCATTTTGTTTCACCGGATTCGTTTTTTAAAAATATTTTCATAATCTTGATCTTAAATGATGATATTATGGAATATCTTTGGCTTTGTAGTCAAAGATGAATGATTTCAAGAATATCTTTGGCACATAGTGCAAAGATGAGCAGTGTTTAAATGAACATGACCCATCGATGAATATCTTTGGCACAGTAGTGCAAAGATGAATATTTGATTCGGATATATATTGATTGATGTTACTGGGATAAAAGATGAGGCGATGAACTTTTAAATTCATACATAGAAGATAGTAGTTTGCATTCTCTACTTAACTTTCTTCTAATGAATTATTATTTTCATTGCGAATATTGATTTAAAATTTGTTGTCTATTGTATTCTATTAGATTTTTCCTGTTGAAGACTAACGATAATTTGTTGTATATTATCTTAGTCATAATATTCTTTACCGGGCTAGTTGAGCTCACCCTTTTTCCTTTTTGTTCCATTTTTCTTCTCGGGAGGAGAGAATATAAGCGAAGATCTGAGTCGAGGGGTATGGAATGAAGGTTTTAGAAAGAGTTGTTTAGTAGTCCTCACCATTTTTGTAAAATAATGTATCAATAAATGTGATGAGGATTTATTTGAGTATAGATATTGTCTGAAGATAATATTTGTATTCAAACTCACGATTTCTTGTTGTAATAATAAAGTTGTAGTTGTTTTTCGCATACTATGTATTGACAACTTTCGAATGGGTGATGTATACCTATTTTGGGGCGTCACAATATATATATATATATATATATATAAACTCATTCTGTGGATTGCCAATAGACCTGGCAATTTAGGCTCAGACCCGCGGGTCTGTCTGTAGAAACAAGGGTCATGGGCCACAATATTTTAGCCCATAAAAATGCGGGTCATTTTGACCCGGCCTGTAACTAATTTTTTTTTAAAACAAAATGTTACTACTTGTGGGTTATGAGGCTTGAACACAAGACTTGTAAGTAAATAAATAAGAATTCAAACTAATTGAGCTACAATAATTGTTTGTTTTTAATGCAATCTTCAATATATTGTTTCTTTACTTTTGTTCAAATTTTACTATTCTTAAAAAGTCAAATCTAATGCCTAATTTATAATATTTATGAGCATTACCATTTTTTTTAAAAAATTAATTGATTGAGATATGTAGTTAATGGAGGTAAGCAGAATTGACTCTTAAAAGTATATATATTTGTTTTTTTTTGTTTTTTTTAAAGAGAACTGATATTCTAGATGACATGCAGTATCATCTAATCATGTTTCTAATTTCTTAATCTCAAAATTAAGTCTGCAACTTTGTATAAAATATATAGACATGATTCTCCTGTAAAATAATTAATTAGTCGTGTCTGTTTGTATTATTGTTTATTATTAATTATTTTATTATTTTTAATATCTATTATTATTACTATTTCTTTTTGTTGATCAGTGTTAAATTGGTTGTATGTATTATCTCTCTCTCTCTATATATATATATATACATGAGGCAAGTTAATTGAACTGTTGAAGATACCAACTTCTTCACTGAACTATTTTTCACCGACTACTGAAGTATGAATTCTTGTGAATCTAACCGTATACATTTGTTTATAAATCTCAAGTATTCAAGTATTTAAGTCTACTAGACTTCGATTTACAAATGCATTATTGAACTGGTGTAGCAAGATTTTGCAAATAAATAAATAAATAAAGGAAGGAAGAAGCAAGCGTGGTCACTAAACCCAACTCGGACCACAGGGCCTCACAATATCGACCCATCAAAACTTCGAGCCATTTTGGTTCTACCGCCATTGATCGACTGCTGACTACCACCCACTTGCCAAGTCTAATTGTCAAACAGGACCCAGAAAGCCCCGAAGAAGCTCAGGTAATGCAACGACGTGGTTTGTGAAAGGTAAAAAAAATATAATACAATAGAACCTCTATAAATTAATACTGGGACTGAAATTTTTTATTAATTTAAGAGTTATTATTTAATTGAAAAAATAATAATTTATTAATTTAAAGAATATTTTCTATTCGGTGAACATAAATTTAATTACATGAAAATTATTGCAATTTATTGATGTTTATATCATATTTTTTTTGATGCAATCAGGGCCCTGAGTTTTTAAAGGCTTAAAGCGACAACAAAAAAAATAGACTTTTTGCGAATTGCTATTAAGACGCATAAAAAAAACTAAGAACTTTTCCTGAACGTGTAGGTGTAATATGAAAAAGAGCCTTGCTGATTCAAAAATTACAAGTGTGCCATTGAGATTTTGGCCTATTTCATTGGGTAAATTTTTTGTGAGCCTTTAAATTTAAACCCGATGTAATTTGACTCTTTTTGTTTGGGTATATATATACATAATACAAAATATTTTAGGGCCCTAAAATTTATCAATTTTAGTGGGTTTGCAAAGCTTTAAAGCTTCTTGAGGCTTTAAATTTGGCCAGAATCTTAGATCTGATGTATCATACTTGTGAGGATGATATAATATATTTGGAGCCAATAACGCAAAAGGAATCACTAATAGCGTCAACAACTCTTCACAAGTTTTTATTACGATTCAAGAATGCAATGACTGAACTTTTGGACGTAATGAGAAAAAATTAAGGATGAAATTTAATTAGATTTAAATTTAAAGACAAAACAAACGAAAATATAATCATATTTTATAAGATTATCCTAGATATATTTATAATTTAAAAAAATTATTATTTATGATTTTGATATAATCATATATTTATATAAGTGTCTTTTTAAAAATTATAATCTTATTATTTTATTGAAATTATTAATTTATCACATAAATTCAAGTGGGACGGGAAAAAATATTATTTCAGACAAATTATTAATTTATGTAGTATACTACACATCTCCTCTTTCACCCTGAAACTTCACAATTCTCTCTCTCTCTCCCCGTCTGTCTTCTGTGCGAAAAATGGAAGAAGGCTCAACCTTGAAGCTAATAATGGAGAAAGGTCCACAGGAGGGCGAAACCATAGAATTCCGACCCGGATGCGTCATCTGTCTCGGCCGAGTCGTCCGTGGCAACTCACTCACCATCAAAGACTCCGGCATTTCCTCCAAACATCTCTCCATCCACTTCGAACCCGATTCAGCTAAATGGGTCCTTTTGGACCTCGATTCCTCAAACGGTACCTTCTTGAACGGAACCAAACTCCTACCCCAAATACCCTCTTTCCTCTCTGACGGCGACACCATCAAAGTGGGTGAATACACTTCGATTATTGTAAGGATGGTAGCCACCGGAAGTATTCGGGTACGGAGGAACCCTAGACGGCGAGCGGCTGTGGAGGATGATGTAATTTCAGATAGTCAAAGCGCGATGGCAGAAAATAGTGAGTTAGGGTTGGATTTAAATGGAGAATTGCGGAATAATGGGGCCGGGAAGCCGAGGAGAGGTCGGCAGAGGAAAGGGATGGTTTTGAAAAATGAGGTTCAAAACAGCTCAGTTGAAGTTGACAATGTAAAGGAAATGGACAACGTGGGTTCGATTCAGTCAAATCAGGGAAGGCAAATGAGAACTAGGAGCACGACGAAGAAGGAAGAAAGTGCAAAATTGAATTCAGTGCTTGAAGAAATTCCTGAAAATAGAAAGATGCCGAAGGGTTTGAGAGAGAAAAAGATTATAGAAGATGAGGCATTGAAGACTTTGGAGAAAGGGGTTTCTGAAAAGGAGGAGGCTGAAGAGAATTTGGTGACTGGGTTATCTGAAGAGGTTCAAGTTGTCAAAGTACTGGAGCAAAAGGAGGCTAAAGAGAGTATGGTAAATGGGTTATCTGAACAGGTTCCGGTGGTTGATGTTGTGGAACATAAGGAGGTTGAAGAGAATTTGGTAAATGAGTTATCCGATGGAGTTCAAGATGTGGATTCGGAACAAAAGGAGGCCAGTGCATCTAGGGCTAAGGAAGACTTTGCTGATGTAGGAGAGGAGCCAGATTTGGAGAAGATGACATTAGGAGAGTGGTTTGATTATTTGGAGATGTATTTGCCAAAACAAATTTATGTTGAGACTGAAGAGATAATTTCAGGAATGAGACAGAGAGTTGAACAATTGCAAGAGTATATGTTGCAGCAAAAGAGTGCTATGGAGAAGGGTAAATCACCCATGGCCTAAAAAGAAGGGGATTCAGCCGAGTTCTCAGAGGCTAGAGCTATGCGGTAATAGTGAATGAAACTTATCTGTTTCAATTGCTTTTTCTCTGAGATTTTATGATTGTATAAAAGATATATATGCTAATATGAATGATACATATTATGGTCTGTTCGTGATCGTGATTACATATCAATGATATCATAACTAGGAAGATTATAGTTTGTTAGGGATCAGGGCAACTTAAATAAGTTGATATTAGAAATACATTCATATATTATCTTAAATTAGTAACTTCAGTATCTGGCGATTGTAAAATTTGCACTAGCAATATGTATATTTTTTTTTGATAAGTAGCAATATGTATTTTTGTGATCAGTTCAGTTGGTGAAATGCCTGGATAGTTAATTTGAGTATTGTAGATTTGTTTATCATATGTTATTAATTGTTCTTGTTCTAGATATGGAAAATGCTTCCCTGATCTGATGTCTTGTCCAACAACAATGGTTGAGACCTGACTGAATTGTGAACCACATGCATTTGAAAGAAAAGTTCAAAGGTCATTCTTTTTTGTTTTTTTCCCTTTTTTCCCATGGATGATAGAATTAGAGTACACATACAATATTGAACTGGATTCATTTGTAGTATAGTACAATGGTTCCTAATAGCGAAACTTGTATACTAATTTGGTTATAGTTATCCTCACATATGAATTATGACATTGAGTGCTGAACTTTTTACATTGAAGTAGTATTATGCTGTTGGAAGTTAGTTTGAAGTCAGGGTAGATACCACTTGAGACCTTTGAATAGTTGCAAGTTAGCTTTAAAGCATCTAACTTGGTGTTTACTATTTTCTTTATTAGTTTTAGCCCAGTTCTTTGTGTGCTTACTTTTCGTTGTATTTTTATCCCATGATATTGATAATTGGGTCCTTGGTTATGGTTTAGTATGTTTGCGGAGGTCTATTTATGTATTTTAAAGTGATCTTTCAAATCCTATTTATTTACGAATCATTAGATGTTTGTTTATTGTTGCCTTTTCATATTTTTCAATGAGTAACCATCACAATTCACAAGGAATAAGATAGTAGGGTTTAGACAATGCAAGTAAACAAGTGGAGGAGAACCCAATTGTGAGGAGTCTTGCCTGAGGTACACGCAAACCTGAGTGAACAAGCAAATTTGATTGAAATGATTCAGAAACCTTCATATATAACTGGTGCTCAACAAATCGTTTCTGACAGATCTAGGGTTTATGCACATTTGGGAGTTTAGATGAGCAACTGAAGCTATTTGAGATTGTTAAGGGTTCGACATCTCAGAGATCTGCATGGCCTAGGTTTCTCTTATACTCTTCTGTTTAAGGATGCCACTACTCTTCGTGGTGAGAATTCAATCCAGATTCTTAAGAAATTAAACTCTATGGAGTATGGTTTGGGTACTCTGTGTTTGGTGATCATAATTTAGTTGATTCTGATGCTAGAAATGATTTTGGGAGTTTTCCTGATTTAGGTACTTTAAATGCTCAACAAATCGTTTCTGAGAGATCTAGGGTTTATGCACATTTGGGAGTTTAGATGAGCAACTGAAGCTATTTGAGATTGTTAAGGGTTCGACATCTCAGAGATCTGCATGGCCTAGGTTTCTCTTCTACTCTTCCGTTTAAGGATGCCACAACTCTTCCTGGTGAGAATTCAATCCAGATTCTTAAGAAATTAAACTCTATGGACTATGGTTTGGGAACTCTGTGTTTGGTGATCATAATTTAGTTGATTCTGATACTAGAAATGATTTTGGGAGTTTTCCTGATTTAGGTACTTTAAATGTTAAGAATCAAAATAATGGATCTTGGGCTGCTATTGTGACACAAAAATGAAATCGATCGAGTGGGATGGATTTAAAATTCAATAAGCCAGCTTGAATAAATGGAGAAAGGGTGGTACACTACGATCTTAGTGTTATTGAAACTGAAATGTTTGAATCGGAAAAATGTTGTGGTTGGCCATTTGGTTGGGTTGGGT
The DNA here is from genome assembly GCA_020205615.1 of Panax quinquefolius. NCBI lineage: Eukaryota > Viridiplantae > Streptophyta > Magnoliopsida > Apiales > Araliaceae > Panax > Panax quinquefolius. The sequence continues at coordinate 21,599,938 of CM035161.1, forward strand.
TGGGGGTTGGGGGTTGGGGGTTGGGGGGGGGGGGGGAGTGGAGGGAACCCCTACTTATGATGGTAGATGAATTTGTTAGAAGGTGGTGGAAACACTTTGGACATATTGAAGTGTACTTGCTAAATTCTGGTGCGTTTATTGTTTAGTTTAGCGATGCTGATATGAAGAAAAAGATACTTAAGCAGGGAACTTGGGCTTTTGAAAATAAACCACTTGTTCTTACACCATGGTTCCTCTTTAAGTAGGGACCTTGGGCTTTTGAAAATAAGCCACTTGTTCTTACATTACGGTTCCTCTCTGTTAGCTTGGAGAAGGAAGGGGTCACTACCATACCTGTTTGGGTCAGCTCACAAGCTTAGTAACATGCTTAATTTTGTAGGCAATCCTCTTCAAACACTCAAAGTCTCTTCTTGGTTGTTAATTTTGCATACTTTGAGGTATAGAAAATAAAGAAAATAAAGCATTTTATGTGTTGTGTATTGGTGTTTGAAAAATAATTTCAAGCTTTGGATAAGTTTATACATCTATTCGTTTTACTCCCTCCTTCCCGATGCGCAGTCCCAAGATTCTTTTTGACAAAATTAAAAACTGCATACTATTTTCATCTTTTTTAGACTTTTTCTATTTTCCTCAGGTCTTCTCCCCAAAATCTCTCACGCAAAATTAATCTCTCTCCCCTTCCCCATGGTAAAATCAATCTCTCTCCTTCCTCTCTAATACTCTTTACCCCCAGTAATTGCTCATATGTTGTGAAATAGCCTTAGCTCTAGCCGAACTCACAATTTGTAGGTTTATGCCAAGATTTATTGCATAACTGTAAATAGATGCATATTCAGGTATGAAGCAGGTATATGTATATTACCCCCCTTTTATTTTCATTAAATCATTTCATTTGGTATTTTGATATCCCAAAAATTTTATTCAGTTTCCGAATTTTTCCTCCTATTAGATTTTCTCCTAATCTAAGCTATTTACAACTTCTCGTCGTTGAGTTCTATACAAACAAATTTTAGTCCATTTACCTGTATTTAAATCTTTCTAATATTGGAATCTGAATATGCATCTAAATGAAGTAGTATTAGTTTATTGCTAATATCATTCCGAAGGAAAAAAAATTAAATTTCGTGATAAACTTATTTTATGAGAAGTGAGCATATGTAGGATGTACATTTTGTATGAGTGTATTATTTTTCTTGCTGAGAAAAGTCTCTTATGCCTTTTTCAGTACATTTCTATCAAAGACATCAAGGCTACCTTACTGCTCATATGAGTCATATTTAAGAGACTACAGATTAAATTTAAGGAATATCCATAGTTATCAAGATATAGTTTGTAGTATTGCAATTGTATTATATGTGAATACTTGCTCTCCTTGCATGGAAAATGGAAAATGAAAAGGACGCAAATTGTATTTCCCAATTTCTTCGACTAGAGCATCTCTAAAAATAGCTGGTTATTTTGGCTTAGGGTTTGTAGCTAGAGAAAGTTAAGGTTGAGTAGTGGGAGTTGGGGCTGATTTTATACATGCCGGAGCCATATAGTGAAATTTTTTCTACATAGAAAAACTGGAATACCGTCTTATTTGTAGTTGGTTGAACTATTAAGCTATCGTGTCAAGATTTTTTTTCCATTACTTGGGGTATGCCCATTGTAATTTTCTACATAGAAAAACTAAAATATTGTCTTACTTGTAATTGCTTGAGCTATTAAGCTATTGATCTTTTTTTTCCAACTAAAGTACACTTTGCACCTGAAATTTTAAACCATTGTTAATGTTTGCACCCTAAACTCAAAAAGGTTTCTAAGTACACCCAAAACTTCATATCATCTAAACAAAACGCACACTTTTTGCACTTAACTCGTCAAAATTGATCGGCTAAGCCTGTAACGCTTATTATAGAGGGGTAATTTGGGTAGATGACTTTTAAGTTGAAGGAGTTATTCAACACTCGTCTTCACTTGTGTGGCCTTATCAGACAAAACCTCCAAATTAGTTCACATCGAGCTCGCGATTTGAAACACAAAATTGGCCTTATCAAAATCCCAAAATCATTTGACCTAGGGCTCGTGATTTGGCACACAGAACTGGTGTGAAAATGAGTGAGACCAACAAATTCTTGAGGGATTCGGAAGACAATGATGTTTATGGAGTGAAAGTACTTCTAAGATACCTTTTTGGCTGTATTCTAGCTTTTAAATTTCTTGAATAATGGGTTATTTTGTAGTTTAATGTGTTGTTTTTGTTGTAAAGTGGAATGGTGGACATCATTGAATAATATTTTTATAAAGTTGGGCAGTGGACCCTTTTGATGTTGATAAACAACATTTTCTGTATTTTTTACTTTTTATTGTTTTTATGGATTTTATGAAATTAAAGATGATGTGGTCCACGTATGTAACTTGTTGGTGTTTACTTGCTTTGCAAACAATAAAGAATATTTTACAGTCAAATTTTTTCTTGAAGGTTCACCATATAAACAGTATGGGGTGGTACCTTTAACTTATTTTCCTATTACTCAAATTATTCTTTAATTAGTCCAAAAGAAACTATAATTCAATGATTTAATAATTGGACTAAAAATATTTTTCCAAACAAATTAACTCAATGATTTTGGTTCTGAATTTCAATGTATAAACGTAGAGTGAATCCTTAGATCGTAGAATGACTTAATATTAGACTTTACGTTTTGCAGTAGCTCTACGATAATAGAGTGACTTTAATATTAACTCTATGAACGAATTGGTGTTCCGCTCAACGATCTTAGAGTTATCTTTAAGTTCTTTACTTCTTTACTCTATGATAATAGAGTGACTTTACTTTTTTACTCTACGATAGTAGAGTGACTTCAGTCTTAACTCTACGAACTGATATTCCACTCAACGATCTTAGAGTTATCTTTAAGTACTTTACTTCTTTACTCTATGATAGTAGAGTAACTTGAACCTTTACTCGATGAATTAACATCATCTTCATTCATAAAAATTGCCTAAAAATTGCCCAGAACTCTAATCACAAAAGTTGCCCAGAAATCTAATTTCTACCATTACATAGATAGCCTTGAATAGATAGCCTAGAAAATTATAATCAATGAATTTCGTCCTTTGTTGAGATGAACATGTAATTAAAAATAAAAATCCAAGTTACAATCAAGAGACCCCATGCACACCTGACCTTAGTTTTGCACTCCTTCAATTCATCTTTTAGACCTTTGATTTCAACATTCACATTCTCTAATCTTCTAATAAATCCAGGTATCACTACCCTTGAACGCTCACATATTGGATCAACCCAAACGAAGAATTTACAACCACCGTGCCCATCTTTCCTCCAATCTGGACAACCAAGAAATCTTGTTCTGGCATTGTTTGAGTTTTTCCAAGCCATCTTTATCACTGAATTCTTCATACACAAGCAATTTCGATCCAAGAGCCCTAATTTTTCCTATTTTTCTTGATCGAATTTGGAGGATTTAGATCCCAATTAAGTTGCATTGATTCTATTGATGAAAATAGGGCTTTAATAAGTTGTTTCAGACACGGGAAGGAGAAGAAGAGATGGAAAAAACAAAAATACCCCCATCAAATCCACACACGTGCGAGTCGCATTCACTTTTGACCGGTTATTTTGTTTAGATGAAGTGAAGTTTGGAGTGTACTTGGGCACCTTTTCAAGTTTGGGGTGCAAAGTGTATTTTAGTCGTTTTTTTCATTATCTGGGGTATGCCTCTTGTAAACATGTAAATTATAATTATAATGTTTATGAAATGAAATTCAATTATTGTGTTTATTAATTTAGTCCAACTTAAAAGCTTCTTAAGCCTGACATACTTTCTGAATGTTTGATAATATTTAGTGCTTACTGTGAATATGGTTACTGATATGTTTATATTAAGTGCATGAGACCATGTTCAAGTGCACATTTGTTCCTACAAAGACGATATCTTATCACCACCACACGGTTAAGCTTCTTGAATTATGGCATCCTATTTAAGACTGTAAAGTAAAGGGCTAAATACACTTCTGTCCCTCGAAGTATGACCCCTTTTACAATTATGACCCTAATGTTTAAAACATTACATTAGCATACTCTAAGTACACTTAGGTAAACAAAAATGACCTTAAAAGCTTTTTCAGCCAAAAAATCGTTTGAATGTTGAGGTGTCACCGAGAAGTTTGTATTTCACTGTATTTGATTATTTAAAATGTATTTTCAATGTTTTTTAACATTAAAACGAAATAAAACCATGTATATACTCATTTTCTCGGTCTAATCTATTCCCTCCTCTCTCTATCCTTAATGTTCCAGATATGAAAATTTTGATTCTTAAAACATAAACCCATTAAAGCGAAACAAATCAAACATTGAATTTTCAAATTGAGAATAAAAGGACAAGAATGCAAACTGCAAGTTAGGAAAAATCAAAGTTGGGCATGAAGGGAAAATCAAAGGTGGGTTTGAACACAGAAGAAAAAAACAAAAAACAAAAAATGATTTTTCTAAATTTTTTTTTTTTATAGTTTCTTCTCAATCATCATCTAACCATAAGAAATTAGGTCATTCTATCCAAAATATCTTAGGCTACGCATCATCAATCTCAATCTGCATACCAAAAGAATCCATAATACAAAATTGGGAACTAAATCCATTTACTATCAAACCCACTTATTTTTCATTAGAAAATTCAACTACCAATTAAATGGAACCAAATCCATTTAGATACAATTTGAGCAAATACAGATTGCTCCGCCGCCATTAGTGATTGATCTCTCTCACAACGTAAACCAAAACCCTAACAAAAACCCATAAACAGTTAGTTCAATACAACTTCTGTGCGTGTAAAAATTCTAAGATCTAATCCTTGTGAGTTTACCTAAATTTCAGTATGGATCGGAGAGGAACGAGGGAGAAGCGAAGTGAGTAAAAAGAGAAAGATCTTATAGCTTTCTCTCTCCTCCCACGCGACTTCTAGGGTTTTGGTTTTGCTAGAGAAGGGGAGGCTTGTGGATCTTGAAGAGGCGCGGCCAGGAAGGAGGAGAGAGTGAAAAGGAAAAGGGTTTTTAAAGAGAGAGAGTGGCATTTACTTTGCTTTGTGTAGTATAGTAGTAGTGGGGAATAAATTTTTTCAACGGGATATTTGTTGAAGATAGATGGTAGGAAGAAGATGACTAATATTGTTTGTATTTGTTGAAGATGAATAGTGGAAAGAAGATGATGAACAATTTGCTCAATGAAGAAGATTATATGTTGTTTGTTATTTTTTATGCTTTTGCACTTTAATTTAGGAAAAATGTGAAATCTAGAATTGGTTTGTATATTAAACTGTACTAGCTTGTATTGCAAATGTATTTACTAAATAAATCGTATATTGGAATAGTTATATACATTCAAATCGTATACAATATATTTCTCGGTGACACCTCAATATTCAAACAATTTTTTTGGCTAGAAAAGCTTTTAGGGTTACTTTTGTTTCGAGTATGCTAATGTAAAGTTTTAAACATTAGGGTCATAAGTGTAAAAGGGGCCATACTTCGAGGTACAAAAGTGTATTTAGCCCTAAAGGAAAAGGTAGTGAGAATGACTCAACTCTATGATATTAGACTTTAACTCTACAATTATAGATTTCAGTGTAGAAATGTAGAGTGAATCATCACGGTCGAGAATTCACTTTACGTTTCTACACTGAAATCTAGTATCGTACTGTTAATTCATTCTACGATTGTAGAGGAAGTGAGGATTCATTCTACGTTTCTACACTGAAGTCTAGTATCATAGAGTTAAGTCATTTTCACTTACTTTTCCTTTACAATCTTAGAAAAAATGTCATAATTCAAGAAGCTCAACCTTGTGGGAAATTTTGGTGAACAAATGTTTGATCATGTTCTCATGCACCTAATATAAACATATCAATAACCATGTCCACAGTAGATACTAAATATTACCAAACATTCAGGAAGTCGGCTTAAAAAGCTTTTAGGCTAGACTAAATTGATGAACACAATAATTGAATTTCATTTCATAAATATTATAATCACAATTTACATGTTTACAAGGGGCATACCCCAGGTAGTGAAAAAAAATATCTTGATACAATAGCTTAAGCAATTACAGTTTTTTTGTGTAGAAAATTACAAGTGGCATACCCCAGGTAATGGAAAAAAAATATTTTGATACAATAGCTTAATAGCTCAATTAACTACAAATAAAATTGTATTTCAGTTTTTCTGTATAGAAAAAATTTCACCATATGGCTTCTGGACAAACAATTATGTCCTGTTTAAAATCAGCCCCCAACTCCCATTACCCAACCTTAACTTTCTCTAGCCACAAACCCTACACCAAAGTAAACAAATGCATCGCAATTCAATTTCAGGATGTCCCAAGCAATAAAATTGCTCATGGAAGAAATTGGGGAATACAATTTGGGTCCTTTCCATTTTCCCTACAAAGAGTATTCACTATAACAATAAGCAATCAAAAAGGAATGAGAATATTTTGATGGCTACAATTGCAATACTACAAACTATATCTTGATAACTATGGGTATACTCCATCCATAACAACCGGTTGCTACATACACTATTCCAGCAATCACATCTTACACCGTCCATCATGATATCCAAAGGCTGGGATTAAATTGAACTTGGACCTTGCCGCTACTTTTTCTAGCGGCAGACATTCTTTTTGGCTGCTCGAGAAATTATTGCAGTGCCATCCATTTAATTATTCACTGTCGCTAGAATAGATTCAATTGTTATTTGACAAATTTTGGCCTTTTTAAAATTTAACTATTTCCCTAAATGATTTTTGTTAAAAATATTTGTTTAAATATTGAAAATAAAATATTGTAGTATACAAATTTATAAAAACAAAAAAATGCTACAATAATAGAGTAATTCTGCGATAGTAGAGTAGCTTTGCTAGTAAAAATTGAAATCACTCTACGATACTCCACGATCGTTAAGTCATTACTCCACGATCGGTAAGTCATTACTCTACGATCTAAGTAATTACTCTACGATCGTTAAATCATTACTTTACGATCGTTAAGTTGTTACTCTACGCTCTAAGTCATTACTCTACGATCGTTTAAGTCATTACTTTACAATCCTAGTGCTGATACAAAGTCACGTGTTTTGTGTTAGCTTGTTTTGTGAAAAAGCTCTACCATGGAATCTTATTTTCTGTTATTCTATAACTTTCAATTTTCAACATGTGCACAAGTGAAAATGAGGTTCCAAGATTAGAAAGATTTAGGTTCAGGCACATGGACTAAAATTTGTCTGTATAGAACTTGAAGAGAAGTTGTAAATAGCTGAGATTAGGAGAAAATCCAATAGTAGTAAAAATTTGAAAGCTGAATAAAATTTTGGGAATGAAATGATTTAATGAAAATAAAATGGGAAAAAATAAATCTTTACTTCATACCTATAGGATAACCACCCTCTCATGTTCAAATTTCCATTAGAGTTCTGCGGTAATTCTTGGGATAAATCTACAAATTGCGAGTTCAACTAGAGCTAAGGTTATTTCATGGCGTATGAGCGATTACTGGGGCAAAGATAAGGAGAGAAATGTTGATTTTTATGTGGGGAAGGAAAGAGATTGATTTTGCGGGACAAAGAAGATTTGGGGGAAACAAAAAAACAAAAGAAGGGGTTGTGTGAGTGAATAATTAAATGGAGGGCGTTGCAGTAATTTCTTATGTCGCTAGAAATAATATGTATATGCTAGAAGGCGTAGCGGCAGGGTTCAAGTTCAATTTATTTAGAGTCTTTGGATATCATGATGGACGATGTAAGATATGATTGCTGGAATAGTGTCCGTTGCAACTGGTTGCTATGGATGTGGTCCCTTCTTTAAATTTAAATTTTAGTCTCTTAAATATAACTCATATGAGCAGTAAGGTAACCTTGATGTCTTTGTTAGAAAGGTAGTGAAAAAGGCATAAGAGACTTTTCTCGGTAAGAAAAATAATACACTCGTATAATCTGTACATCCTACATATGCCCACTTCTCATAAAATAAGTTTACCTCAAAATATAATTTTTTCCTTCTGATATTATTAGCAATATACTAATACTACTTCCAAGATTAGAAAGATTTAGGTACAGACGCATGGACTAAAATTTGTCTGTACAGAACTCGAAGTTGTAAATAGCTGAGATTAGGAGAAAATCCTAAAGCAGGAAAATTCGGAAACTGAATAAAATTTTAGGGATATCAAAATATCAAATTAAATGATTTAATGAAAATAAAATGGGAAAAAATAAACTTTTTCTTGCTTCATACCTATAGGATAATCACCCTCTCATGTTGTCTTTATTAATTGCAGAGTGATTGTTCAAATTTTCATTAGAGTTCTGGCGATAATTCTTGAGATAAATCTACAAATTGCGAGTTCGGTTAGACTATTTCAGTGCGTATGAGCGATTACTGAAGCAAAGAGTATTAGAGGAAGGATAGGTTGATTTTACCGTTGGGAAGGAGAGAGATTTATTTTGTGAGACAAAGAGAAGATTTGGAGAAAAGAAGAAAACGAAAGAGGGGGCTGCGTGAGAGATTTTGGGGAGAATGCCTGAGGAAAATAGAAAAGGTCTAAAAAACTCATTCTGTAGATTGCAAAACAAAACCCAGAAAAGCCAGAAGAAGCTCAGGCAATGCAATGGCGTGGTTTAAGGTTAACTAGCGCAATACAATCTCCGTGGATCTGATCTTTCTATCTGATTGTACTTGGGTTCCTCCATCAATTAAAATTTGTGGATATATGCACACATGCTAAATTTTACAAATCATTAAATTTAGGGCTATCAATCGCAACGAATTATTGTGCTTTTCGCAATTTCTGTATGTGTGTATGATTTTCTGTATATATCCTAATAGCAATACAATTTTGTTTATATATGTAATAATAACTTTTGACAAGTATCATCTTGCATAAATTAGTAAATCAATTTGGTTGTTATTATTGCCTATTTCTTCAAAAGTAGTTCATCTGTTCTTGAAAAACTATAACTAATTAGGGAAATTATTATTTCGTCAAGTATAAATTGATATTTCTACAAAGGCTATCTCACATAAATATGGGACCCATTTACTATGCATTTGAAGGGGACCTTGTGGAACTATCACTTTTGCCACAATATTAATTCCCTTAATTAGATTCTAAGCTATCAGAAGCCGTGTAGAAAACATAAAGGATGGATCAGGTGTACCTCCTATAAATATTTAGGAAATGCTGCATATTTAAGTCTTTAAAATTTGTTCATGATTAATTAATTTAAGAACTATTTCTGCAGATGGTTTTACTGGCTTAGCGGAAAAGAATATTCAATTCATTGAGATTGAAATTTTTTCATGACAAGAGAACAATTAGATGTAGAAATATCATTGTAAGAGAATTGTGCTTTACTTTCTCTTTCTATTTTTATTGTTCGAACAACAAACAAGTGGGAATTTTGGTTTTGGTCTATTAGTTAAGCATATGGAGTGTTATCCGAAGTATACCAAGAAAAAGAAGTATAATCTGGTTAGTTGTTCGATAAGAAAGCCCGAGGGAAATTCAATGACTATCTTCTCTTATCGGGTTGGCCGCTAAGAGAAGATAGTGGCAGTAAAGTTATGTTTTTTTGTTCATTAGGTCCTTCTCAACCAAATAGATAGGGAAAAGTGGTTTCTTTAAACATTACTGTCTCATGTTCTTTACCCAAACCGGCGAACCCTATATTCCTTCCAGTTTCCCATTCCTCATTGCCAAATTTAATATGGAGAGGGAAGGAAAGAAGATAATTTAAGGTTTCATTCAGTTTCCTTGTTTCTCATCCTTAAGTTTCTTCTTCGTCTTCTTTTTATATGTTCGTTCTTACTGGTTACCAATGAAGCAGAGGCCAGTGATTTGGTGCTGTATAGAACTCATCAGGAAAGGTATAAACTATAATCAAAGTTTCTCCTGCAATTTTAATTATTGTGACTGCAGGTTTACCACTCCAGTTTCATTGATGAGGAAGGAATTGCTAAAGCTTGTGGGTGTCCTCTACTCCCTTTGAAAAGCCATATAAAGGGACCTGCTTCAGATTTTGATCAAGGTAGACTCATTTATGTTACTGACTTGTTTATTTTTTTCATGTTAAATGTATGCAGATAGAACTGATATTGTGGATGAAACAATTACATTTTTTCGTGCCAATGGCTTTGAAACAACCCGGGTCAAATCTCGAGTTCAAAACAAATCTTGGGTCAAATCTTAGTCCAAATCGAATCAAATACATTCAAAAGGTACTATTGTTAGTAACTTAATTCTTTATATATAGACAAATTTTTTCCATCTCTTTCAATGTGAGACCAGAGTGTTACAAACTCCCCCACTTAAATTTCTAATACCAAATGTGAAACAACCCGAGTCAAATCTCAAGTCCAAATCGAATCAAATCCATCCAAACAATGCCTTAAACTACTACCCCAATAGTATCTTATTGGGTCATCTTAGTCCACCACAGGCTTACCCAAAAGGTCTAATTGAATGTACTATTGTTAGCAACATAATACTTTATATACAAACATATTTTTCTAATATTTTTTGATGTGGGACTGGGGTGTTACAATCTTCTTCAAAAACTTCGATATCCGAAGCTCAACTGATAAGCTCCTTATTTATGTGACACTTTATTTCAACGTGGCTTTGAAGAGGTTTGAAGGATGTAGAACTTTGGCTGAAGGGACCACGACAATCATTAACCTGGGTGTGGAAGAGGTTCTCGTGCCTGGTGAATCTGGTTTTCAATTTCCAGGACTCTTTGGCCTACCTCAGGCTCGAGAAGAAGCAGGTAAAACATGCTAAAGAGAGCATGAGCGTTCTCTTTTACATAATTGCTATTTTTATGATTTTTTAAAAAGCCATAGTAGCTACGTCATAGATTTGGCTTGGTTATGATAATGAACTCTCTTCGCCAACTTTTAGCTCCCATCTTGTCTCCACAGGGTTCCGGTCCACTTTTGACATGGGTATTTCTATGCCAAAATCATAAAGTAATCAGCATAGCTCTTTAATCAAGAATCAAGAGTGATTACCATCCCTAGTTAAGTTGATTTTTGAAATTGGTTTACTGCCTTTAAAATTTCTTTTACATACTACCTTTGTTCCAAAATATAAGATCGCTTGTGTAGCCTTTGTATTTACCTTTGTAAAATACAAAGGCAAGTGTAGTGTAACAGAGTCCAACTTGTAATGTAATGAAATCATAGGCACGAATATCAAAGTAAATTATCTACTTTATTATCAACCTCAGTTTGCTCCTTTTGCTTGTTGTAAAGCCTGCTGTTTTATCTCTTTGGGCTTCACTATTAGTGGATAGCAGACTAGCAGGCCACTTTTTATGCTCCTTTGCTCATTAACACTAGGTGGTGTTTATGTTTAGTGGTCACACCTGATACTTAAAATTCCCAATCTGAGTCTACCCATTTCCTGTCTTGTACTCAAATTATGTGGCATTAAGAGAAGTTTAAGTATATTTATTACTTGTTCTATCCCAATTTAAGTGTCTCCCTTCCTTTCTCGATGTTATACGTTATCTTAGTTTCTTTAAACTTGTTTTAACATCATCATCTGGCCTTTGGTTTAAACCAATAAAATTTGGGATGGAGTTCAATGAAAAGATACTTTTGGAGTTGTATATCTTTTTACCGCTAATCTCTTCTTTTCTTATGGTGCGTGTAATTCGAATAGGGGCATCTATATTATTACGGAGGGAAAATTACAGATACTATTGCTTATATGTTTTACATTTAAATTATAAGTATTTTCCCAAGTATAGTGTTCAAGCAATTGAGGTATGCAAAGCGTAAAGATTGCAATTTGCTTGCCAACATTCATGTTGAGTTTTTGGTTGTCATCTCATTTTCTTCCTTGGACTAATAAAAGCTAATCGAATTGTTGTGATCTTGTAGATATGGAATTTGTTTTATTTCACTTCATTTTCTTCCTTGAATGTGTATTGCAGAGCTATTTAGGAATTATCGAAAGCAGACAAGGGAGAAACCTAGCGGGAGACTATTAAGCGTTGCATAAATGGTGGTTGGCATTCGCCAAGAGAAAGTAAATTTATGAACATAATAATTGCACTGTGAACGACTGGTGGGGACGGGGCCAGGACGGACGGACGGGACGGACGGAGACGGAGACGGAGGGAGGGAGGAGGAGGAGGACTTGCCTTATTGGCGAGATTCCTCTTACAAATAAGATTCCAGCTAGTACCTATACTATACTCGGGTCTTTTTTTACCCTATATATATATAGGGAAATGATCTATAGCAAGTATTTGTTATGGAGCAAAATTGGGCAAATAGTATCATAACCGTTCATTTTATAAATCAAGCGTGCAGATTAAGTATGGGAATTCCCCGTCCGCTAGACGAAGTAGCGGACGTCTATTAAGTAATTTTGTTCCAAAATTGCCCTCATCCTCTCCGCTACTTCAACTAGTGGATTTGTTTCAGATCCTAAACCCTCCCAAATATGATGCCTCCCTGCGGCTTCTGATAAACCCTCCCTTTGATACTGTACCTTTTGCTGCTGCTGCGATTTAGGTGCGACCTCCGAGATACTGTACCTTCTGCTGCTACGATTTAGGTGCAACCTCCGAGATACTGTACCTTCTGCTGCTGCGATTTAGGTGCGACCTCCGATAGATAGTTATGCTGCTGCGATTTAGGTGCCTTAACCTCCTCGCCATCATGATCCTTATCTGCAGGTGATTCCATCACCGTCATGCGATTTCGAGTAACCCCTCTCTCCTGTAAAAAATCGACCCTACTGCGATATCCCACCGATTACGAGCCTCTTTTCTTTTTCGTGCCATTCATCCGCAAATTGTCAAAACCCTTGCGATTGACCGGTATTTTTGCTTTTGTATCATCTTTAAACAAAATATCTATCTTTGAACATGCTTGCATATAACCTAGTGCTATGATGTTGCAGACTTTGATCAACAGATTGCCCTAACGCAATTTGTTGATTTTGTTTCTTCATTTTGTGTTGTTTTGATCTTTGTTACTAGGGGCATCACTGAATTGTTGTGATTCCATATTTGAATTTTCATTTATAAACTGAAGGCTTACTTTGAAAGTTTAATTGTGCTGGTGTTCGGTTGGATGAAAATTAAGTTAGAAACCACTAGTTTTTTTGTTTTTTTTTGGCTGATCATGTAGATGTAGGATGATACATTTCTGATGTTCCTAGTTTTGAATTGTGTCTATTAATGGGAGCTGCACCAAGATTATTTATATATTATTTAATACTCGACATTTTGATGAATGTGTAGGAAACATATGGATATTAATCCCAGACCTGCTAATCCTATTGTATTATGGGACTAAGAAAATCACGTATTGTCAGACTTGTGGCAAAATATTGTAAGTTTATTAATGTATAACAACTTTCATTTTGTTAAACATTTGTTAGAAACATTCATGTAGTGACGGTTTATGTTTTTATGTTGTTGGACGTGTAGGATAGGGGTGTTTTGGAAATTTGTCAAATGTCTGCAAAATTAACTGAATGGAACTTGACTGAACAACAAAAATATTTGCTGGAACAAGTAGGTTTTGGTATATTTTGTCATCAAGCTATAGTGTCAAAGATTGATGCATCTCTTGTATCTGCTCTAGTTGAACGTTGGAGAAGTGAAACAAATATGTTTCACTTAAATTATGGAGAGATTAGCATTTCTTTAGAGGATGTGGGATTTTTATTTGGGTTGCCCGTATTAGGAAAAGTTTTGACTTGCGGAGAATTAACAAATCCCAAAAGCTCTCTTATAAGGGTTTTTGGGCAACAAGTTGTAGTAGATGAGTGGGAACAATGCTATAAAAGGGGGGCATAAGTTTTCCCTGGTTAAGATAGAGATATGGTCAAGTACCTAGTGATGCTTTACTCGGATGATGTCGTAAAACACACTAAGGCATATCTGTTGTACTTGTGTGGCGCTATTTTGTTTCCAACCAAGAGAAAATGTTGTGCATCCTAGATATTTGTTGTTATTGGAAAGATTGGAAGACGTAGTTACATATGCTTGGGGGGCGGCAGTTTTAGGGCATTTGTATAGGGGTTTGCATGAGGCTACTCGCAAAACAATGAAAAAATTCGCAGGTTGTGCAACCCTTCTTATGATGTGGGCTCATGAACGGTTCATTGGTCGTCCTACCCCTAAGCCTATGTCCCAGAAGTTGGTACCTAGGGCATTATCATGGGCATACTCCTCTTTTCATCCTAATTCAAAACAATATCAGCGGCTTAAAAATTCACATCACCATCTTCTGTTTTACTGAGGAGAGTTTGATAATATGTTGGAAATAGATGGGGTGTGGCGTCCATATCAGTTATTTGGATATTTGTTGAGTTCCAAATGCCTGACAGATTTATGAGGCAATTTGGATATTTGCAGTCGTATCCATCTAATGCTGAGAATATGGTGGAATTGCGGAAGGAACATAAATTATTTGAGAGAATAAATTTTGAAAACCATAGGGCCAACTATATTCGATTGTGGGATGCATACATGTAGAGTTTAGAAGGACAAGTGTTGGAGGCTTTGCAGCATATATCTACCGAGGATTATATGACATGGTATAGAGAAATTACTCGACGACGGATACACCATACTCGACCCTTTAGGCGTCAAGGGGAAGATTATGAGCCACGGGTATTCATTGACCAATATGTGGCTGTAAACACTGTAAGTAGATCAATTTATAATATTTATTAATGTTTTTTTAACTGGTTATCTTGTTTTATTAATATAATTTTTGTATTTAATTGTAGATTGAGAGTGCAAAAGCTATATTTGAAAAGTTGTCAATTGGACATCCACCTGAGTTAAGAACCATGTATGACACATGGTTCAATACATTATACCAGCCGTTCATGAATGACTATAGAGGGGTTCCAATCAATCCAAATCCAACGCAACCTCAAGTTGGGCAGATGGAGATTGACTTGACAGGATCCCAACCTACAGTTGGGCAGATAGAGATTGACATGACAGGATGCCAACCTACAGTTCAAGAGACTCAGCCTAGCGTTGGCCCTTCTACTCGACATAGTAAGAAAGTGCCAACTAGAAGGATGGAGGGAACAAAACACACTCACTTTTTCAAGTACTAAAAGATGGAAAAAATCAATTGGCTAAATCATCATTGGTTTAGTCCAACTCACGACCCATCAGACTTTCCTCATAGCCATCCAGAAGGTCTATACAAGTTTGAATTTAAAGATGTTAACTGTTTGATACCCAATGGTTGGTTATGGGAACATGTCTTGGATGCTTATTTGTTGTTGTTGCGAGACAGAGAAGCTAAAATGTGTAAAGAAGGTATCCAAAGATGGGCTCGATTTTATTTCATGCCAACGTACTTTGCGTTGCTAGGTACCCAAAACTTACCAAGTGCCGGAGTAGACATGTCAACCATACGAAAATTTCTAAGAAGTTACATCAATCCTACAGTTGGTGCCCCAGTACACGAGTGTGATTACATATTCGTTCCAGTCTTCAACGAAACGAACAGTCATTTTTGCTTGTTTATTTGGAGTGTCAACAAGTGGAAAGTAATGCTACTTGACCCACTTTATGATGACAAACCATTAATGCCATTGTCACAATTGTACCAAAACTTCTTTGCGGTTGTGGTGAGTTCATTAAAGAATTTCTTATTTTTTCATGTCATTACACAGACATGTAATTCCTACTATTTCGGACTTATAAGTAATGGGTTTCTGGTTTATAGGTGGAGTTAATTCCTTTGTTGCTTCGTCAGGCAAATCCTACAGCAAAGTGGCCAAAATCGAAGCCAAAAGTTGAAGTCTGTGTGAATAGACCGAGACAATGAAACGAAGACGATTGTGGCATATATGTTGCAAAGTACGTGAATTTCTTTTTGCACCGTATAAACATCATGGAGGAACCGAGGTGGACTCTAAACGAGGCTTATAATTTTAGGTTTAGAATAGCACATGAGCTTAGGATGTGCAAAGCTAGGGATATTCCTGAATCATATTTGTAACGAACAAACTTTAGATTCGGATTCAGATGAAGACTAGTTAATGTATATTTGACTAACTTTTGTAATACGTTGATTTAGTAACTCGGTTACCAGTTTCAAAATGATTCAATCTTTTGTATGTACGTTACTGTGGATGTCTTTTAAGTTTGTGTTTGCATTGGTTTATATTGTTGTGGTATTCATATTTCAAAACCATCACAGGGATAAGAATTTTTAACTGCTAGAATCTTATTTGGTCTTTTGAACTGTGATATATGCTTATCTAGTGGAATCAACTGTTGCATTATTTTTTTACTGTTCCATTACATAATACAACTACTAAAGAAATGAACAGGTTCTGAGTTGACTGGTCACTTTCGCATCTATTATCTCAGTCGGTGTAAAATTTGGAAACAATGTATTGCCTGGTTTCTCTAAACTCCTTGGAGTCAAGGCGAACTTTGACGAGCATCAGTAAGTATCCAATATATCTAAATACATTATGTACATGTGGAATGGTTTCAATTTCCTTTTATACTGCGAAACAGGACATTTGATCCTCTGAAATGTTCCATATTTGGTAATGTAAGGATTTGTCTGGAAGTAGGTTTTGTAGTTTGGAAGAAAGAAAATAATAACTTGAAACTTTCTATGATTGATTCTGTTGGGAAAGTGAGGACAAATATATGAAATAAATAGAAAAAGAAGTTTGATTCTGTTGGGAAAGTGAGGACAAATATATGAAGTAAATAGAAAAAGAAGTTTTAAACTTAAAAGAAATCCATTAGTTGTATCAAAGAAGGTATTTCACGTTCTTATATTGCCGTATGTGCATTTTCTTATTTGGTAAGATATTAGACCTGCTGTTACATTTGTTTATATTGCAATGAATACATTAATTTGCTATGGCAACGTTATGATGCACTACTGCTATATAATGCCTTTCTGTTGTCTCGTATGGCGCAATTCAAATTATAAGTTCTTACTGTGTCTAGGCTATCAATGTCTTGTATCATAAAATGTTTCCCAAGGGCTTGGTTTGGTGGTAAAAAGTGCTTGGATTGCTGATACATCCATCATCAGAAAAGGATGAGGCATGGGCAGCCATTCTTTTGAACAGTATATCTTGTTTTAAAGGTTGTTGGTGCAAGGTACCGAATTGAAAATATTGGAGCATGTTGTTTAATAATCATGCGTGTAGTCTGTTCACTGTTGTTTAATAATCATGCATGTAGTCTGTAAGTACCATTTGAATATATTTCAACTAGATATTTGTGTGTTTGATTTTGATTGTCTAACAGTGCTTTTAAAATTGACAGGGGTTCACTCTTGAGGACGCCACAGGTCTATCTGTAAAAGGTGATGTTGGCGTGCATTCCATAATTGCTGCTTCCTTGCCCACAAAACATCCAAGTTTTTCTCCACAGAGGCATCTTGAAATGTTGCCTAAGTGGCAGGCCCCAGGTCTCCGTGATGCACCAGTTGAGATTTTTATAGGGATCCTTTCGGCAGGCAATCATTTTGCTGAGAGGATGGCTGTGAGGAAGTCATGGATGCAACATGAATCAATCAAATCACTGAATGTTGTGACTCTTTTATATTATTGGGTTGATTTAGATTTTCGAAATTTAGGGTTTTTTTGCTTCTTATTTTGTTATTTATTACTGGTTTATGTGAATTGCGTTGCTTATGTTTATATTTATATTTTCATATAATTATGGGTGTTTGTTGCTCTCGGTTGTATTATAGTCTTTGATGAGCTTTCAACTACCACAACAAGATGAAGGTTTTGATTATTATGGGAATAGTAGTCATGTTGTGAGCAGAGGTAGCCAAGGTAGGATCTGTCTCTTTGTAGTTATCATTGGTTTTTCCATTGTTTTTTAGTTGAATTACAATTACCCTCATCGACCAAAATTCTTAAAAGTTTCACTTCCCCTTGGTAGAATTCATTTCAGTTTCTTTCCCCAATAAGTTATGTTTAATTCAGTTTTTGTTGCATTTGGTGAATGGAAAATTTGGGTTCATAATTTTTGAACTTGTGCATATACGCTGGCATTGTATTTTGTTTGTTACGAATAGGTGGAGCGATGTCAGAACATCCTAATGTAATAATGTCTACTAGGAAATTAAGTCTTGCAAAGAAGAAGCGGAACTTCTATAGTATTGACGAAGACGATAGTTACAGTACATTCATGTCAGAGGAGCAGTATAGAAAAATGCTTGGGGAACATATTCAAAAGTACAGTCAGGAGGCTCAATAATTCATTGCCAAGCCCTGCACCAATCCACACAGTGAAGCCTGTTCTAAAAGGTAGTTTAGGAACCAAAGAGCGGAAGTTGGGGAATGAGTACAGAGGAGGATCACACAAAGTTGAAACCACTTCCGACTATTTATCTGATATTATCCCTCAAAAGCGTATTACATATTACATATTACAAAAGGTATTATAAATACGTTTTTTCAATGATATATTCGACCAATCATATTACATATTACATATTAATATATTCGACCAATCATATTAATATTACATATTAATATATTCGATTTAATTTTTTTTCGTTTTGTAATATTATTTTCTCCGTACGATTGATATTTGAAAATACAAACTCTAAATCATTCACTAATTGTGAGTAATTCATCTAATGTAACTTTTAGGAAATAATAAATCATGCTGATAAATAAAAATATATAAATAGTTTTGTCATTACATAATCTTAAAATCACATATTAAGATAACTTCAAACACTCGATTTTTCTTGACCCATAATTTTGTAGTGGTTCCGCTTATCATGATTGGTCATCATATTGCATATTGCACACTTTCTCAATTGTTTGCGACTTGCAGCCTCTTCGATCCCACTCTTTATTCTTGTTGCTTTTTTCCGCCCCTTTGTTTGCGAACAAATAGGATCCAATAATGGCTCATCTTCAATGGGCTGATCATCGTCTTCTGGAATATCAGGAACCTCTTTGACAATAATTTCATCAGGGTCAAATTTCTCAACGATGGGTTGATTGTCAATGCATAATTGTATGACATGTTTAAAACCATTAATTGAGCATGATCCAGTAGAAGCTAATCACAAGAGCAACGTCACCAAATAATTGTAACGCATCGTCTGAGATTCCTCGTAGTTGGACATTTCAGTCAAAATCTTTAGTAATTCAAATTCACTTTATTACCATCTACACACCACCCTTTAAAACGTATTTATCGGTATCTTTGTTATACTTTTGGCAATCATATGCCTTATAATGTGTTTACAAAGCATACCGAAATGTTCAAATTTTTACAATCACAATTTATATCTCCGGTTTGAACATTACTAACAACGATAACGATACTATTTGATTTTTTTGTCGTCATTTTGCACAATGCATACGACGACTTTGTATCCGATGTTGTTAGATGTTGAAGCTTCTGCATTACGTACTTATGAGATTTTATTATCTCAATCTGAAAGCGTCTGAACATCTCCTTTGTATAAATATTTGCTCCATATGTTTCCAATGGTGATTCAAGAGTCATATTTCGGGTCCGATGACAAGTAACGTAGTCAGCTCTTCTCTCTCTCATGACCTGCTTCTCAAGTGCTTTTTCTGTATTTACGATAAATTCCTTGATACTCGTTATCGCATTCACATATTCATCGAACAAACTGTTCATTCCCTCACTCCTGGATGTAGTTGTCATTCATGCTGCAAAATTTTTTTTTGTGTACGCCTTGATCCATTTGTGCTTAACCTCATAAAGTGATTGGAGCCAATCATGGTTATGCAATTCGTAATCTATCATCAACTTTTTCCATCGCTCCTCAAAATTCGCAACGGTCAAAGATTTATACACACAGCAGTTAAAATCATGTTTAAATATTGGGTACTGTTCATACAATGTATGTAATTTCTCAGGAAATTTGTTGTTAATATGTCATGTGCAAAGAGCATGGTGTGTTTCTGGAAGAACCTTAGCAACCGCATTGCTCATAGCTTTGTCATGATCAGTGATAATGGTAACCGGTGCCTTGTTGTTCATCGCTTGAAGCCAACTTTCAAAAACCCATTCAAAAGTATCCTCTGTTTCGTCCTGAATTAATGCAAAATCAAACAAGATGGAATGATAATGATGATTTACCCCCGTGAACGGAATAAACGACATAGAATACTTATTCGTCCGATAAGTTGTATCAAATGTCATTACATCCCCAAAATTTTTGTAAGCTATCATTGATCGATAATCTATCCACAAGATACATTCGATGCGATTATCTTCATCTCGTTTGATATCGTAAAAAATAGAGGATTTTCTCACGAGAGTTTTTCAAATCTTTACTGATCTTTAGCTTGGGCATCGTTTGAATCTATTGTGTCACGTCTTATATCTCGTATAACATTAGGAATATCCTTATCAACAAATCGACATTTTCCACCCCTCCTCCTATTTCACTAAATACATTCATCATTTTACTTGGCCCAACTCCAGCCCTTGTGAAAGTTCCGATTAAACTTCGGGCAACAGGAGTTATATTTTTCTGTGTTTGAATGAAATTTTTCTTGCTCGGAGTCACCAAATCATGATTGTGAGACAGCTCAATTTTTGAAACTTTCCAGGTATCTTCTTTTTTTAGATGAACAACAAACATTCTAGCTTTGCACATTGTCCGACCTATAGAATCCCTTTTTCTTTTGACCTTACTACCATCAACTTCATCCACGTCTTGTTTCTTTCTTTCAATTGGTTTTCTAGCTTTCTTACATGTAAAAAGTAGATTGGACAAATTGTTGGAGTGAGCATATTTATGAGTTGCCCCAATTTTTAGTTCAAATCCACAACTACGTGCATATGTTCTATAAAATTCTTCCGCCTCTTGGATAGTAGAAAAAATCTTACCCTCATAGGGACTTTTTGAAACGTTAATATGCAATTGGTTCGTGTTATGAACACCAATATTATCCATGTCAATATTATCATCAGAAGAATTTGAAGAACTTGAATTAAACATATTGTCAACCATAATTGAAAACTTACAAGATGATTTTGACCTGCAAAGCCTTGCTAGATAAATTGCGCAGTTTTCTTCCTTGATATTTTACTGAGAATATCTAAAAGAAATTATAAGGAATAAATATGATAATAATATAAGGTTTGTATTTTTTTACTATTGAAATTTTGTGCGAGTTTTTTTTATTTTAGTCTGAAGGCTATTCCATATTTTATTTCCTTCTCTGATTTGGATTTGATTCCTTACGTAATTTGGACTTGATTACATGATTAATTGAGATTTATGTGATTTTTATTTTATCGTTTCTTGCCTTCCTATTTGATTGCATAATGGATTGTTACAGCCAACATCAAGTTGATATGGATTTAAAAAAAAAATTGGACTGTTACTTGGATTTGACGCGTTAACTGTTCCCTTATCGAGATTAAACAATTGTCTGGCTTATACGCGTACTGTTGCCTTACCAAATTTTCAGGAAGCCAGCTGTTGCATTACCAAGTTTTGAGGAAGCCAGCTGTTGCTTTACCAATAACATCTGCTTGGGGGGTTTTTTGGGCAGTTCAATTTTTTTTTAATAGTCCGCTTATTCGCTCAATGGACGACCTTTCATATTTTTCCGTCTCGCTACTTAAATCAAGTGACGAGGAATTCTCTATATTTAATTTGCACGCTTGATTTATAAAATGAACGGTTACAATGCTATCTGTTTAATTTTGCTCCATAAAGAATACTTACTATGGATCATTTTCCATATATATATATATATATATATATATATATATATATATATATATAAAGATAAAGCCTTTATTTTAAATAGGATACACCCAAGCTTTATTATTGAATTACATTTGGATTGTATTTTTAAAAAGTTATTAAATAAACTCAAATGAACTTTTCCCTCTTAATTATCATTTTCTCTCTCTACCCGAGATTCATTTGAGTTATCTAATTTTCTTCTCTAAATCTTTTCTTTTTTCTTTAAATTATTTCTTACTAATAAACTTCTTATTTCCCTTCCTTGCCTTTGTGGAATAAAAATTAATTCTCACTATCACTTTACCTTTTTCAGAAAGTTATTTCTCCTCTAAAAATTTCACATTTACCTTAGAGAAGAGCATGATCACAATAATCCACTTTTACCACCTAATTAATAAACGGAGGAAAAAAAACAAAAAATATTTTACACCCTCCGTTTTAGTTTATATGTGTAAGACCCCAGCTTTTATAAATAAAGATGAATTTTCTATAAATATTATTTTTGAATATTATGGAATAAATTTGATATAATGTTATAGTTGTGGGTAATATTTATAAATTTTGCAAAGTAAACAAGTTGTTATAAAATATTCGTTTGGTCGGGGAATATTCTTTTTGTCGGGGAATATTAAATGCGACGGCTCAATCGATGGTGGACCCCACAATGGAAGTATTATCGTAGTTAGAAAATGACAAAATTATCTTTCTATAAAAATAACTACAGAGGTGTTACTGTTAAAAAGCATTGAACTACCCTAGTAAAAAAATACGATGTCTGGCGTGGTTGCGTAGTAGCACACTACGTATTGATTATTGATGCTTACGTGAGAAGTCACTTAGCTATACTCAATTATTACTTTCTGATAATTCTTGCATCATATCTCTTATATTATTGATTCAATTATTGTCACAAGATTATCATCATATAATATGTTATATTATTAATTGAGACGACAAGTTATAAATGATTAATAATTGTTGAAAGATTAAATATGTGTTGATTAAAAATAAAATGATTTGTAGTAATATTTATTCAATCCTTGATGTATATAAAGAGTCTATTATGAGACGTTTGTGGTAAGTTTGATTATTTTATGGGGGGCCCATATGTCATCATCTAAGAGTCTCTTCGTCAATAGTATTTACCTTTATGAATAGTAATTACCTTTGTGAATAGTATTTACCTTCGTCAATAGTATTTACCTTTGTGAATAGTAATTACCTTTGTGAATAGTAATTACCTTCTTCAATAGTAATTACCTTCGTCAATAGTAATTACCTTAAATCGATAGTAATTACCCTTCGCAAATAGTAGTTGTCCCTTGATATTACCAAGAGTTAAGCGCTTTCTTGATTGTTCCAAGGGTTAATTACCCTTCATGAAATAGTAGTTGTCTCTTCAATATTACCAAGAGTCATTTTGAGCCTTCGTTAAGACCAAGAGCCACCCTCAGTTTTTCTATAAATAGAAAGCTCATTCCTTCATTATTTCTTACGAATTCATTGAAACTCTAGAGAGATAAACTATAGAGAGAAAGAAGAAAAGTATTTTGCTACTTCACTTTTCCAATATTCATTTCTTCTAAGGTAAGGGATATTATTTGGTGTACCCGTAAGGGGTGTTATTCTTTCTTATTCATGAAGAGAACTTCATTATTCCATTCTTTATTATTACATTGGAATAACTTTTGTATCTGCTGCATACCCTATACTTGGTGAAATCCTCTGTTATTCCATTCTTTATTATTACATTGGAATAACTTTGTATCTGCAGCATACCCTATACATAATCAGATATCGTGGTTTACCCTATACTTGGTGACATTTTCTTATTATTACATTGGAACATCTTGTGCATGTGTTTTACACCGACTGGTTAAAATCTTTATCATTACTGTTGGAATATCTATCATGTGTTTTACACCGGATCCGGTTCCATCTTTATTATTACATTGGAACATCATGTGGGTGTGAATTTCACGACACAGTTACATATTTATTATTACATTGGAATAACTTTTATCATCTCTAATCTGCGTGCATGGTGATTTCTTTTGTTATTTCATTATTTATTATACTCGGTTGGTTAAAATTTTGACTTCTATACTCCATGAATTTAGTGGAATATCTTTGATATTTAGCTTCATCCGATATTTTAATGAAAATATTTTTTACGAGCATTCTTGAATTTTACTCTACTAAGCGATATCATGTTGACAATTTGGGCGTTATTAGTTCTGAATAAATTAATTCTTGAACTTGTTTTATTGAATTCTTATATCATTGTCATCATCCTCATTTTTATATTATGTTGAAAGTTATCTTTGGCTTACGTGCATAGATGAACTTAGTATGATTATGACGAGGTTCATTCGGTATAATCATGGCTTGATATAAATGATGTGACAAAAGTCCTCGATGGCACATAATCACGATGATGGATAGTTTTGGTATGATTATGACCGAGGGTGATTCGGTATAGTCATGACCATTGATAATTTGATGAAAATCCTTGGCCAGTAGATGCGGGGATGATTAGATATTGTGGTTTATTCATTAAAGCGAGTATTAGTGATAAAATTGATGAAAACCTTTTAAAACCTAAAAGATAGTAGACTTTATTTTCTACTGACTCTTTTAATGGATTGCGTATTCATTGCTTGATTAAAGCTGGTTGTCTATTGTATTTTATCGGTTTAACATTGTTGAAGACTATTGATAATTTATTACGCTTTATCTTAGTTATAATATTTCTTCTTGGGCTAGTTGAGCTCACCCTTTCTTTCACTTTATTCTCTTGAAAATGAGAATATAGGCTTTGGGACGAGTCGGGGAACGGAGTAATGGTCAGTGTGGCGCCCCAAAATTAGGTATACGTCCACCCATCTTGGGTAGCCACTTACATGGTACATAAATTCAAATACAACTTACTAATATAACTCGTAGGTATGCAATCGACATAAATTGTGAGTTTGAATACAAATATTGTCTACTAGATATTATACAAACTCAAAAGGAGTCCTCATTACAACTATTATCACACTATTTCACGAATAGTGAGGACTACTAATGCTATCCTCTCGGACCATTACTCCGCTTCCCACTGCTCCCCCAGCTATGTTCTCATTTCAAGAGAGAACAAAGAAAAAGAAAGGGTGAGCTCAATCTAGCCCGATGAAAAATATTATGACTAAGATAATGCGTAATAAATTATCATTAGCCTTGACAAATTAAACCGATAAAATACAATAGACAACCAAATTAATCTGCAGCAGTAGAATACGCAATCCATTAAAAGAGTCAAGTAGAAAATAAAGTCTACTATCTTTTAGGTTTTAAAAGGTTTTCATAAATTTTTATCACTAAGACTCAGCTTAATGAATAAACCACAATATCTAATCATCCCTGCACTCACTGGCCAAGGATTTTCATCAAATTATCAATGGTCATGACTATACCAAATCACCCCCGGTCATAATCATACCAAAAACTATCCATCACCGCATTATGTGCCAATCGAGGACTTTTATCACATCATTTATAACAAGCCATGATTATACCGAATGATCCCTGGTCATAATCATACTAAGTTCATCTATGCACGTAAGCCAAAGTTAACATATTATAACATGAGGATGATGATAAATGACATAATAATTCAATAAAAACAAGTTCAAGAATTATTTTATCCGTGAATTAGTAACGTCCAAATTGTCAACAAGATACCTGCTTGTAGAAGTAAAATTCAAGAATGATTAGAAGAATATTTCCATGAAAAGATCTTTGGATGAAACGCAAATATCAAGAATATTCTACTAATTTCATGGAGTATAGAAGTCAAAGTTTTAACCAACTGGTATAATAAAGAATGGAATAACAAAGGAAATCACCACGACGTGCAGATTGATATGACAGATAAAGTTATTCCAACGTAATAATAATAACGGAACCGAAAGTTAGGTGAAATTCATTAATCGACAGATGATCCAATGAATAATCAATCTTGAATAATAATAAACAATGGAACCAGTCCGTAAAAACACGAATAGGATATTCCAACGAAATAATAAATGCGAATAATAAACAATGGAACCGAAACCCCATGTAAAACACACGATGGGATATTCCAAATGAATAATAAAGAATGGAATAATGAAAGAAGATCACCAAGTATAGGGGATTCCGTGTATACAGTTTATTCAAATGAAATAAATAAGAATGGAATAATATAAGGATTTCACCAAGTATAGGGTATCCACATGATGAGGTTATGTATAGGGTATGCCACTTTTACACAGTTATTCCAACGAATAATAATGAATGGAATAATGAAGTTCTCTTCATGAATAAGAAAGAATAACACCCTTTACAGAATTACAACAAATAATATCCCTTACCGTAAAAGACATTGGATATCAAAGTAGTGAAGTACGAATACTCTTCTTCTTTTTCTCTATATAGATTTTCTCTCTATACCTCTCTATATAATTTTTCTCTCTAGAGTTTCGAATTGAATTAAAAGAAAATAATGAAGGAATGAGCTTCATTTATAGGAAAATAGAATGCATAGTAATTAATCCATGAGCGGTCCAGATTGATTTACTTTAATCGACGGTCCATATTTAAAGCAAAATCTTTTAAATAAAATATCATATATTCTATTTATATAAAAACATTTTATTATGCAAACACTTATGCAACACTATGCAAAACACTATGCATAATAAAATATAATATATTCTCTTTATAGAATAACTTTAATAAAGTATTACATTTTATATAAAAAGATGTTTCATTTTTATTACGTTAATAATACGAATAAAACAAAACGTCATTATCGCTATAATAATTCATATTATTAATTGACAATAATGGAATCAAATTGGTGACTTCTTACACATAAGCATCAATAATCAATACCTCTTGTCTTCTTATGCAACCACACGACGTATTCTTTGTACTTTTACTACCGAGTAGTTCAACAATATCAACGGTAAAACTTCCGCCGTTATTTCAATAAAATATTTTTATCGTTTTCTCGATCCGGATAATAATTACATTATGGGTCCACCAATGATTGAGCCGTTATCACGAATATTCCCTGCTAAACCGAATATTCCCCACCAATCGAATATAATATAACCACTTGCATACTTTGCAAAATTAATAAATACTACCCACAACTATAATATTATCTTAAATTCACACCATAATATTAAAAAATTATTTCGACAAAATTTAAATCTTTATTGATAAAATCTGGGGTCTCACAATCTCTCCTCCTTATGGAATTTTGCCCTCGAAATTAGGGTACGTACCTGGTATGATAAGAGGTGAGGATACCTTGAATACCTTTATCGTTGAAAACATTAAATTCATCTTTGCAATCCTACCAAAGATATTCATTAACAATTCATCTTTTTACTTCTGGTGCCAAAGATATACAATTTATAAAACCAATAATCTTTGAGACGCACTTAATAGTATCACGACCACGAATTATCTATGCACCAATCGGCGAGGATATTCGTGTTTTCAATCTGATCGTGATTATACCGAATAATCCTTGGTCATAATCATACCAAGTCTATCAATGCACTACTGACGAAAGATGACTTTTACCACATTCATGAATTAATATTTCATTCTTTGAGACTCGGTTCAATAATTAATCCATATCATCGAATCATCCCTGCACTACAGGCCAATGCTATTCATTAGTATTACGACCACGAATTATCCATGCACTACGACCAAAGATAATCGTGTATTCATTAGTATCACGACCACAAATTATCCATGCACTACGGCCAAAGATAATCGTGTATTCATTAGTATCACGACCACAAATTATCCATGCACTTTCTGCCAAAGATGACTTTTACCACATCCATGAATTAATATTTCATTCTTCGAGACTCAAATTTCAATAATTAATCCATATCATCGGATCATCAACGCACTACGAAAGCCAAGGATATTCATTAGTATCACGAACACGAATTATCCATACACTCTGACGGCCCAAAGATAATCGTGTATTCATTAATATCACGACCACAAATTATCCATGCACTACTGACGAATATATAATCGTGTATTCATTAGTATCACGACCACAAATTATCCATGCACTACGTGCCAAAGATAATCGTGTTTTCAATTACGGTTATGATTATACCCAACAATCCTCAGTCATAATCATACCAAGTCCATCTATGCACTTCAGGCCATGAGATGACTTTCAACATAATATAAGAATGAGGATAATGATATAAAGAATCAATCAAATGAGATAAAGGATAAATATTAAATATTTATATTATAATTTATCCGAGATTCAGAATATCCCCATGTTATCAATCACTTAATAATCTTATAATCTAATATCATTAATATTATAACAATATTTTAATCACTTCTTAAATTTATAAACAATTTATCTCAATTGTTTACGCTTTTACCATATAATGCATTTAATCATTCAAAATGCCATACTCATAAGATATCATCACCAATTATCAAATCCTCATCAAAAAATATGCATATACTCTATATATAGGATTCTCTACATGCCATAAAATCCTATTTTTAACTTTTGTTACTTCACATAACATATTTAACTCATATGTTAAGTATTAAACTATTTTCATAAAAAAATACCAAATTAGTCCCAAAAATATTTCTTTTCTGGGATTTAGCATAATATAGTCCCATAATGAAAATATATTTTTCTCTAATTTTAAAATTCATCTACTATTTTTCAAAAATCAATTTCTAATTAATTCCTTAAGAAATTAGCTACCTCAAGTTTAACTCCAAAAATTCCCAAACCTTGGCAGGACCTTACACATGTTAATGTGAGCTTCCAGTTTAAATTTCATGGTCATCGGAGTTATAGAACTCCGGTTATAGCGTTTTTTGTCGAAAAAACCTAAATATTGAAATAGTCATAACTTGCTCATTTTAAGTCAGAATGAGCTCATTTTTGGACAGGAGGTACTTTATACCATATACTTTCATGTCCCAAAAGGCCAGAATTTTTCTCATAATTTAAGTGGCCGAAACAGCCCCTCTAAAATCATGGCAGCAGCTTTTTTTTGTTTTTTGCAGCTTTGCACTCCTTTGCTAAAATCAGTCCACACAAAAATCTACAACACCTTTTCCAGTAATTCTACTTGGATTAGTTAGGTAACTCATAGATCTAACTCTAGGACTTGACCACATTCAAAAATTCAAAATATAATAGGAGATATGTTCAATTGAATTTCATGTTACGTTTTTCACCAAAATCTGATTTTCAACTCTTTGTGATTTCTAAGAAACTTTCATGTTTTCACATAATAACCAACATAACTCATCATAACACTTACTAATACTTCATATACCCATGATTTTCATTAGTCCAATGCTTTTATTATGACTTTCATCATAATCCTCGTAAACAGATCCTTTTAGTTGAAGAAATATTTGAGGGTTTAAGAAATGAGTTTTTGTACTGGGGTCAATACAAAATTCAATTTCACGTTCTATGGTAGGCTAGGAAGTCTTCAAGAATATGCCAAGAAATTTATTAATGATGGAAATATCATTCAAAATCTATACTCTCTCGTCCAAGACTTGGATAAGACGTCACATTAACACCAACCGTGACTTCTATCCTTAACTGGATAGCACCTCACAATGATACCTATCAACTTGCCATCTTCAGTCCAACGTAGCCTACAGAAAGTCGGGCTTGGTGCATTCCACACAAGGAAGTCAACAACGAAAGGATCGGGGCTCTTTACTTATGGCTTGATATGACAATGATTGACTTTAGTGGTTCGGTTACTTTGAATTCGCATAACAGGATGGTTATGAATATAAAAGCTAACAACCTTACGAAAAGCATGATGAGTAGTTAACCAATTGATTCTTAAAATCACATCAAAGGCAAGTATTTTCAAAAGATAAGATCGACGAATTAACGTGAAAGTGTTTATTTGAATCAAACAAGATTTAAAAATAGTAAGCGATAACGAAGGCCCTACTACTAACGAAGTTTCAACCAATAAGTCAAAGTCTAACTTCTCCGAGAGTCAAATTTAAGCGTTGAGCGCAAGCAAGAAAGATAAAATAATGGGTAGAACCGGTATCTTATAAGGTATAGACTTATGAATTTATAATTAACTAACTTTGCTAACTTCGTTCGGTTTACTCGCTTTTGAGAAGTCATGAAAATGCACTTCCTAAAACCAACGACTTTGTTTTGTCCATATCCACCTTTGGTGCCACCGTCCCAGCTAGACTTGACTTTGGTGCACAACAAAATTAAGCTAAATGACCTTCTCTTCTTGCAATTTCCACTTCTATTATCTTTGCCATGATTACCACCGAAGTGGTTACCATTCTTAGCATGATAATTTCCCCCACGATGGTTATCATTGTTACGATGGCCGTTGCCACCAATATGATTATTATCGTGTTGTTGGTGGTCGTTACCTTTTGTTTGAAATTTGAATCAACACTCTCATGTGCTTCATTGCTTATCTCGGCATTTTCGGATGTCATTCTCTCAAACACTTTGTCACAAAAACAAGGGTTAATTAACATATCACATATTATCCTATACTCGACCAATTAATTTAAATAACAAATAAACTTAGGTAGGTCATACTAAGAAGAAATTCCCGTCTCTCCCCTCCTAGTTCTTGTCTCACATCTTAGCCAAGGATCATATCCTAAGCTCGATACCAAACCGTGGCGCCCCCCAAAATTAGGTATCGTCACCCATCTTGGGTCGCCACTTACATGGTACATAAATTCAAATACAACTTACTAATATAAGCGTAGTGTATACAATACGACATAAATCGTGAGTTTGAATACAAATATTGTCTACTAGATATTATACAAACTCAAAAGGAGTCCTCATTACAACTATTATCACACTATTTCACGGAATAGTGAGGACTACTAATCTTATCCTCGGACCATTACTCCGTTCCCCGACTCGTCCCAATTATGTTCTCATTTCACGAAGAAACGGTGAAAGAAAGGGTGAGCTCAACTAGCCCAGAAGAAATATTATGACTAAGATAATGCGAGAATAAATTATCATTAGCCTTCAACATGTTTAAATTGATAAAATACAATAGAACAACCAGGTTTAAGCTGCGGCAGAATATGCGATCCATTAAAAGAGTCAAGTAGAAAATAAAGTCTACTATCTTTTAGGTTTTAAAAGGTTTTCATAAATTTTTATCACTAAGACTCGGTTTAATGAATAAACCACAATATCTAATCATCCACATGTACCACGGTCAAGGATTTTCATCAAATTATCAATGGTCATGACTATACCAAATCACCCCCAGTCATAATCATACCAAAAACTATCCATCAACGCATTACGAGCCCACCGAGGACTTTTATCACATCATTTATAACAAGCCATGATTATCTTACCGAATGATCCTGGTCATAATCATACTAAGTTCATCTATGCACGTAAGCGAAAGTTAACATATTATAACATGAAGATGATGACAATGACATAATAATTCAATAAAACAAGTTCAAGAATTATTTTATCCGAGAATTAGTAACGTTCAAATTGTCAACAAAGATCTTGTTTTGTAGAGTAAAATTCAAGAATGATCGAAGAATATTTCCATGAAAGATCTTTGGATGAAACGCAAATATCAAGAATATTCTACTAATTTCATGGAGTATAGAAGTCAAAGTTTTAACCAACCGGTATAATAAAGAATGGAATAACAAAGAAATCACCGTGCATGCGCGATTGCTTGCGTAGGCGGTTATTCAACGAAATAATAATAACGGAACCGAATGTCGGTGAAATTCACACCGACAGGATGATCCAATAGAATAATAAATGCTGAATAATAATAAACAATGGAACCAGGTCAATTGTAAAACACACGCATGACAGGATATTCCAAATGAATAATAAATGCGGAATAATAAACAATGGAACCCGAGTCCGGTGTAAAACACACGAGCGAGGATATTCCAATGAATAATAAAGAATGGAATAACGAAGAAGATCACCAAGTATAGGGGATTCCACATTATCTGAGTTATTCAACCGTAATAAATAAGAATGGAATAATATAAAGATTTCACCAAGTATAGGGTATGTGGCGTATCACGAGGTTATGTATAGGGTATGCCACTTTTACAAAGTTATTCAATGAATAATAATGAATGGAATAACGAATTTCTCTTCATGAATAAGAAAGAATAACACCCTTACGAATACAACAAATAATATCCCTTACAGTAAAAGACACCTTTGGATATCAAAGTAGTGAAGTACCGAATATACTCTTCTTCTTTCTCTATATATTTTTCTCTCTATAGCTTCTCTCTAATTTTCTCTCTCTGAAGTTTCAAAGAATTAAGTAAGAAAATAATGAAGGAATGAGCTTATTTATAGGAAAATAGAATGCATAGTAATTAATCCATGAATCCATCCAGATTGATTTACTTTAATCGGACGGTCCATATTTAAAGCAAAATCTTTTAAATAAAATATCATATATTCTATTTATATAAAAACATTTTACTATATGCAAACACTATGCAACACTATGCAAAAAAACACTTATACAACACTATGCATAATAAAATATAATATATTCTCTTTATAGAATAACTTTAATAAAGTATTACATTTTATATAAAAGATGTTTCTATTTTATTACGTTAATAATACGAATAAAACAAAATGTCATTATCGCTATAATAATTCATATTATTAATCGTGATAATGGAATCAAACCGAGTGACTTCTTACATAAGCATCGATAATCAATCTGGTGTGTCTTTCTTATGCAACCACACGTATTCTTTGTCTTTTACTACTGAAGAGTAGTTCAACAAAGATCAATTGGTAAAACTTTCGCCGTTATTTCAATAAAATATTTTTGTCGTTTTCTCGATCCGGCAATAATTACATTATATGGGTCCACCAATGATTGAGCTGTTATGCGAATATTCCTGCTAAACCGAATATTCCCAAACCAATTGAATATAATATAACCACTTGCATACTTTTGCAAAATTTATAAATACTACCCACAACTATAATATTATCTTAAATTCACACCATAATATTAAAAATTATTTACAAAATTTAAATCTTTATTGATAAAATCTGGGGTCTCACACGGAGGATAGCATTAGTAGTCCTCACTATTACGTGAAATAGTGTGATAATAATTGTAATGAGGACTCCTTTTGAGTTTGTATAATATCTAGTAGACAATATTTGTATTCAAACTCACGGTTTATGTCGAAATATTATACCTGCAGCTTATATTAATAAGTTGTATTTAAATTACATACAATGTAAGTGGCGACCCAAGATGGGTGGCGTATACCTAATTTTGGTGGCGTTACAGTTGGTATCAGAGCCATAAGTGTGAAGAGCCCCGAGCCTCTCGCTGGTGACTTCCTGTTGATGGGGAATGCACCGAAGCCAGACTCTCCGTAGGGGGCGCCATTCTGCGGTGGGTAAATCGATAGAGTACCAATGTGAGGTCTTTGTCCATTCGATGGGACATTTGTCACATTGGTATCGTAACTTAGGGATATGATCCCAGC
The DNA here is from genome assembly GCA_020205615.1 of Panax quinquefolius. NCBI lineage: Eukaryota > Viridiplantae > Streptophyta > Magnoliopsida > Apiales > Araliaceae > Panax > Panax quinquefolius. The sequence continues at coordinate 21,633,350 of CM035161.1, forward strand.
TAAGATGCGAGATAAGAACTAGGAGGGAGAGATGGGGAATTCCTTAGCTAGTATGACTACCTAAGTTTATTTGTTATTTAATTGGTGGTCGAGTATATAGGATAATATTTGATATATTAATTAACCCTTTTGCTTCACAATTCCTTTCGGTAATAAGAGTGTAGCTAGGTCAAGCCAGGGTAATAAATGGAATAGAGCGGTGGTCATCATTTAGTAGTTATATTTGGTGAATCAACTAGGGTGAAAGCGAACCCAACGTTGGAAGAGTGTTTTGCCACTATCATACAAGATGTCTAATGACATACAACCTCGTGTCATCATAAGACGAGGTTATGCTCATCCACTTCTTGAGTATATTTACGAGCACTACCTATATGATCTTGGTGTTTGTTTGAAGTATAATTCTCAATTTGAGACGGTGGAGATAATGATAAGTCAAGAGAAGACTCACCATTGGGAAGAATATGATAGTAATCTTCTCATTTTTCTTTAGGGTCTATTGGGTAAACCAAGGATAATTACATGGCCATATGATATCTATCATAACCTAGAAAGCATGGCCTCCCCATGTATGCGAAGGTTTCCTTGAGCAACCTTGCCCAAAGATTCTAATTTCTAAAATAGTTTTTGACTATACATTTATGTAAGGTGTCATTGTGACGTCTTATCCAAAGTTGGGATGAAAAGTCACAGTTGGTATCAATGTAACGTCTTATCCAAGTCTTGGATAAGAGTAGCAGTTTTAAATGATATTTCTATCATTAATAAATTTCTTGACGTATTCTTGAAGACTTCTTAGCCTACTTAGAGCGTGAAATCGAATTTCGTATTGACCCCAGTACAAAACCCATTTCTTAAACCTTCAAATATTTCTTCAACTAAAATGAACAGTTTACGTGGTTTATGATGAAAGTCATAATAAAAGCATTGGACTAATGAAAATCATGGGTATACGTGGTATTAGTAAGTGTTATGATGAGTTATGTTGGTTAGTATGTGAAAACATGAAAGTTTCTTAAAAATCACATGGAGTTAAAAACCAGATTTTGGTGAAAAACGTAACATAAAATTCAATTGACCAAATCTCTTATTATATTTTGAATTTTTGAGTGTGGTTAAGTCCTAGAGTTAGATCTATGAGTTACCTAACTAATCCAAGTGGAATCATTGAAAAAGGTGTTGTAGATTTTCGTGTGGACTGATTTTAGCAAAGGAGTCAAAACTTTAAAATGTCCAAAAAGCTGCTGCCACATTTTTGTAAGGGCTGTTTCAACCACTTAATTAGTAAGAAAAATTCAGGCCTTTTGAGACATAAAATTATATGGTATAAAGAATATCGTGTCCAAAAATGAGCTCATTCCGACTTAAAATGAGCAAGTTATGACCATTTCAATATTTAGGTTTTTCTGACGAAAAATGCTATAATCGGAGTTCTATAACTCCGATGACCTTGAAATTTAAACTGGAAGCTCACATTAACATGTGTAAGGTCCTGCCAAGATTTGAGAATTTCTGGAGTTAAACTTGAGGTAGCAAATTTCTTAAGGAATTAATTAGAAATTGATTTTTGAAAAATAGTAAATGAATTTTAAAAATTCCGAGAAAAATATATTTTTATTATGGGACTATATTATGCTAAATCTCAGAAAAGAAATATTTTTGGGACTGATTTGGTATTTTTCATGAAAATAGTTTAATTCTGAACATATAGAGTTAAATATGTTATGTGAAGTAACAAAGTTGAAAATAGGATTTTATGGCTTGAGAATCCTATATAGAGTATATGCATATTTTTTTGAGGATTTGATAATTGGTGATGATATCTTATGAGTATGACATTTTTTGAATGATTAAATGCATTATATGGTAAGGTGTAAACAATTGAGATAAATTATTTATAAATTTAAGAAGTGATTAAAATATTGTTATAATATTAATGATATTAGATTATGAGATTATTAAGTGATTGATAACATGGGAATATTCTTGAATCCTGGATAAATTATATTATAAATGTTTAATATTTATCCTTTATCTCATTTGATTGATTCTTTATATCATTATCCTCATGCTTATATTATGTTGAAAGTCATCTGTGGCCTGTAATGCATAGATGGACTTGGTATGATTATTGTAAGACCCCAACTTATTATTAATGAAATTTAATTTTCTCTATTTATTATTTTGAAATAGTAAGGTTTGATTTGATTAATGTGGATAGTTAAGGGTAAAATACGCAAATACTTCAAAATAAGCAAGTGGTTATAAAATATTCATTGTTGTTGCTTGGGAATATTCGTTTGGTCGTGGAATATTAAATCTTTGTCAGAAATATTAAATGCATTGACAGCGACCATGTGTGGGCCCATATAACTGAAAAGCGATTGGATGAAAAAAACGACAAATATAAGTTGTTTAAAATAACAGGTAAGTAGTTATTCACAGATTAATCTTGTTAAAATACTCTGGGTTAAAACACAATAGCACATTATTGCACCAATTATTGATTCTTACGTGAAGGCACTACTCAATAATGGTTACGTAATTCTTATTCAAAGATTTTATTGATTTAATAATTCTTTGCGTTGATATTTTATATTCTTTGTTTTTGATAATTGTCATTACACGGTATTTTCATTATCGAAGAAATAATTCATATTATCTGAATAATATTATTAGATAACATTATTGGCAATGTCTAGAAAGTTACATCTAAGGAGAGGTTTGGTCACCTAATTGCGCGCCAAAGAAGGAGAAATTCTTATTGAAAGCCCTCTTTCCTTGGAACTGCTGGTTGTCGATATTGTGATTACGTAATATTATTTATGAATAATTAATTATTGTTTCATATGATGAGGAAAATATTGATTTTATGTGGATATAGATGGAGAAATTTTTAATGTGACAATTGTTGAAAATTGAAATTTTATCTTTTTACGATAAAATAATTTATTTAAATATATTATTATATTTTAATAATATAATAATGGTGATATTTTTACAACGAATGTGGGATATATGAGTATATGAGGAGGAAGAGTATTTTTGTTGCAATAAATGTTTAAAACATGTTAAACATGTCAATGGACCCCATTTATTATTGAGAAATTTGATTATAACTGTAAAAATTGCCCGTTTGTGGATTTCGATCAATTTCTATTTGGAATTTGGAAAAACTTTCTTCTGTAAAGTTGTAGAGAATTGAATTTCCTATAAAAACTCATGAGATTCGAATTTTCTGATGAAAGGGCTATTTATTATTAATTATTGAAGTTTGAAGCTTCAAAATAATTGATTTTGGAAGTTTAAAATATTTAAAATTAGAAAAACGTTTTTCTTACTTTTTCTAGAATGTGGCATGTGTTTGATGGCTGAAATCAGATTCTAGGCATGCGTAGGAAATTTATATAATTATATTATTAATTTATTAAATTTTTCGCTTTGGGGGGGATTCTAGCGATTTCCTATAAATAAAGGTCTTGGGTTAAATTGAAAATCACACCGAAACTCCGAAGTTTTCTCTTTCTATATTATCGAGCGTACTCTTGTGAGTATTTTGAGTATACTTTGAGTATTGTTAGATTGTCTGAAGTTCCTTGAAAGACTATATCCTAGGTTATTCCAATTTAGAAGTCAAAATCTTTCGAGGTAAGGGATGTTATTTTCTTCTCAAATGATATTATTTCTTCAATATCATTATCTTTGAAATATTGGTTGAAACTTTTATCAAATTTGGAACTTTTTCATGTCGTAGTTACTATTCATGAGTTCTTATTCACGAGTTCTTATTCACGAGTACTATTAATGAAGCGTGAAAGATGTTTTTTTGGGAAATTTCTATCTTTTGGTGTCTGAGTTACTATTCACGTATACTGGCACTATTCACGATATCTGACATTCTATTCATAGAAAAATAAAATTTCTTCTTTTTGCCCAAAATATCTATTCGGATACTAGCTTTGATTGTATCCATGTTTTGATCATTCTTGAATTTTACACCACTATGATTATTTTTGAGGTATTTTTTGAGCGTGGATAAAACAAAGTACTGAATCCTTAATCCTTAATCCTTGTCATTTTGTTTCAATTGGATTCGTTTCTTTAAAAATATTTTCATCATCCTCGGTCTTAAATGATGATATTATTGAATATATTTGGCTGTGTAGTGCAAAGATGAATGATTTCTGAAGAATATCTTTGGCGTAGTTCAAAGATGAACAGTGTTTAGATGAACATGACCAATCGATGAATATCTTTGGCTTTGTAGTGCAAAGATGAATATTTGATTCGGATGTATATTGATTGATGTTACGGGGATAAAAGATGAGCGATGAACTTTTAAATTCATACATAGAAGATAGTAGTTTGTGTGGCGCCCCCAAAATTAGGTATACATCACCCATCTTGGGTCGCCACTTACATGGTATGTAATTTAAAATACAACTTATTAACATAAGCATGTCGTGTACAATACGACATAAACATGTGAGTTTAAATACAAATATCGTCTACTAGATATTATACAAAACTCAAACAAAAGTCCTCATTACAATTATTATCACACTATTTCACGAATAGTGAGGACTACTTATCTTATCTTGAGACCATCACTCGTTTCCCACTCTCGTCCGTATATATTCTCATTTCTGAAGAGAACGGTGAAAGAAAGGGTGAGCTCAACTAGCCCAAAGAAGAAATATTATGACTAAGATAATGCGAATAAATTATCAATAGTCTTCAACAATGTTAAACCGATAAAATACAATAGACAACCGGTTTAAGCTGCGGTGGAATATCTGATCCATTAAAAGAGTCAAGTAGAAAATAAAGTCTACTATCTTTTAGGTTTTAAAAGGTTTTTCATCATTGTTATAAATTTGAGACTCGACTTTAATAAATATTCCACATCATCGAATCACCCCTCTTACTACTGACGAGGATATTCTTTAGTATCACGACCACAATTATTCATGCACTTTCTGAGCCAGAATATTTGTGTATTCATTAATGGTCATGATCATGCCAACAACTCATCCATCAATGCACTACTGACCAATCGAGGATTTTTACCACATCATTTGTAACATTACGGTCATGATTACACCCAATAGTCTCTCAGTGTATAATCATACCAAGTCCATCTATGCACTACTGAGCCACGATGACTTTAAAAAAATATAAACATGAGGATGATGACAATGATATAAGAATTCAATAAAACAAGTTCAAGAATTATTTTATCCGAGGAATTATTAACGTCCCAAATTATCAATATGATCTTTGTTTTGTAGAGTAAAATTCAAGAATGATCGGAAGAATATTTTCATGAAAAGATCTTTGGATGAAACGCAAAATATCGAGGATATTCCACTAATTTCATGGAGTATAGAAGTCAAAGTTTTAACCAATTTGGGTATAATAAAGAATGGAATAACAAAAGAAATCACCAGTAAATGCGATGAATTACATATGCATGAGTTATTCCAATGAGAATAATAAATAACGGAACCAAGTCGTGTGAAATTCAATTCACCGAGCGGGATGTTCCAACAGAATAATAAAGATGGAACCCGGTCCGTTGTAAAACACACGAGATAGGATATTCCAACGAGAATAATAAAAGATTTTAACCAGTCCGGTGTAAAACACATGACGGGATGTTCCAACAGAATAATAAAAAGGCGGAACCGGTCCGGTGTAAAACACACGAGCATGATGTTCCAATGAGAATCATAGAAGAATGTCACCAAGTATAGGGTAAACCAGTATACAAAAGTTATTCCAATGAATAATAAGCAATGGAATAACAACAGATTTCTCTTCATGAATAAGAAAGAATAACACCCCTTACATTTGGTAGAAGATTGAATCTTTGGCGGTGTGTAGTAACAAAATACTCTTCTTCTTTCTCTCTTATTCTCTCTATATTTTCTCTCTCTATAGCTTGAATGAATTAAGTGAAAATAATGAAGCCCTAGCCCTCTATTTATAGAAGATTTCTAGCTTAGCACCTGCCGTGTGAAAAAGCAAGTGGCTTGACGACTGGTTTGACGCCTGTAATGTGAAACGACAAGTGGTTCGGCCACCGTAATGTGAAACGACAAGTGGTTCGACGTCTGGTAAAGGTAATTACTATTATTAAGGTAAATACTATTGACGAAGGTAAATACTATTCACAAGGGTAATTACTATTGATGAAGGTAAATCTATTCACAAGGATAATTACTATTGTGAAGGTAAATACTATTCATGAGGGTAATTTACTATTGACGAAGAGACTTCTTAGATGATGATATATGAGCCCCCATAAAATAATCAAACTTACCACAAATCATTTTTTTTTCATCAACACATATTTAATCTTTCAACAATTATTAATCATTTATAACTTGTCGTCTCAATTATTGATTTAATACTATAACATATTATACGAGATAATCTTTGTGACAATAATTGAATCAATAATATAAGAGATATGATCGTGAATTCTTGTAGTGAATAATTGAGCATAGGCGAGTGACTTCTCACATAAGCATCAATAATCAATCTTAGTGTCTTCTTATGTCAACTCTGGCGTATTCTTTTTTTTACCACCGGGTAGTTCAATGCTTTTAACGGTAACACCTCCGCCGTTATTTTTATAAAATATTTTTGTCGTTTTCTCAATCCAACAATAATTCTGTTGTGGGGTCCACCAATGATTGAGCCGTTGTACGAATATTCCCTAACAAAAGAATATTCCCCGACCAAACGAATATTTTATAACAACTTGCATACTTTGCAAAATTTATAAATATTACCCACAACTATAACATTATATCAAATTTATTCTATAATATTCAAAAATAATATTTATAGAAAAATTCATCTTTATTTATAAAAGCTGGGGTCTTACAACCTCCCTTCTTATGAAATTTCTACCCTCGAAATTAGAATGCGATACACAGTATGTCGAAGAGGTAAGGATACCTTGATTTCATTTGATTCTAACTCCCAAGTCATTTCCTCAACATCGTGGTTCCTCCACAAAACTTTGACTTGAGGTATAACCTTGGGCGTAGAATATGTTCCTTCTTATCAAAATTTGAGCAGAACCTCTTCATACGTCAAAATCTTCCGCTATTTCGTTCGGTTCTAACTCAATAATATGGTTCGGGTCTTTCACATATTTACGTAACATAGATATGTGAAAAACGTTATGAACACGAGACATATTTGGCGGTAAAGCGAGTCTATAGGCCACAGTTCCTACTCGATCGAGGATTAAAAATGGACCGATGAATCGAGGATTAAGTTTTCCTCTCTTTCCAAATCTTGTAACTCCTTTCCATGGAGCAACTCTTAACAACACGTGATCTCCTATATTGAATTCCACGTCCTTTCGATGAAGATCAGCATAACTCTTTTGTCGATTTTGTGAGGTTTTTATACGTTGTCGGATCGTTTGAATCTTTTAAAAGTAGTCATACGTACCAACTCTGGTCCCAACAACGTTGCTTCACCCACCTCATCCCAAAGATAATCGGAAACGACACTTTCTTCCATACAACGCTTCTAATGGAGCCATGCCAATACTTGCTTGATAAGCTGTTGTTGTAGGAAAACTCCACCAATGGTAAAAACTTGTCCCAACTCCCTTGAAATCAAGGACACACGAGTCTTAATAGATCTTGAGAGTTTGAATAGTCCTCTCCATTGTCCGTCCGGTTTGAGGATGATATCTTGAAGAAGCTCGTAAAATCTGTGCCCATAGCTTTTTGCAAACTAACCCAAAATCGTGAAGTGAATCTTGGGTCTCGATCGAAACAATGGATACTGGGCATACCATGCGATCTTTACAATCTCGTTTATGTACATATGACGAGCAAGACGTTCAAGTGTATAAGTTTCTCGTATCGGTAAGAAATGAAGCGGACTTGGTCAATCTATCAACAATGACCCAAATCGCATCAATGCCTTGAGAAACCTTAGGAAGGCCGGTAACAAAATCCATAGTAATGTGCTCCCACTTCCATTACGGAATTTCAAGTGGTTGCAATGGACCTTTTGGTACTTGATGTTCCGCTTTAACTCGTTGACAAGTTAGACACCTTGAGATAAACAACGCTATCTCTCTCTTCATATTGCTCCACCAAAATGTATGGCGAATATCATGATACATTTTGGTACTCCCAGGATGGATTACAAATGGTGTGTTGTGCGCCTCCATCATGATTTTATACTTTAAATCAGGGTCGTTAGGAATACAAAGTCTGGAGTTGACTCAAGTATTCCTTCTTCATCGATTCTTGCTTCCTAAGATAGCACCTTCTTGCACTTTCTTCTTCATACGCATCGACTCCAGTGCAGTAGCTTGGCGACTTTAACTTTATCGATTAAAGTCGGTTCTACTCGTATACTTTCGCTATCATCACATGCGTCCCAGAGTCTTTAACTCTATCTCCATCCTTTGTAAGTTACACAAAATGGGCCTTTCGTTGACAATATCGCACTCGTATTTGCGTATGATTTTCTACTCGATCGATCGTCGCTACCACGTTCGCTTTTCGGGATGGTATTGGATGGTATGATCATAATCTTTCAACAGTTCAAGCCAACGTCGCTGTCGCATGTTGGGTTCATTTTGAGTGAAGAAATATTTGAGGCTTTTATGATCCGTAAAGATCTCCACTTTCTCCCCATACAAGTAATGCCTCCAAATTTTAAGTGCAAAACAACGCGCTAACTCTCTGATCATGAGTAGGATAATTCCTCTCATATTCTTTGAGTTGTCGCGAGGCATAAACTATAACTTTTCCATGTTGCATAAGAACACATCCCAACCCTTTGCTCGAGCATCACTTTGTAGATGACAAATCCTCCGAGCGGATGGTATTGTCGAGCAGTCTTTGAAATAAGTCTCTCTTGAGTTCTTGAAAACTCTTCTCACATTCTTCGCTCAACCGAACTTTGTATCTTTCCGAGTCACCGTCAATGGAGTAGCGATTCGAGAAAATCCTTCCACGAATCTCCGATAATAACCAATTTAAGCCGAGAAAGCTACGTCTTTCATTTGATTTAGGTTGTTCCCAACTTTGAATAGCTTCATCTTTCTTTGGGTCAACGGATATTCCATGACTTGATACCACGTGCCCAAGGAATGCTACTTCTTTCAAGCCGAACTCATATTTCTTCAACTTGGCATAAAGCTTATATTCACGAAGCTTTTGGAGTGTCGACCTCAAGTGTAGCTCATGATCTTTCATGGCTTTTGGAATAAATAAGGATGTCATCAATAAAGACGACCACAAAGTGATCTAAATATTCCTTGAATACTCGGTTCATCATATCCATGAAGGCGGCGGGGCATTAGTCAATCCAAAGGACATGACTAGAATTCATAATGCCCGTCTTAGAGTTACGGCCGTCTTTGGAATGTCGGTGATTCTAATCTTCAATTGGTGATATCCTAACGAAGATCAATCTTTGAAAAGAATTTGGCTCCTTACAACCGGTCAAACAGTCATCAATACGTGGCAATGGATACCTATTTTTGATGGTGACATGATTCAACTCCAGATAATCAATACAAAGTCGCATACTCCCATCTTTCTTCTTCACGAATAGAATCAGGCACCCCGAGGAGAAGTACTAGGGCGAATAAAGCCAATGTCTAACAATTCCTGCGGTTGGGTCTTTAACTCCTGAAGTTCAATAGAGCCATTCGATATGGGGCTTTGGAAATAGGTTTTGTCTGGGGTTCAAGGTCGATACAAAATTCAATTTCACGCCTGGGGTAGGCCGGGAAGTTCTTGAGGGAATACTTCGTGAAATTTATTAACAATAGAAATATCGTTCAAAATCGCGTATTTTTGTTTAAATCGTGACATGAGCTAAGAAAGCTTGACATCCGCTTTTTCAATAAGCGAATAGCTTTATGGCTTGAGATGGCCGTGATTGATTTTAATGGTTTGGTCGTTTGAATTAGCATAATAGGTTGATTAGGAATATGAAAGCTAACAACCTTACGAAAACAATCAATTTTTGCATGATAAGTAGTTAACCAATCAATCCACAGAATCACGTCAAATCAAAGTATTTTTAATGAAATAAGATCGACGGTAATGTGAGGGTACCGATTTGAACCAAACAAGACTTATAAACGAGTGGATGTAATGAAGGTTTCTCCCAATGGAGTTTCCACAGATAAGTCAAAGTCTAATTTCTCCTGAGTCAAATTTAATCGATGAGCGCAAGTAGGAGAAATAAGAGAATGGGTAGAACCCAGATCAAATAAAGTATAGACTTCATTAGAGTTTATGATAAGCTTACCCGTGATGACCTCATTTGGATTCCTTGCTCTTTGGGAGGTCACAACAAACGCTTCCTCCCTTGCACTGGGTTTGAATTTTACGGGATGGCCTTTGGTGCCTCCATCCTAGTTTGAATTTGTCTTCATGATGGCAAAAAATCGAGCTAAGTGACCTTCTCTTCCACAATTATAACATGCTTTGAATGGCATGACGCAGCTTGGATGATGTGTCCTCTCTCCGCATTTGAAGCATATGATAGGTGGTCTTTCTCCTTCCTTAACAATGGGTCTTTGGTCTTGACGCTTTCCACCATTGTTGAATCTCCGTTTCTTGAAATGTCCATTCTTATTGTTTTGTACTCGATTACCACCAAAGTGGTTACTATATCCGGCTTTTTGATTCCCTCACGCTTGTTGTCACCGCTTGATGACTACTCTCATTTGGTATTATAATTTTGCTTTACTTTCTTTTTAGTTGTGTTGACTCATTATCACGTTCCACTAATCGAGCCCTATTTACAACATCCTAATTCAAACCACGGTTTATGAGAAATAAGATGTTGGCGTATCTCCGCTTCAAACCTCTTAAAAACATTAACCATTCTCTCTCTTCATTATCCACCAGTGGGACGATGGCCGTGATAACTCCGCAAATTTTGCCTCGTATTGCGACACGGTCATATTGTTTTGTTCCAACTTGATAAATTCCACCTCCTTTCATGTGGCAAATACTTTCGTGAAAGTATTTGTCGTTGAAACAACTCTGGAACTTCTCCCAAGATATCTTGATCAAAGAGGTTGAGTACGTTTCTGATTCCACCAATGTCTGCCTCTCCGCAACATAAAAGCGGCAAGGGAACCTTTTGCTCTCGGAGCATCCCAAGACATCAAATATCTTGGTAATCTGCTTTATCCATGCTTCCGCGGAAGTGGTTTTGCTTCTCCTTAAACTCCGGTGGTCCCTCCTTGAATTGTTTAGCGGTGACCTTGAGAGTTTTCCGTGTTTCCACCTACGTTTTGGGCGAGTCGCTCTCGCTTTCTTTGTTGCATAAATTACATAAAGCCTCTGAACATTTGATCATTCATCATTTGGTCGGTGTTGTTGTTTTGCGTGAGGATTGTCGCCTTCACGATGCACATTATCCTCGATTATTGATATGTGGTGAATCAACAATCGCTGCGCTCCATTGCTATTCTCAACATTCTCGGATGTCATTTTCGACATCGCCACAAAACAAAAGGTTAATTGACATGTAACAAATTATCCTATCTTCCGACTGAACCAATAAAATAAAGACATAAACTTAGGTAGGTCATACTAAGCGAAGGTATTCCCCGTCTCTCCCTCCTAGTACTATTCTCACATCTTAGCGAGGATCATATCCTAAGCTCGATACCAATTGTGGCGCCCCCAAAATTAGGTATACATCACCCATCTTGGGTCGCCACTTACATGGTGCAAATTTAAAATACAACTTATTAACATAAGCGTAGGTACAATATACGATATAAATCTGTGAGTTTAAATACAAATATCGCCTCACTAGATATTATACAAACTCAAACAAAAGTCCTCATTACAATTATTATCACACTATTTCACGAGAATAGTGAGGACTACTAATGCTATATTAGGGACCATCACTGCTTTCCCAGACTTCGTCCCAAATATATTCTCATTTCACGAAGAAAAAAGGAAAGAAAGGGTGAGCTCAATCTAGCCCAATGAAATATTATGACTAAGATAATGCGAATAAATTATCAATAGTCTTCAACAATGTTAAACCGATAAAATACAATAGACAACCAGTTTAATCTGCGGTGAATATCGATCCATTAAAAGAGTCAAGTAGAAAATAAAGTCTACTATCTTTAGGTTTTAAAAGGTTTTTCATCATCATTTATAAATTTGAGACTCAACTTTTAATAAATATTCCATCATCATCGAATCACCCTTTTTCTGACGAGGATATTCTTTAAGTATCCACGACAACAATTATTCATGCACTACTGAGCCAAGAATATTTGTGTATTCATTAATGGTCATGATCATGCCAACAACTCATCCATCGATGCACTACTACGGCCTTGAGGATTTTACCACATCATTTGTAACATTACGGTCATGATTACACCGAATAGTCTCTCGTCATAATCATACCAAGTCCATCTATGCACTACTACTGAATACGAGATGACTTTAAAAAAATATAAACATGAGGATGATGACAATGATATAAGAATTCAATAAAACAAGTTCAAGAATTATTTTATCCGAGAATTATTAACGTCCAAATTATCAATATGATCTTTGTTTTGTAGAGTAAAATTCAAGAATGATCGGAAGAATATTTTCATGAAAAGATCTTTGGATGAAACGCAAATATCAAGGATATTCCACTAATTTCATGGAGTATAGAAGTCAAAGTTTTAACCAATTTGGGTATAATAAAGAATGGAATAACAAAAGAAATCATCATGCAATGCGATAGACCCGCATAGAAAGTTATTCCAATGAGAATAATAAATAACGGAACCAGTCGGTGAAATTCACACCAAGCGAGATATTCCAACAGAATAATAAAGATGGAACCAGATCCGGTGTAAAACACACGACATAGGATATTCCAATGTAATAATAAAAGATTTTAAACAGTCCCGTAAAACACACGAGCGTGATGTTCAGCAAGAATAATAAAAAGGAACGAATCAGTCCTGTAAAACACACGCATGCAGGATGTTCCAACAGAATAATAAAGATTTTAACCGGTCCTGGTGTAAAATACACGACGAGGATGTTCCAATGAGAATCATAGAAGAATGTCACCAAGTATAGGGTAAACCAGCGTATCTCGGGTTATTCTAACAGAATAATAAGCGATGGAATAACAACGATTCTCTTCATGAATAAGAAAGAATAACACCCCACATTTGGTAGAAGATTGAATCTTTAAAGCGATTAGTAACAAAATACTCTTCTTCTTTCTCTCTTATTCTCTCTATATTTTCTCTCTCTATAGCTTGAATGAATTAAGTGAAAATAATGAAGCCCTAGCCCTCTATTTATAGAAGATTTCTAGCTTAGCACCGCCGTGTGAAAAAGCAGTGGCTTGACGAATTGGTTTGGCCTTTGTAATGTGAAACGACAAGTGGTTCGGCGCTTTAATGTGAAACGACAAGTGGTTCGACGTCTGGTAAAGGTAATTACTATTAACGAAGGTAAATACTATTGACGAAGGTAAATACTATTCACAAGGGTAATTTGTGACGCCCCCAAAATTAGGTATACGCCACCCATCTTGGGTGCGCCACTTACATGGTACATAAATTCAAATACAACTTACTAATATAAGCTAGCCGTGTATAATACAACAAAAATCGTGAGTTTGAATACAAATATTGTCTACTAGATATTATACAAACTCAAAAGGAGTCCTCATTACAACTATTATCACACTATTTCACGAATAGTGAGGACTACTAATCTTATCCTCTCGGACCATTACTTCGTTCCCAGACTAAGTCCCACTTATGTTCTCATTTCACGAAGAGAACGAAGAAAGAAAGGGTGAGCTCAACTAGCCCGATAAAGAAATATTATGACTAAGATAATGCGAGAATAAATTATCATTAGCCTTCAACAATGTTAAACCGATAAAATACAATAGACAACCCGGTTTAAGCTGCGGCGGAATAAGCAATCCATTAAAAGAGTCAAGTAGAGAATAAAGTCTACTATCTTTTAGGTTTTAAAGGGTTTTCATCAATTTTTATCACGAGACTCGACAATAATAAACCACCACATCTAATCATCCTCGTACCACGGTCAAGGATTTTCATCAAATTATCAATGGTCATGACTATACCTTAGAATCACCCCAGGTCATAATCATACCAAAACTATCCATCAACGCATTATGTGCCATACTTTGAGGACTTTTGTCACATCATTTATATCAAGTCGTGATTATACCGAATGATCCTCAGTCATAATCATACTAAGTTCATCTATGCACGTAAGTCAAAGATAACATAATATAACATGAGGATGATGACAATGACATAATAATTCAATAAAATAAGTTCAAGAATTATTTAATCCATGAATTATTAACGTCCAAATTGTCAACGTGATCTTCGTTTTCGTGAGAGTAAAATTCAAGAATGATCGTAAGAATATTTCCGTGAAAAGATATCTTTGGATGAAACGCAAATATCAAGGATATTCTACTAATTTCATGGAGTATAGAAGTCAAAGTTTTAACCAACCGGGTATAATAAAGAATGGAATAACAAAAGAAATCACCGTGCATGCGGTACTTGGCATGAGGCGAGTTTATTCCAACAGAATAATAATAACGGAACCGAGTCGTGTGAAATTCACAAGCGGGATGTTCAACAATGAATAATAAAGATGGAACCGGATCCGGTGTAAAACACACGATAGGATATTCCAATGAATGATAAAGATTTTAACCGAGTCCGGTGTAAAACACATGAGATGGATGTTCCAATGAATAATAAAAAGCGGAACCAGTCCTGAGTAAAACACACGCATGCATGATGTTCCAATGTAATAATAGAAGAATGTCACCAAGTATAGGGTAAATCATGCGTATCACAAAGTTATTCCAATGAACAAATAAGAATGGAATAACATAAGGATTTCACCAAGTATAGGGTATGCTGGCAGATCACAGGTTATGTATAGGGTATGCCACTTTTACAAAGTTATTCCAATGTAATAATAGTGAATGGAATAACGTAAGTTCTCTTCAAGAAGAAAGAATAACACCCTTACTAGTAAAAAGAACCGAATATAGAAGTAGTGAAGTAGCGAATACTCTTCTTCTTCTTTCTATAATTTTCTCTCTATATAAACTTTTTTCTATAATTTCTCTCTACAGAGTTTCAATGAATTAAGTAAGAAAATAATGAAGGAATGAGCTTCTATTTATAGGAAAATGGAATGCATAAGAACTAATCCATGAACGGTCAGATTGATTTACTTTAATCGACGGTCCATATTTAAAGAAAAATCTTTTAAATAAAATATAATATATTCTATTTATATAAAAACATTTTACTATGCAAACACTATGCAATACTATGCAAAACACTATGCAAAAACACTACGCAACACTATGCATAATAAAATATAATATATTCTATTTATAGAATAACTTTAATAAAGTATTCTATTTTATATAAAAGATGTTTCGCATTTTATTACGTTAATAATCTGAATAAAACAAAAGCGTCATTATCGCTATAATAATTCATATTATTAATCGACAATAATGGAATCAAACCGAGTGACTTCTCACATAAGCGTCAATAATCAATACCGTATGTTACTGTATGCAACCACACGTATTCTTTGTACTTTTCTTTATCGAGTAGTTCAACGGTAACCACGGTAAAACTTCCGCCGTTATTTTAATAAAATATTTTTGTCGTTTTCTCAATCCGAATAATAATTACATTGTTAAGGTCCACCAATGATTGAGTAGTTATGCGAATATTCCTCGCTAAACCGAATATTCTCAGACCAATCGAATATAATATAACCACTTGCATACTTTGCAAAATTTATAAATACTACCCACAACTATAATATTATCTTAAATTCACACCATAATATTAAAAAATTATTTTGACAAAATTTAAATCTTTATTGATAAAATCTGGGGTCTCACATAATTACTATTGACGAAGGTAAATACTATTCACAAGGGTAATTACTATTGACGAAGGTAAATACTATTCACAAGGGTAATTACTTATTGACGAAGAAGAGACTCTTAGATGATGACATATAGAGCCCCCCATAAAATAATCAAACTTACCACAAATCATTTTTTTTCATCAACACATATTTAATCTTTCAACAATTATTAATCATTTATAACTTAAATCTCAATTATTGATTTAATACTATAACATATTATACGAGATGATCTTTGTGACAATAATTGAATCAATAATATAAGAGATATGATCGTGAATTCTTTAGATAATTGAGCATAGGTGAGTGACTTCTCACGTAAGCATCAATAATCAATACTGTGTGCTACTATGCAACTCTGCCAGATTCTTTGTACTTTTACCACCGGGTAGTTCAACAGGTTTTAACGGTAACACCTCCGTAGTTATTTTTATAAAATATTTTTGTCGTTTTCTCAATCCAACAATAATTACATTGTAGGGGTCCACCAATGATTTGAGCCATTGTGCGAATATTCCTAACAAAAGAATATTCCCACCAAACGAATATTTTATAACAACTTGCATACTTTGCAAAATTTATAAATATTACCCACAACTATAACATTATATCAAATTTATTCCATAATATTCAAAATAATATTTATAGAAAAATTCATCTTTATTTATAAAAGATGGGGTCTTACAATTTGCATTCTCTACTTAACTCTTCTAATGAATTATTATTTCATTGCGAATATTGATTTAAAATTTGTTCTCTATTGTATTCTATTAGATTTTTCCTGTTGAAGACTAACGGTAATTTGTTGTATATTATCTTAGTCATAATATTCTTTCTTTGGGCTAGTTGAGCTCACCTTTTCCTTTTTGTTCCATTTTCTTCTCGGAGGCGGCGAATATATGCGAGTGCAGTGGGGGTATGGAATGAAGGTTTTAGAAAGAATTGTTTAGTAGTCCTCACCATTTTGTAAAATAATGTATCAATAAATGTGATGAGGATTTATTTGAGTATAGATATTATCTGAAGATAATATTTGTATTCAAACTCACGATTTCTGATTTTGTAATAATAAAGTTGTAGTTGTTTACGTACCATGTATTGACAACTCGTAATAGGTGATGTATACCTATTTTGGGGGCGTCACAATTATGACCGAGGATTTTTTAAGATATAATCATAACCGTAATTGAAAACACGATTATCTTTGGTAGTAGTGCATGGATAATTTGTGGTCGTGATACTAATGAATACACGATTATCTTTGGTCGTAGTGTATGGATAATTTGTGGTCGTGATACTAATGAATACACGATTATCTTTGGTAGTAGTCATGGATAATTTGTGGTCGTGATACTTAATGAATACACAATTATCTTTGGGACGTAGTGCATGGATAATTCGTGGTCGTGATACTAATGAATATCCTTGGCCATAGTGCGGGGATGATTCGATGATATGGATTAATTATTGAAATGAGTCTCAACAATGAAATATTAATTCATGGATGTGGTAAAAGTCATCTTCTTTGGTAGTAGTGCATTGATAGACTTGGTATGATTATGACCAAGGATTATTCGGTATAATCATGATCAGTAATTGAAAACTACGAATATCCTTGGCGATGAGTGCATGAATAATTATTCGGTTGTGATACTATTAATGGCAAGCGTCTCGATTATTGGTTTCTGAGTTGTATATCTTTAGCTTTGTAGTGCAAAGATGAATTGTTAATGAATATCTTTGGCGGATTAGAAGATGAATTTAATATTTTTAACGATAAAAGTATTCAAGGTATCCTTACCTCTTTATCATATCAGTGCGTACCCTAATTTCGAGGAAAATTTCATAAGAAGGAGGTTGTAAGACCCGAAACTTTTATAAATAAAGATGAATTTTCTATAAATATTATTTTTGAATATTATGGAATAAATTTGATATAATGTTATAGTTGTGGGTAATATTTATAAATTTTGCAAAGTAAACAAGTTGTTATAAAATATTCGTTTGGTTGGGGAATATTCTTTTTTTGTCGGGAATATTCGTACGACGGCTCAATCGATGGTGGACCCCCTGACGGAAGTATTGTCGTAGTTAGAAAAAATCCACAAAATTATCTTTCTATAAAAATAACGGCGGAGGTGTTACTGTTAAAACCGTTGAACTACCCTAAGAGTAAAAAATACAAGAATGTCTGCATGGTTGCGTAGTAGCTACACTCAAGATTGATTATTGATGCTTTACGTGAGAAGTCACTTAGCTATACTCAATTATTACTACGATAATTCTTTGCATCATATCTCTTATATTATTGATTCAATTATTGTCACAAGATTATCATCGATAATATGTTATATTATTAATTGAGATGACAAGTTATAAATGATTAATAATTGTTGAAAGATTAAATATGTGTTGATTAAAAATAAAATGATTTGTAGTAATATTTATTCAATCCTTGATGTATATAAAGAGTCTGTTATGAGACGTTTGTGGTAAGTTTGATTATTTTATGGGGGGGCCCATATGTCATCATCTAAGAGTCTCTTTGTCAATAGTATTTACCTTTGTGAATAGTAATTATCTTTGTGAATAGTAATTACCTTCGTCAATAGTATTTACCTTCGTCAATAGTATTTACCTTTGTGAATAGTAACTACCTTTGTGAATAGTAATTACCTTCTTCAATTGTAATTATCTTCGTCAATAGTAATTACCTTCGTCAATAGTAATTACCTCTTCGCAAATAGTAGTTGTCCCTTCAATATTACCAAGAGTTAATCGCTTTCTTGATTGTTCCAAGGGTTAATTACCCTTTCAAATAGTAGTTGTCTCTTCATATTACCAAGAGTCATTTTGACCCTTCGTTAAAACCAAGAGCCACCCCGCTTTTTTCTATAAATAAAAGCTCATTCCTTCATTATTTCTTACGATTTCATTTGAAACTCTGAGAGAAACTATAGAGAAAGAAGAAAAAGTATTTTTGTGAGACCCCGAGATTTTATCAATAAAGATTTAAATTTTGTTGAAGTAATTTTTAATATTATGGTGTGAATTTAAGATAATATTATAGTTGTGGGTAGTATTTATAAATTTTGCAAAGTATCACAGTGGTTATATTATATTCGATTGGTCTGGAATATTCGGTTTAGCGGGGAATATTAGTACAACTACTCAATCATTGGTGGACCCTAGCGAAATTATTATCGGATTGAGAAAACGACAAAAATATTTTATTGAAATAACGGCGGAAGTTTTCTACCGTAGTTCTTTGTTGAACTACTTTCAGTAGTAAAAAATACGATGTCGTGTGGTTGCATAGAGTAGCACTCGGTATTGATTATCGATGCTTATGTGAGAAGTCACTCAGTTTGATTCCATTATTATTATCGATTAATAATATGAATTATTATAGCGATAATGACGTTTTGTTTTATTAAGTATTATTAACGTAATAAAACGAAACATCTTTTATATAAAATAGAATACTTTATTAAAGTTATTCATAAATAGAATATATTATATTTTATTATGCATAGTGTTGCATAGTGTTTTGCGTAGTGTTTTTGCATAGTATTGCATAGTGTTTGCATAGTAAAATGTTTTTATATAAATAGAATATATTATATTTTATTTAAAAGATTTTTCTTTAAATATGGACCGTCAGATTAAAGTAAATCAATCTGGACCGTTCATGGATTAGCTTCTTATACGCATTCCATTTTCCTATAAATAGAAGCTCATTCCTTCATTATTTTCTTACGAATTCATTGAAACTTCAGAGAGAAATTATAGAAAGAAGCTATAGAGAGAAAATTATAGAAAGAAGAAGAGTATTCTCTTACTTCACTACTTTTATATTCAGTTCTTTTTACGGTAAGGGTGTTATTCTTTCTTCTTGAAGAGAACTTACATTATTCCATTCACTATTATTACATTGGAATAACTTTGTAAAAAGTGGCATACCCTATATACATAACTTTGTATCTGGCAGATACCTATACTTGGTGAAATCCTTATGTTATTCCATTCTTATTTGTTACATTGGAATAACTTTGTATCATGCTTTTACCTATACTTGGTGACATTCTTCTATTATTCATTGGAACATCACATGCATGTGTTTTACACCGACTGGTTCCGCTTTTTATTATTACATTGGAACATCCTGTGCATGTGTTTTACACCGACTGGTTTCCGCTCTTTATCATTCTCATTTGGAATATCCTATCTCGTGTTTTTTACCGGATCTGGTTCCATCTTTATTATTACATTGGAACATCCCAGCCGGTGTGAATTTCACCGACTGGTTCCGTTATTATTATTCTGCTGAAATAACTTTGTCTACATGCAGATATCGCATGCATGGTGATTTCTTTTGTTATTCCATTCTTTATTATACCCAGTTGGTTAAAACTTTGACTTCTATACTCCATGAAATTAGTAGAATATCCTTGATATTTGCGTTTCATCCAAATCTTTTCATGGAAATATTCTTCCGATCATTCTTGAATTTTACTCTCTGAAACGATAATACGTTGACAATTTGGGCGTTAATAATTCATGGATTAAATAATTCTTGAACTTGTTTTATTGAATTATTATGTCATTGTCATCATCCTCATGTTATATTATGTTATCTTTTGCTTACGTGCGTAGATGAACTTAGTATGATTATGACCGAGGATCATTCGGTATAATCATGACTTGATATAAATGATGTGACAAAAAGTCCTCGGTGGCACTGTAATGCGATGATGGATAGTTTTTGGTATGATTATGACCGTGGGGGTGATTCGGTATAGTCATGACCATTGATAATTTGATGAAAATCCTTGGCCGTAGTGCGGGGATGATTAGATGTGGTGGTTTATTTATTAAGTTTGAGTCTCAACGATAAAATTGATAAAACCTTTTAAAACCTAAAAGATAGTAGACTTTATTCTCTACTTGACTCTTTTAATGGATTGCTTATTCATTGCAGCTTAAACCGGTTGTCTATTGTATTTTATCGGTTTAACATTTTTGTTGAAGGCTAATGATAATTTATTCTGCATTATCTTAGTCATAATATTTCTTCTTGGGCTAGTTGAGCTCACCCTTTCTTTCACCGCTATTCTCTTGAAAATGAGAACATAGGCTTGGGACGAGTCGGGGCGAAGTAATGGTCCGGAGGATAGCATTAGTAGTCCTCACTATTACGTGAAATAGTGTGATAATAGTTGTAAATGAGGACTCCTTTTGAGTTTGTATAATATCTAGTAGACAATATTTGTATTCAAACTCACGATTTATGTCGTATTGTATACACGGCAGTTAGGTTAATAAGTTGTATTTGAATTTATGTACCATGTAAGTGGCGACCCAAGATGGGTGACGTATACCTTATTTTAGAGGCGTCACAATTGGTATCGAGCTTAGGGATATGATCCACAGGCTAAGATGTGAGAATAGTACTAGGAGGGGAGAGACGTGGAATTCCTTCGCTAGTATGACCTACCTAAATTTATTTGGTATTTAATTGGTCGGTCAGAGTATAGGGATAATATGTGATATGTTAATTAACCCTTATTTTATGGCGTGTTTGAAAATGGCATCCGAGAATGTTGAGAATAGCAATGGAGCCACGAGTGTTGATTCTCCACGGATCAATAATCGAGGACAATGTACAACAGGATGGCGATAATCCTCCTGTAAACAACAACAACGATCAATTGACTAACGACGATGCGTTTAAGAGGTTTTAAATTCATGCGACATCGGTAAGGCGACTCTCATCCCAAAACGTAGGTGGAAACACGGAAAACTCTCGGTGATCACCGCTAAACAATTCAAGGAGTTGGGACCACCGGAGTTTAAGGGAGAGCCAAAACCACTTCGGCGGAAGCATGGATTAAGCGATTACACAAGATATTTGATGTCTTGGGATGCTCAGAGGAGCAAAAGGTTCCTTTTGCACGCCTTTATGTTAGCGCGGAGAGGCGTGATTCTTCGGTGGGAATCGGTAAAAACGTACTCAACTTCTTTGTCTTGAAGATATCTTGGGAGAAGTTCCAGGAGTCGTTCAACGACAAATACTTTCTGAAAGTATTACGCCACATGAAGGAGGTGGAGTTTATCAAGTTGGAACAAAACAATATGCCCAGTGTCGCAATACGAGGCAAAGTTTGCGGAGTTATCGCGGTTTCGTCCCACTTGGTAGATAATGAAGAGAGAATGGCGCGCGAATGTTTTAAGAGGTTTAAAGCGGAGATACGTCAACATCTTATTTCTCATAAACCGTGTTTTTATTCGATGTTGTAAATAGGGCTCAATTAGTGGAGCGCGATAACGAGTCAACCCAACTAAAAAGAAAGTGGCCGTAAGAAAAATTATAATACCGGTGAGAGTAGTCATCGAAGCGGTGACAACAAGCATGGAGGAATCAACGGGCGGATATATGGTAACCACTTGGTGGTAATCGGGGCCAAAACAATAAGAATGGACATTTCAAGAAAAGGAGATTCAACAATGATGGAAAGATGTCGGCCAAAGACCTTTTGTTGTTAAGGAAGGAAAGGACCACCTATTGTATGCTTCAAATGCGGAGGAGAGGGACACATTAGTCGAGGCTCATGCCATGCCAGTCAAAGCATGTTATAATTGTGGAAGAGAAGGTCACTTAGCTCGATTTTGTCGTTTCTGAAGACAAATTCAACTAGGATGGAGGCACCAAAGGTCATCCCTGCATAAAACCAAAGCCGGTAGTTTAAGAGAGAGCATTTTTTTTTCTCGTGACGAGGAACCTGAATAAAATTATCACGGGTAAGTTAATTATAAGCTCTTGCGAAGTCTATACCGTGTTAGATACCAGTTCTACCCACTCTTTTATTTCACCTAGTTGTGTTCAACGTTTAAATTTGATTCCGAAGAAGTTAAACTTTGACTTATTGGTTGAAACTTCGTTAGTAGGAACCTTCGTTACCTCCACTGTTTATTAATTTTGTTGTTTCAAATAAACACTTTCACGTTACCTGTCGATATTATCTCTTTGAAAATACTTGCCTTTGATGTGATTTTAGGAATCAATTGGTTAACTACTCATTATTCTTTTTGTAAGGTTGTTAGCTTTCATATTCTAACCAACTCATTATCTGAATTCAAAGCAACCAAACCACTAAAGTCAATCATTGTCATATCAAGCCATAAGTAAAGAGCCCCGATCCTTTCGTTGTTGACTTCCTAGTGTAGAATGCACCGAAGCCAGACTTTCTGTAGGCGACGTCGTGAATGAAGATGACAAGTTTATAGGTATCATTGTGAGATGCTATCTAGGTTAAGGGATAGAAGTCACAGTTGGTATCAATGTGACGTACTATCCAAGTCTTGGACGAGAGTAACAGTTTTGAATGATATTTCTATCATTAATAAATTTCTTGACGTATTCTTGAAGATTTCCTAGCCTACCCTAGGCGTGAAATCGAATTTTGTATTGACCCCGATCTGAAAACCCATTTCTTAAACCCTCAAATATTTCTTCAACTAAAAGGATCATTTTACGTGGTTTATGATGAAAGTCATAATAAAAGCATTGGACTAATGAAAATCATGGGTATATGAGGTATTAGTAAGTTTTATGATGAGTTATGTTGGTTATTATGTGAAAACATGAAAAGTTTCTTAGAAATCACAAAGAGTTGAAAATCAGATTTTGGTGAAAAACGTAACATGAAATTCAATTGACCATATCTCCTATTATATTTTGAATTTTTGAATGTGGTCAAGTCCTAGAGTTAGATCTATGAGTTACCTAACTAATCCAAGTGGAATTACTGGAAAAGGTGTTGTAGATTTTTGTGTGGACTGATTTTAGCAAAGGAGGTCAAAGCTGTAAATTTTGAAAATGCTACTGCCCAGAAACTTTAAGGGACTGTTTCGGCCACTTAAATTATGAGAAAAATTCTGGCCTTTTGGGACATGAAGGTATATGGTATAAAGTACCTCCTGTCCAAAAATGAGCTCATTCTGACTTAAAATGAGCAAGTTATGACTATTTCAATATTTAGGTTTTTCAATCTAAAAATGCTATAACCAGAGTTCTATAACTCCAATGACCATGAAATTTAAACTAGAAGCTCACGTTAACATGTGTAAGGTCCTGCCAAGATTTGGGAATTTTGGAGTTAAACTTGAGGTAGCTAATTTCTTAAGGAATTAATTAGAAATTGATTTTTAAAAATAGTAAATGAATTTTAAAAATTCCGAAAAATATATTTTCATTATGGGACTATATTATGCTAAATCCCAGAAAAGAAATATTTTGGGACTAATTTGGTATTTTTCATGAAAATAGTTTAATTCTGAACATATGAGTTAAATATGTTATGTGAAGTAACAAAGTTGAAAATAGGATTTTATGGCTAGAGAATCCTATATAGAGTATATGCATATTTTTGATGAGGATTTGATAATTGGTGATGATATTTTATGAGTATGGCATTTTGAATGATTAAATGCATTATATGGTAAAAGCGTAAACAATTGAGATAAATTGTTTATAAATTTAAGAAGTGATTAAAATATTATTATAATATTAATGTTATTAGATTATGAGATTATTAAGTGATTGATAACATGGGGATATTCTTGAATCTGGATAAATTATATTATAAATGTTTAATATTTATCCTTTATCTCATTTGATTGATTCTTTATATCATTATCCTCATGTTTATATTATGTTGAAAGTCAAATACATGGCTGTAGTGCGTAGATGGACTTGGTATGATTATGACCGAGGATTGTTCGGTATAATCATAACCGTAATTGAAAACACAATTATCTTTGGTAGTAGTGCATGGATAATTTGTGGTCGTGATATCTTAATGAATACACAATTATCTTTGGTAGTAGTGCTTGGATAATTTGTGGTCGTGATACTAATGAATACACAATTATCTTTGGTAGTAGTGCATGGATAATTTGTGGTCGTGATATTAATGAATACACAATTATCTTTGGTAGTAGTGCATGGATAATTTGTGGTCGCGTGATAATCTTAATGAATACACAATTATCTTTGGTAGTAGTGCATGGATAATTTGTGGTCGTGATAATCTTAATGAATACACACGATTATCTTTGGTAGTAGTGCATGGATAATTTGTGGTCGTGATACTTAATGAATACGATTATCTTTGGTGCGTAGTGCATGGATAATTGTGGTCGTGATACTAATGAATACACGATTATCTTTGGTGCGTAGTGCATGGATAATTTGTGGTGCGTAATCTTAATGAATACACAATTATCTTTGGTAGTAGTAGTGGATAATTCATGGTCGTGATACTAATGAATATCCTTGGCTTTGTAGTGCGGGGATGATTCGATGATATGGATTAATTATTGAAATGAGTCTCAAAGATGAAATATTAATTCATGGATGTGGTAAAAGTCATCTTTGGTAGTAGTGCGTTGATAGACTTGGTATGATTATGACCACGGATTATTAGGTATAATCATGGCCGTAATTGAAAACACGAATATCCTTAGCTAGTAGTGCATGAATAATTCATGGTTGTGATATCTTATAAAATTTGAGTCTCTCGATATTATTGGTTTCTGATTATATATCTTTGGCTGTAGATGCAAAGATGAATTGTTAATAAATATCTTTGGCACGTAGTGCAAAGATGAATTGTTAATGAATATCTTTGGTAGGATTGCAAAGATGAACTTAATATTTTCAACGATAAAGGTATTGAGGTATCCTCACCTCTTTATCATATCAGTCGTACCCCTAATTTCGACGAAAATTCCATAAGGAGGGAGATTGTGAGACCCAGTTTTATCAATAAAGATTTAAATTTTGTTGAAGTAATTTTTAATATTATGGTGTGAATTTAAGATAATATTATAGTTGTGGGTAGTATTTATAAATTTTGCAAAAGTATCACAGTGGTTATATTATATTCGATTGGTGGGGAATATTAGGTTTAGCGAGGAATATTAAATGCAACTCAATCATTGGTGGACCTTAATGAAATTATTGTCGGATTGAGAAAACGACAAAAATATTTTATTGAAATAACGGCGGAAGTTTTCTGGTGTAGTTCTTGTTGAACTACTTTCGGTAGTAAAAAATGCGATGTCGTGTGGTTGCATAATAGCACCACGGTATTGATTATTGATCTTATATGTGAAAGTCACTCGGTTTGATTCCATTATTGTCGATTAATAATATGAATTATTATAAGCGATAATGACGTTTTATTTTATTAAGTATTATTAACGTAATAAAAGCGAAACATCTTTTATATAAAATAGAATACTTTATTAAAGTTATTACATAAATAGAATATATTATATTTTATTATGCGTAGTGTTGCGTAGTGTTTTTGCGTAGTGTTTTTGCATAGTATTGCGTAGTGTTTGCATAGTAAAATGTTTTTATATAAATAGAATATATTATATTTTATTTAAAAGATTTTTCTTTAAATATGGATAAAATCAGATTAAAAGTAAATCAATCTGGGATAGTTCATGGATTAATTCTTATCATTCCATTTTCCTATAAATAAAGCTCATTCCTTCATTATTTTCTTACGAATTCATTGAAACTACAGAGAGAAAATTATGAAAGAAGCTATAGAGAGAAAATTATAGAAAGAAAAGAGTATTACTACTTCTTACTACTTACATATTCGGTTCTTTTACGGTAAGGGTGTTATTCTTTCTTCTTGAAGAGAACTTACATTATTCCATTCACTATTATTACATTGGAATAACACGTAAAAGTGGCATCTACTATCATAACTAACTGCATGTATCGTGACATCTACTATACTTGGTGAAATCCTTATGTTATTCCATTCTTATTTGTTACATTGGAATAACTTTTGTATCTGTGATTTACCTATCTTGGTGACATTCTTCTATTATTACATTTGGAACATCCATGCTGTGTGTTTCACCTTGGGACTGGTTAAGCTTTTATTATTCTGTTGGAACATCCATGCATGTGTTTTTACAGGACACTGGTTAAAATCTTTATCATTCTGTTGGAATATCCTATCATGTGTTTTACACCGGATCTGGTTCCATCTTTATTATTACTGTTGGAACATCCATGCGGTTGTAAATTTCACACGACTGGTTCAGATTATTATTATTACTTGGAATAACACATATACATCTTGAATCTTAGCATGCGTGGTGATTTCTTTTGTTATTCCATTCTTTATTATACCCAGGTTGGTTAAAACTTTGACTTATATACTCCATGAAATTAGTAGAATATCCTCGATATTTGCGTTTCATCCAATGATCTTTTCATGGAAATATTCTTTTGATCGTTCTTGAATTTTACTTCTGAAAGCGATGTCGTGTTGACAATTTGGGCGTTAATAATTCATGGATTAAATAATTCTTGAACTTGTTTTATTGAATTACTTATGTCATTGTCATCATCCTCATGTTATATTATGTTATCTTTTGAACTTTACGATGCGTAGATGAAACTTAGTATGATTATGATGAGGATCATTCGGTATAAACGTGACTTGATATAAATGATGTGACAAAAGTCCTCGATTGGCGCATAATGCAATGATGGATAGTTTTGGTATGATTATGACCAGGTGATTCGGTTATAAATCGTGACCATTGATAATTTGATGAAAATCCTGGCCAGTAGATGCGGGGATGATTAGATGTAGGTGGTTTATTTATTAAAATTCGAGTCTCAACGATAAAAATTGATAAAAACCTTTTAAAACCTAAAAGATAGTAGACTTTATTCTCTACTTGACTCTTTTAATGGATTCTTATTCCATTGCAGATTAAACCGGTTGTCTACTATTGTATTTTATCGGTTTAACTTATTGCTGTTGAAGGTGATGATAATTTATTACTGCGTTATCTTAGTCATAATATTTCTTCTTTGGGCTAGTTGAGCTCACCCTTTCTTTCTTTCATTATTCTCTTGAAATGAGAACATAAATTTGGGACGAGTCGGGGAGCGAAGTAATGGTCCGGAGGATAAAGATAAGTAGTCCTCACTTATTACGTGAAATAGTGTGATAATAAATTGTAATGAGGACTCCTTTTGAGTTTGTATAATATCTAGTAGATGATATTTGTATTCAAACTCATGCGGTTATATATCGTATTATGCTGCGCAGATTAGGTTAGTAAGTTGTATTTGAATTTATATACCATATAAGTGGCGGCCAAGATGGGTGGCGTATACCTTATTTTGGGGGCGTCATGGGTTTTTTCTTCACTTTTCCAATATTCAATTTCTTACAAGTAAGGGATATTATTTGTTTGTCTTCGTAAAGTGTTATTATTCTTCTTATTAAGTGAAGAACTTCATTATTAATTCTTTATTATTACATTGGAATAACTTGATATCTGTGGCATCTACTATATACTTGGTGAAATCCTCCCATTATTAAATTCTTTATTATTCTTACATTGGAATAACTCAGATATCGCTGTGATATCTATATACATAATCAGTATCGTGGTTTCTACTATCTTGATGACATTCTTCTATTATTACATTGGATCGTCGCATGCGTGTGTTTTGCTGTGGATATGGATTCCCGTCTTTATTATTACGTTGGAATATCCTATTTGTGTGTTTTACACCTGGATCCTGTTCCATCTTTATTATTACTCATTGGAACGTCGCATCGATGTAATTTCAACAGACGCTTGTTCACGTATTTATTATTACATTGGAATAACTCGCATACATCTGCAATCTGCGTGCGTGGTGATTTCTTTTGTTATTTCATTCATTATTATACTTTCGGTTGGTTAAAATTTTGACTTATACTTTCATTGAATTTAGTGGAATATCCTCGATATTTAAGGCTTCATCCAAATTTTAATGAAAATATTTTTACGGCGTTCTTGAATTTCTTTCTACAAAGCGATGATCGTGTTGACAATTTGGACGTTATTAGTTCCTGAATAAATTAATTCTTGAACTTTGTTTTATTGAATTCTTATATCATTGTATCATCCTCATGTTTATATTATGTTGAAAGTTATCTTTTGAACTTTACGTGCGTAGATGAAACTTAGTATGATTATAATGAGGGGTTATCTTCGGTATAATCGTGACGATATAAATGATGTGATAAAAGTCCTCGATGGCGCGTAATGCGATGATGGATAGTTTTGGTATGATTATGACCAGGGTGGTGATTCGGTATAGTCGTAATTTGATAATTTGATGAAAATCCTCGACCAGGTAGATGCGGGGATGATTAGATATTGTGGTTTATTCATTAAACCGAGTGCTTAGTGATAAAATTGATGAAAACCTTTAAAACCGCAAAGATATAGTAGGCTTTATTTTCTACTTGGCTTTTTAATGGATTAGATATTCATTTATGATTAAACCGGTTGTCTATCATTGTATTTTATCGGTTTAACATTGTTGAAATATTATCGATAATTTATTCTGCTTTATCTTGGTTATAATATTTCTTACTTTAATTTAGTTGAAATTTCACCCTTTCTTTCATTTTTTCATTCTAACTTGAAATGAGAATATAAATTTGAGACGAGTCGGGGAGCAGATAATTACCCGGAGGATAAGATTAAGTAGTCCTTCTTATTACGTGAAATAGTGTGATAATAATTGTAATGAGAATTTACTTTTTTGAGTTTGTGTATGATTTCGTATGAGATGTATTGTATTCATAAATTTTAATTATAATAATTAGTTTATGTGTGTAATTAAAATAAAAATAAAATATTTAAATAGGAGAGAGAATAGGAATGGTAAATAAGGTGGTATTTTTCTACTACTACTAAACAGTTGTTGGAGTGACTGGTATTTCTATTTTCTACTACTAAAGTCTAAACAATTTGTTTACAAACACCCAAAAGACTAAACAATAATCACAGCACAACAAAGCACAGCACAGCACAGCAATCAAAATAAAACAAATTCTCTTTCATTCATTCTACTCCTTGATTTTCTCTGCACGAGACAATTTAAGGTGAAGAACCCCATAAAACTTCAGCAATAATGGTAGCAGCTTTAGCATCACAGCCACAAGCCTCTCTCACTCCCTTCAATATCTCCTGCTTAAACGCCCTCTTCTCCCTTTGCCTCAACCCTTCTCCCACCTCCAGCTGCACTGCAAATCTCGCCACACAGCTCGCAAGTGGATGACTCTCCAAGTACCTCGTCTCCCTATTATTTCTCTCTCTCCTCCCTCTCTCTTCCTTCTCAACTCCCCCCACCATATTCACTACTATTTCTTCTCTCTCCTCAAACCACCCCAAATCAATCAAATCTCCACCCATTTCCCCCCTCTGCAGTTCCACCAATTTCTTGATTAGACCCTCGTTTAACATCCCTTCAATCGCCTCTTTTCGACCGTAATACCCGATTTCAAGCACACAATCCATGCCAGCTGTGAGTACTGAATGATCTTCAGAGCTCAATAAGCATATGATTTTGGGGATTTCGTTATTGGACTCAATTTCATCAACTAATGGACTCTTGATTGATTTGATAAGGGAACAAAGAACCTTGAGGGAGGAATACGAACCCAGTGAAATTAAGCTTCGAATTGTTTGACCCATCAAAACTTGTCCCACAAACACGTCCTTATTGAACCTAATTAACTCCGCTACAGCAAACCCAGCACTTTCTCGCACTTTCTTCGAAACCCTACTTTCAAATAGAATCAACTCCAAAGCTTCAAATACTTTGGATTTCAGTATCAAATCCTGTAATTCCCGATTAAACCCTTGGGCAATTCTGGTCTTGAACTGATCGATTCTGTGCACCAAGACTTGGTCAGATTCCGACTGGCGTAAAGATGCCGACAGGTTTTCGATGGTTTCGCGGTCGATCCAGGATTGAATTTCGGACTCGATGGATCCGGCGACTCGGGAGATCTCGTGGGAGGAAACTCGCCGATTTAAGTACGATTTGAGGCTGAGTCGGCTATGGGAGTTTTGAAGGGTTTGGATGAGGGATTTGAGGTTGGTGAGGTGGTGAGATAAGGTAGAGAGGAGTGGATCGTTGGAGAGGAAGGAGTCGGTTTGAGTTTCGAGCTCAAGTAGAGCTTTAATGGCGGACGAGTTGGAATCGGCGGAGTTGGTTTGCAAGTGGTGGGAAGCTTGTTTAAGAGCTTCTAAGCTTTTGAAGACTAGGTTGTTGTTCTCCTCTTTAGCAGCTTCGCCTTCCATGGGAGCTGCTGCTTCTGCTTCTGGAGAGAGAAACAGAGGCTAGCGAGAGAGATGACCATATTCTCCACGACGACCTGTCTCCGTTTTTATGTTCACATGGTTTACGTAACATACCAACTGCTGGAAAGCCGCGTGTTATTCAATAAAAAAATGATAATTTTAAAAAATTCTCCTTCTATATATATATATATATATATATATATATATATAGGAGTATATATCAAAACAAAACAATAATCTTGTCCTGTCCTTAGATACTCTTGATATAATATCATCAACTCTTTGTCTTTCTCTTCTTTATTTTTTTTTAAAAAAAAAATTAAAAAATGGCTCGTTTGTTGAGGTTAATTTTGGAAATTATCGACTTGTACTGAAGAGATATTTGGCTAGCGTCGATGTTTTGCAACACAAGGCAAAATCAAAATCACTGGACAAGTTTTGTTTGGTTTGTGCTGGGCGAAACCCCCATGCAAATAATTCTTGTATTCGATTTCAAGAAATGTGCAATGCAAATATAGATATAAGAATTTTTAAATTTTTAAAAACAAATAATTATCAAATATTAATCCATTAAGATACAAATAATTATACAATGACATGATTGCAATTGTTGTTAAAGGAGACCAACAACAACAAAAATTTGATAATTCATCATAATTAGCATGTATAATAAAATATTACACAATTTTAGTCCGCTAGTAAAGTCTGATAATTAAACATTTAACTACTTCTTAAGCCACAAAAACAGTGAAGGAATTTTTTATATATAAAAACAATAAAGAAAAAGTTTGGACAAAAACAATTAGATATTGTAATTCAAATAACATGCATGTTACATGGACATGGTTTTGCTATCCACTAATAATAAATTATATATATGCGAATATTATCTTTATTTGCAGGGTTATATATATGTATTCAAATTATACTTAAAATATTGTATTTTATAAAAATTTAATTGAAATAAATATTATATATTTTTTAAGAGTCATTAAAAAATCAATTTTTTTTTTTTTTTAAAATGTCCCATTCAATATCCGTGTAGACTTATTGTGAACAAATACTATGACTAGAGTAGTTAACCAACCTCAGTTGATTTTTTTTCTTCTTCCAAGAATAAAAGAAAAATTATATATACTACTAATTTTTATGTCAATTTTTATATTGTCAATCATGTGATTAAGGTATTAGTGGTAATTTTTAAAAAATATATATATAATAAGTATGAATCTCTTATATTCTATTTAATTATAATTGTGAGACCCCAAATTTTATAAATAAAGATTTAAATTTCTTTTGAAATATTTTTTTAAATATTATGGTGTGGATTTGATATAATGTTATAGTTGTGGATAATATTTATAAATTTTGCAAAGTATGCAAGTTGTTGTATTATATTCAATTGGTGGGAGAATATTCTTTTTGTCGGGAATATCCGTGACGACGACGATAATCATCAGTGGACACCAAAACGAAATTATTATTTGATTGAGAAAATGACAAAATATTTTTATAAAAATAACAAATGGAAGTTTTACCGTTATCATCTTGTTGAACTACCCTAAGTAGTAAAAATCTGATGTCTGGCGTGGTTGCGTAAGAGCACACGGTATTGATTGTTGATGCTTACGTAAGAAGTCACTCAGTTTTTGTTCAATTATTGCTACAGTAATTGTTGCATAGTATCTCACATTATTTGATTCAATTATTGTCAATATTTTGTATATTATTAAATCAATAATTGAGATAACAAAGTTATTAATATTATTATTTGCAATATTAACGATGTCTAAAAGTTACGCCAGGAGATTTGGTCACCTAATTGCTACGGCGCTGATAGGGAGAAATCTTTATTGGAAAACCCCCTCTTTCTTTAACGACACAGTGGCGATTAATAGTGTGAATTATAATAATGATGATGAGTTTTTTTATTAGTATTATTAATGTAATAAAACAAAAAGCTTTTATATAAAAATGCAAATACTTTTATAAAGTTATTTGTTTTATTAGACTATAAATAGAATATATTATATTTTATTATGCATAGTGTTTTTTCATAGTAAAATCTTTTTATATAAAATAGAATACTTTTATAAAGTTATTTGTTTTATTAGATTATAAATAGAATATATTATATTTTATTATGCGTAGTGTTGCGTAGTCTTTGCGATAGTATTTTGTATAGTAAAATCTTTTTATATAAAATGTAATACTTTTATAAAGTTATTTGTTTTATTAGATTTTAAATAAGATATAAATATATATATATATATATATATATTATATTTTATTGCATAGTATTCTTTCTATTTTTCTATAAATAGGATGCTTAGTTAGAATTGAAATCACACCAGAAGTTCAAAGAATTCTTCTTCTATAATCTTGAGCGTATTTCTTTAGAGTTTAAGAAAGCTTTGAGCGTAGTTCAAGTTTTCTTCGAGTATATCCTCGCCTACCAAATGTAATACTCTTCTTTTCAATGTAAGGGATATTATTTCTTGTACGTAAGTGGTGTTATTTCTTTGTATTCATGAAGAGAACTTACATTATTTCATTCTTTATTATTACATTGGAATAACTCAGTATCGCGGACTACCCTATATACTTGGTGAAATTCTTACATTATTCCATTGTTTATTATTTTGTTGAATAACTTTTGTTAATGCTAATCTGCATACATGGTGAAATTCTTCATTATTTCGTTTTTATTATTCTCGCCGTAGAATATCCTCGTTCATGCGTATTACGCTGACACGGTTCCATTAATTATTATTACATTGGAATAACACTTCATGCAATGCGATTCTATCGCATGCATGGTGATTTATATTGTTATTCCATTCTTTATTATTTTGTTGGAATATCCTATCGGTCAAGAATTTACTTTGACACAGTTCCATTATTTATTATTTCGTTCTTTATTATTCTCGTTTAATATCACGTACGTGCGTTCTGGCGGGACTGATTCCATTATTTATTATTCATTGGGAATAACATATGCATGCGATATATCGCATTACATGGTGAATCCTTCATTATTCTATTCTTTATTATTCTGTTGGAATAACCTGTCTATGTGGATTATCACATGCATGGTGAATTATCCTTTGTATTTCATTCTTTATTAAATTGTGAAAATGATCTGTTTACGTGGATAATGATGAAAGTCATAATAAAAGCATTAGATTGATGAAAATCATGAGTATATGTGGTATTAGTAAGTGTTATGATGAGTTATGTTGGTTATTATGTGAAAACATGAAAGTTTCTTAGAAATCACAAAGGGTTGAAAAATTAGATTTTGGTGAAAATGGAACATGAAATTCAATTCACCATATCTCCTATTATATTTTGAATTTTTGAGTGTGGTCAAGTTCTAGAGTTAGATCTATGAGTTTTCTAACTTATCTAAGTGGAATCACTGGAAAAGGTGTTGTAGATTTTCGTGTGGACTAATTTTAGCAAAGGAGTCAAAAACCAAAATTTCCAAAAAGGCTACTGTCCAAAATTTTAAAAGGGCACTTTCGGCCACTTAAATTGTGAGAAAAATTCTGGCCTTTTGGGACATGAAAATATATGGTATGAAGTAGCTACTATTCAAAAATGAGCTCATTCCGACTTAAAATGAGTAAGTTATGACCATTTCAATATTTGGGTTTTTCTGACGAAAAACGCTATAACTGGAGTTCTATAACTCTGATGACCATGAAATTTAAACTGGAAGCTCACGTTAACATGTGTAAGATCCTGCCAAGATTTGGGAATTTCTTGAGTTAAACTTGAGGTAGTTAATTTCTTAAGGAATTAATTAGAAAATGATTTTTAAAAAATAGTAAATGAATTTTAAAAATTCTGAGAAAAATATATGTTCAATATGGGACTATATTCTTCTAAATCTCAGAAAAGAATAATTTTTGGGACTGATTTGGTATTTTTCATGAAAATAATCTAGTTATGAGTAAACGAGTTAAATATGTTATGTGAAGTAACAAAATTGGAAAATATGATTTTATGGCTTGGGAATCCTATATAGGGTATATGCAGATTTTTGATAAGGGATTTGATCATTAGTGATGAAATCTTATGTGTATGGCATTTTTGAATAATTAAATGCATTATTTGGTAAAGTGTAAACAATTAAATTAAATTATTTATAAGTTTAAGAAATGATTAAAATATTGTTATAATATTAATAATATTAGATTATGAGATTATTGGGTGATTGATAACATTTGGTTATTATTGAACGCTGGATAAATTGTATTATAAATGTTTAATATTTATCCTTTATCTCATTTGATTGATTCTTTTTATCATTGTCATTATCCTCATGCTTATATTATGATGAAAGTCATATGTGGCCTGTAGTGCATAGATGGACTTGGTATGATTATGACCAGAGGTATAATCATGACCGTAATGTTACAAATGATGTGTTAAAAGTCCTCATTGGCCCGTAGTGCATTGATGAACAGTTTTGGTATGATTATGGCTATGGATTCTCTTCGGCCAAGGGTGTAAAGATGAATTGTTTTACGGCATGATCAGGATCGTTGATGAAAACACGATTATCTTTGGCCCGTAATGCATAGATAATTCATGTTCGTGATATTAACGAATATCCTTGGCTTGTAGTGCAGGGATGTTTCGATGATGTGGATTAATTATTGAGCTGAGTCTCAGCAATGAAATATTAATTCATGGATGTGATAATAATGAATATCCTTGGCCGTAGTGCATGGATAATTCATGGATGTGATATTAACGAATATCCTTGGCCGTAGTGCAGGGGTGATTCGATGATGTGGATTATTTATTAAGCTGAGTCTCAGCAATAAAATATTGATAATAAACTTTTAATTCATAAAAGATAGTAGATATCATGCTCTACTTGACTCTTCTAAAATACAGTTGTATGTCTTTGGCCTGTAGTGCAAAAATGAATTGATAATAAATATCTTTGGCCGTAGTGCAAAGATGAATTTATTAGTATAATTATGAGCAAAAATTATGATTTGGTATAACCATGATTTTTGATGTTTCAGGTGAAGATAGGTGATGAAAATTAGCTTCGTCCTTGATGCAAAGAGGAATTTAGAATCACAATTATGATTATGAGTTATTCATGTGATTGTGGACAGGAATTGTTGATTGATGTTACAGGGATAAAACATTATCGGTGGACTTTTAACATAGAGAAGATAATAGATCTGATGGTCTATTTGACTCTTCTAATGGATTGCTCGTTCCGCTGCAACTATGGTTGGAAAGTTTTATCATCTACAATATGTTCTAAATCTTTGATTTATTATTGACAAAAGCTATTGATAATTTAATTATCTTTAGTTATGATATTCTTTACTGGGCTAGTTGTGCTCACCCTTTTGCTTCACAATTCCTTTCAGGTAATAAGAGTGTTGATGAGTCGAGCGGGGATAACAGGAGAATAGAACGGTGGTCTATAGCTGTTGAGGTTTTCCCTAAATAGTATGGAAATAATTTTATTGAGAACTTTAGATAAGTGTGTCGTATTGTATACGTCATTTGATATTTAATTTTAGTGAACCGAATAGGGTGAGGCGAACTCAACTTTGGAAAGGTGTTTTGTCACTATCATACAAGATGTCTAATGACATACAACCTCGTTTTATTATAAGTTAGGGTTGTGCACATCCACTTGCTGAGTATATCTACGAGCACTACCTATATGATCTTGGAGTTTATTTGAAATATAATTTTCATTTGGAGACAGTGGAGAACTATATGTCAAGAGAAGACTCACCATTGGAAGGAACATGATAGTAATCTTCTCGTTTTTCTTTGGGGTCTATTAGGTCAACCAAGGATAATTCTCTGGACATATGATATCTATCATAACTTAGATTCATGGCCTCCTATGACGAAGGTTTCCTTGAGCACTTTCCAAATATTTTAATTTTTAAAACAGTTTTTGACTATACCTTTATGTAAGGTGCAATTGTGACACGAATCAGAGTTAGTATATGTATTTGTATTTAAACTCACAGTATACATGTTGTCGTATTTTGCAAAATAGTTGTATAAATGAA
The DNA here is from genome assembly GCA_020205615.1 of Panax quinquefolius. Classification (NCBI taxonomy): domain Eukaryota; kingdom Viridiplantae; phylum Streptophyta; class Magnoliopsida; order Apiales; family Araliaceae; genus Panax; species Panax quinquefolius. The sequence continues at coordinate 21,670,638 of CM035161.1, forward strand.
GTTGTAAATGATTTTTATAGTGTATTTTCTGGCGACTCAAGATGGGTGATGTATACCTATTTTGGGGGTGTCACATTTGGTATCAGAACTTAGGGATATGGTCGCTGGCGGAGATAAGAATCTAGAACTAGGAGGGGAGAGTTGCGTTATATACTTTGCTAGTGTGTGACTTACCTAAGCTGAAATTGTTTACTTGATAAGTTGACAAATTGTGATATGTCGATTAACCTTTGTTTTGAAACTATATTCTAGAATGATATTTGAAATACAGGAGATGAGAAATGGGAAAATCATGATAGCGAGAAAATTACCGGGAAGGTACAATCTGAAAAGAAAGCAATGTATTCTCATCTCTTTGAATATCAGGTAAGTACGTAAATTTTGAGGGTGAAATTTCATAAGGAGGGGAGATTGTGAGATCCCGAATTTTATGAAATAAAAGTATTCAATTTTTCTATTTTGGCAAATAGTTAAATTGATAAAAGTTTATAGTTAAGGGTAATATGTGAAATTTTTTGCAAAGTAAGCAAGTTGATATAAAATATTCTTTTTATCGGGGAATATCCGTACGACGGTACAATCATTGGTGGACCCCATAACGGAATTATTGTCAGATTGAGAAAACGACAAAAATATTTTTATGAAAATAACGACGGAATTTTTACCGTTAAAACTGTTGAACTACTCGGTAGTAAAAGTACAGTAATACGTGTGGTTGCATAATAGCACACAGTATTGATTATTAATGCTTACATGATAAGTCACTCAGTTTTGTTTTATTAGTATTATTAATGTAATAAAATAGAAAAGCTTTTTATATAAAACAGAATACTTTATAAAGTTATTCTATAAATAGAATATATTATATTCTATTATGCATAGTATTTTGCATAGTAAAATCTTTTTATATAAAACAAAATACTTTTATAAAGTTATTCTATAAATAGAATATATTATATTTTATTATGATAGTATTGCATAAAGGCCTACATAGTGTTTTTCATAGTAATTTTTTTATATATAAAATGCAGAATACTTTTATAAAGTTATTCATTTTATTAGATTATAAATAGAATATATTATATTTTATTTAAAAGAGTTTGCTTTAAATATGGATAGTCCGATTAAAAGTAAATCAATCTGGACCGTTCATGAATTAGTTACTATCTGATCCATTCTTACATAAATAGAAGCTCATTCCTTCATTATTTCTTACTAATATCTTCAAACTCTAGAGAAAAAAACTATAGAGAGTTCTTCTTCTATAATCTTGAAAGTATTTCTTTAGAGTTTAAGAAAGCTTTGAGCGTAGTACAAGTTTTCTTCGAGTATATCCTCGCCTACCAAATTGAATACTCTTCTTTCAAAGGTAAGGGATATTATTTGTTGTACTACCGTAAGGGTGTTATTTCTTTTGTATTCATGAAGAGAACTTACATTTATTTCATTCTTTATTATTACATTGGAATAACTTTGTATCACGGACTACCCTATACTTGGTGAAATTCTTACATTATTCCATTCTTTATTATTATATTTGAATAACTTTGTTTTTATGCGAAGTCTGCATACATGGTGAAATTCTTCATTATTTCGTTCTTTATTATTACGTCGTAATATCCCGCAGCCGGTGTGTATTACGCCTTACGGTTCCATTAATTATTATTACATTGGAATAACTCATGCATCTTGATGCATCGCGTGCGTGGTGATTTCTGTTGTTATTCCATTCTTTATTATTACATTGGAATATCCTCATTAGGTCTTAATTTACTTTGACACGGTTCTATTATTTATTATTTCGTTCTTTATTATTACATCGTATCATATCAGTATGCGTGCGTTCTGGGGACCTGGTTCCATTATTTATTATTCATTGGGAATAACTTTTATGCATGCGATATATCGCATTGCATGGTGAATCCTTCATTATTCCATTCTTTATTATTACATTTGGAATAACTCATACATGTGGATAATCACATTCATGGTGAATGATCCTTTTATTTCATTCTTTATTAAATTGTGAAAATGATCTGTTTACGTGGATTATGATGAAAGTCATAATAAAAGCATTAGATTGATGAAAATCATGGGTATATGTGGTATTAGTAAGTGTTATGATGAGTTATGTTGGTTATTATGTGAAAACAAGAAAGTTTCTTAGAAATCACAAAGGGTTGAAAAATTAAATTTTGGTTAAAATGGAACATGAAATTCAATTGACCATATCTCCTATTATATTTTGAATTTTTGAGTGTGGTCAAGTTCTAGAGTTAGATCTATGAGTTTCCTAACTTATCCAAGTGGAATCACTAGAAAAGGTGTTGTAGATTTTTGTGTGGACTAATTTTAGCAAAGGAGTCAAAAACCAAAATTTCCAAAAAGGCTACTGTCCAAAATTTTAAAAGGGCACTTTCGACCACTTAAATTGTGAGAAAAATTCTGGCCTTTTGGGACATGAAAATATATGGTATGAAGTAGCTACTATTCAAAAATGAGCTCATTCCGACTTAAAATGAGTAAGTTATGACCATTTTTCATATTTGGGTTTTTCCGATGAAAAAAACGCTATAACTGAGTTCTATAACTCACGATGACCATGAAATTTAAACTGGAAGCTCACGTTAACATGTGTAAGATCCTGCCAAGATTTGGGAATTTCTTGAGTTAAACTTGAGGTAGTTAATTTCTTAAGGAATTAATTAGAAATTGATTTTAAAAAAAATAGTAAATGAATTTTAAAAATTAAGAGAAAATATATATTCAAATATGGGACTATATTCTTCTAAATCTCGAGAAAAGAATAATTTTTGGGACTGATTTGGTATTTTCATGAAAATAATCTAGTTATGAGTAAATGAGTTAAATATGTTATGTGAAGTAACAAAATTGGAAAATATGATTTTATGGCTTGGGAATCCTATATAGGGTATGCAGATTTTTGATAAGGGATTTGATCATTAGTGATGAAATCTTATGTGTATGGCATTTTTGAATGATTAAATGCATTATTTGGTAAAGTGTAAACAATTAAATTAAGTTGTTTATAAGTTTAAGAAATGATTAAAATATTGTTATAATATTAATGATATTAGATTATGAGATTATTGGGTGATTGATAACATTTGGTTATTATTGAACGCTGGATAAATTGTATTATAAATGTTTAATATTTATCCTTTATCTCATTTGATTGATTCTTTTTATCATTGTCATTATCCTCATGCTTATATTATGATGAAAGTCATATGTGGCCTGTAGTGCATAGATGGACTTGGTATGATTATGACCAGAGATTAATCGGTATAATTATGACCGTAATGTTACAAATGATGTGTTAAAAGTCCTCATTGGCTCGTAGTGCATTGATGAACAGTTTTGGTATGATTATGGCTATGGATTCTCTTCGACCAAGAGGTGCAAAGATGAATTGTTTTATGGCATGATTAGGGACAGATTGATGAAAACACGATTATCTTTGGCCAGAGTGCATAGATAATTAGTGGTCGTGATATTAACGAATATCCTTGGCAGAAGTGTGCGGGATGATTCGATGATGTGGATTAATTATTGAAATGAGTCTCAATGATGAAATATTAATTCATGGATGTGATAATAATGAATATCCTCGGTAGTAGTGCATGGATAATTCATGGATGTGATATTAACGAATATCCTTGAGTCGTAGTGCGGGGGTGATTCGATGATGTGGATTATTTATTAAAATTTGAGTCTCGGCGATAAAATATTGATAATAAACTTTTAATTAAGTAAAGATAGTAGATATCATGCTCTACTTCGACTCTTCTAAAATACGATTTATATGTCTTTGGCACCAGTAGTGCAAAGATGAATTGATAATGAATATCTTTGGCCGTAGTGCAAAGATGAATTTATTAGTATGATTATGAGCAGAAATTGTGATTTGGTATAACCATGATTTTTGATGTTTAAGGTGAAGATAGGTGATGAAAATTAGCTTCGTTGTAGGACCCCAACATTTTAATAAAAATGATTTTTCTATAAATTTCATTTTTAAATATTATGGAATGAATTTGATATAACGTTATAGTTGTGGGTAATATTTATAAATTTTGCAAAAGCACGCAAGTTGTTATATAATATTCGATTGGTGGGGAATATTCTTTTATCGGGAATATTCGCATGCGACGGCAAGACAATTATTGGTGGACCTCATAATGAAATTATTATTTGATTGAGAAAACGACAAAAAATTTTATTGAAAATAACGGCGGAAGTTTTACCGTTATCTTGTTGAACTACTCTCGGTAGTAAAAAATATAATACTGGCGTGGTTGCATAAGTAGCACTCAGTATTAATTATCGATCTTTACGTGAGAAGTCACTCGGTTTTGTTCAATTATTGCTATAGTAATTGTTGTAAATCTTGCTTATTATTTGGATTCTTACTTACCCATTTTTAAAATTTTCGGTGGAAAGTTATCTCAATTTTATATATACATATATATAAGTATTATATATTTTTATAATTATATATATATACGTGTTAGTTCAAATGGGTGGGGGAAGGGTGGGAATCAAATGGTCAAATAAAGAAGTATTATTTCACTATTATATGTTAGTAGGTTTGAAAAAGATGGCATGATAGATGAAGTATTTTGACAGGATGTAATGGTTTTTTTTTCAAACCTTGGACTTATTTGCCAAAACATGCATTATATAGACAACCGTGAATTAGGATGCTTCCTAATTGGTTAAAGTTTTAAATTAGCATGTGTTATATTTTTATCATTGGTCAGCACATTGAAAAGAAAACTTTGATACATTAGAACCGTGAATTTAAGAAAGAAGCATGTGTTATATATATAATATATTATATATATTATATTTTATTCAAAAGATTTTGCTTTAAATATGGACCGTCAGATTAAAGTAAATCAATCTGGACCGTTCATGGATTAGTTACTATGCATTCCATTTTCCTATAAATAGAAGCTCATTCCTTCATTATTTTCTTACGAATTCACTGAACTCTAGAGAGAGAAACTATAGAGAGAGACTATAGAGAGATAGAAGAAAAGTATTTTGCTACTTTTATATTCAGTTTCTTTTACGGTAAGGGATATTATTCTTTTGTATTCATGAAGAGAACTTCAGTTATTCCATTCCTTATTATTCTATTGGAATAACCTGTATACGCGGACTACCCTATACTTGGTGACATTCTTCTATTATTCTCGCCTTTATTATTACATTGAAATCATCGCTTTTGTGTTTTACACGGACCGGTTCCGCCTTTATCATTCTACATTGGAATATCCTATCATGTGTTTTTACACCGATCCGGTTTCGTCTTTATTATTACTCGTTGAACATCCTGTGCTTGTAAATTTCACCGACCGGTTCCGTTATTATTATTCATTAGAATAACTTGCCTACAAGTACCGCATGCATCGGGTGATTTCTTTTGTTATTCCATTCTTTATTATACTCAAGTTGGTTAAAGTTTTGACTTCTATACTCCATGAAATTAGTAGAATATCCTTGATATTTGCGCTTCATCCAAAGATCTTTTCATGGAAATATTCTTCCGAGCATTCTTGAATTTTATTCTACACGTAAGTATCATGTTGACAATTTGACGTTATTGGTTCCTGAACAAATTAATTCTTGAACTTGTTTTATTGAATTCTTATATCATTGTCATCATCCTCATGTTTATATTTTTTTGAAAGTCATCATGTGGCTCAGTAGTGCATAGATGGACTTGGTATGATTATGACCGAGGATTATTCGATTGTAATCATGGCCGTAATATTACAAATGATGTGGTAAAAGTCCCCATTGGCCCGTAGTTCATTGATGGACAGTTGTTGGCATGATCATGACCATTGATGAATACACAAATATCCTTGACCCGTAGTGCATGGAATTTGTGGTCGTGACCCTAATGAATACCCTTGGCCGTAGTGCAGGGATGATGTGGATTATTTATTTAGCTGAGTCTCAGCGATAAAAGTGATGAAAAACCTTTTAAATCATAAAAGATAGTAGATTTTATTCTCTACTTGACTCTTTTAATGGATTGCTTGTTCCGCTGCAGTTAAACTTGATGTCTATTGTATTTTATCAGTTTAACACTGTTGAAGGCTAACGATAATTTATTCTTCATTATCTTAGTCATAATATTTCTTACTGGGCTAGTTGAGCTCACCCTTTTTTTCACTGTTCTCTTCAGGAAATGAGAACATAGGAGGGACTAGTTGGGGAACGGAGTGACGGTCCAGAGGATAACATTAGTAGTCCTCACTATTCTATGAAATAGTGTGTTAATAATTGTAATGAGGACTCCTTTGAGTTTGTATAATCTCTAGTAGACAATAATTGTATTCAAACTCACAATTATGTTTTGTCGTATTGTACACGACAGTTGTATTAGTAAGTTGTATTTGAATTTTATACCATGTCCGACGACCCAAGATGGGTGATGAATACCTAATTTTGGGGGCGCCACGGTTAATATCGAGCTTAGGGATATGATCTCCGCTAAGATGTGAGACTAGAACTAGGAGGGGAGAGATGGGAATTCCTTCGCTAGTATGACCTACTTAAATTTATTTTGTATTTAAATTGGTTGGTCGAGTTTTAGATAGTATGTTACATGCCAATTAACCTTTGTTTTGTGGCAGTATCTGAAAATGACATCCGAAAATGTTGAGAATAGCAATGGAGCACAAGAGACCGTTGAGTCTCCACATATCAATAATCAGGAGAATGTGCATCGGGAAGGCGACAATCCTCATGCAAACAACAACACTGACCAAATGATGAATGATGGATTGTTCAGAGGCTTTATGCAATTCATGCAACAGCAGGCGAGAGCGGCTCCTGTTCAAAATGTAGGTGGAAACACTGGAAATTCTCGGGCGGTCACCGCTAAACAGTTCAAGGAGCTAGGACCACCGGAGTTTAAGGGAGAGCCAAAACCACTTATGGCGGAAACATGGATAAAGCAGATCACCAAAATATTTGATGTCTTGGGATGCTCTGAGGAGCAAAAGGTTCCCTTTGCCGCCTTTATGTTGCGCGGAGAGGCAGATTACTGGTGGGAATCGGTAAAACGTACTCAACTTCTTGTCATCAAGATATCTTGGAAGAAGTTCCAGGAGCTGTTCAACGACAAATACTTTCCTGAAAGTATTCGCCACATGAAGGAGGTGGAGTTTATCAAGTTGGAACAAAACAATATGATCGTGTTGCAATACGAGGCAAAATTTGCGGAGTTATCACGATTTGCGTCCCACTTGGTGGATAATGAAGAGAGAATGGCGCGAATGTTTTTAAGAGGTTTGAAGCCGGAGATATGTCAACATCTTATTTCTCATAAACTGTGTTTGTATTCAGATGTTATAAATAGGGCTCAGTTAGTGGAGCCCGATAACGAGTCAACGCAACTAAAAAGAAGCAACCGTGAAATTATAATACCAAATGAGTAGTCATCATCGGCGGTGACAACAAGCGTGGAGGGAATCAACAGGCCAGATATGGTAACTATGGTTGGAAAGTTTTATCATCTACCATATGTTCTAAATCTTTGATTTATTATTGACAAAAGCTATTGATAATTTAATTATCTTTAGTTATGATATTCTTTACTGGGCTAGTTGTGCTCACCCTTTTGCTTCATAATTCCTTTTAGGTAATAAGAGTGTTGCTGAGTCGAGCGGGGATAACAGGAGAATAGAACGGTGGTCTATAGCTGTTGAGGTTTTTCCTAAATAGTATGAAAATAATTTTATTAAGAACTTTAGATAAGTGTGTCGTATTGTATACGTCATTTGATATTTAATTTTGGTGAACCGAATAGGGTGAGGCGAACCCAACTTTGGAAAGGTGTTTTGTCACTATCATACAAGATGTCTAATGATATACAATCTCATGTTATCATAAGACAGGGTTGTGCACATCCACTTACTGAGTATATCTACGAGCACTACCTATATGATCTTGCAGTTTATTTGAAATATAATTTTCACTTGGAGATAGTTATATGTCAAGAGAAGACTCACCATTGGAAGGAACATGATAGTAATCTTCTCGTTTTTCTTTGGGGTCTATTAGGTCAACCAAGGATAATTCTCTAGACATATGATATCTATCATAACTTAGATTCATGGCCTCCTATGTATGAAGGTTTCCTTGAGCACTTTTCAAAGATTTTAATTTCTAAAACAGTTTTTGACTGCACCTTTATGTAAGTTGCAATTGTAACACGAGTCAGAGTTGGTATATGTATTTGTATTTAAACTCACAGTATACATGTCGTCATATTTTGCACGACAGTTGTATAAATAAAGTTGTAAATAATTTTTATAGTGTATTTTCTAGCGACTCAAGATGAGTGATGTATACCTATTTTGGGGCGTCACATAAGGGGTATTATTTTTTTCGTATTCATGAAGAGAACTTCTATTATTCCATTCCTTATTATTCTGTTGGAATAACCTGTATATGCGAAGTACCGCATACATGGTGAAATTCTTCTGTTATTTCATTCCTTATCTGTAAAATCCCAGATTTTTTGAATAAAGATTGAATTTTCTCGAATTTTTTTTTTAATAGTATGGTATGGATTTGATATAATGTTATAGTTGTTGGTAGTATTTATAAATTTTGCAATGTATGCAAGTTGTTATAAAAAATTCGTTTGGTCGGAGAATATTCTTTTTGTCGAGAATATCCGTACGACGGCACAATCATTGGTGAACTCACAACGAAAGTATTGTCGTAGTAATAAAACGACATATAATTTTATAAAAATAACGACGGAAGTTTTACCGTTAAAACTGTTGAACTACCCAAAGAGTAAAAGTACGATGTCTGGCGTGGTTGCATAAGTAGTAAGACACGGTATTGGTTAGTGATGCTTACGTGATGAGTCACTCAGTTATACTCAATTATTGCTACAGTGATTGATGCATCATATCTCTCATATTATTGATTCAGTTATTGTCACAGTATCATATGCATAATATTTTATATATTATTAAATCAATAATTAAGACGATAAAGTTATTCATATTATTAAATTGCAATATTTACAATGTCTAGAAGTTACATCAATGAGAGGTTTGGTCACCTAATCACATGCCAATAGGAGAAATCCTTATTGAAAGCCCTCTTCTGGAAATGACCTGATTGTTAAATATTGTGAATTATAATATTAATGATGAATAAGTTCGTGTTGATTAAAGATGAATTTGATAGTTCCATTGTGTTGGGATTATTTCTGTTAGTAGAAATTGACATTTATTTTGATAATAATTAATGTCTGGAGATTATATTGTTCAATCGGGTATTCAGGGCACTTTTCGTGTCGGAGTACTATTCATGAGTTACTATTGAGTCACATTCACTTACTATTAGGGAAGTTGGTGCAAGATTAATGATACTTGCATGACTAAGTTAAAGATGGAGGTGTAGATGGAGGCACTATATTGTAATTAATTTTTTTCACATGTTTAGAACTATTGAGTCACATGATTTACTATTGAGTCACATGATTTTACTATTGATTCACATGATTTACTATTAGGGGAGTTGGTGCAAGATTGATAATAGTTGCAGGACTAAATTAAAAATGAAAAAAAATTGGAGGTATTGTACTGTAATATTTTGAGCCCCAAAACGTGCAATTATCGAAACTATATTTTTCTATAAATAGAAGCTCATTCTTCCTTTATTTCTCACCAATTCGCTAAAGCTTTAGAGCCATTATTATAGAGAGAAATTATAGAGAGAAAGAAGAAGAGAAGTCTGCTACATTTCTATTCCAGTATCCAGCTTCATTCTAAGGTAAGGAATATTATTTGTTATACCTGTAAGGGGTATTATTCTTTCGTATTCATGAAGAGAATTACTTTCTTTCAATACTCGTAAGAGTTGTTATTCCATTCTTCATTATTATGTTGGAATAACCTGTTTATGTGAAGTACCGCATACATGGTGAACTTCTTCTGTTATTGCATTCTTTATTATTATGTTGGAATAACTTTGCTTATCTGATCATCACCGCATACATGATGAAATTCTTCTATTATTCCATTTTTTATTATTACATTTGGAATATCCCGCCGGTCAAAATTTCACTTTGACTCAGTTCCATTATTTATTATTCCGCATTTATTATTCTATCGAAATATCATGTATCGCATGCGTTTCTGCCGGACTGGGTTCCATCATTTATTATTCTCGCTTGGAATAACTCTGCTCATACATCTAATCGCATGCACGGTGATTTCATTGTTATTCCATTCTTTATTATTCTGCTGGGACATCCCGTCGATGCTAATTTAAATCGACTTCGGTTCCGTTATTTATTATTCTGTTGGAATAACCTATCTATCTGACGTCTCGCATGCATGGTGATTTTGTTGTTATTCCATTCTTTATTATTCATTTGGAATATCACGTATGCATGCGTTTTTACTGCCGGATCCGGATTCCGTCTTTATTATTCTGTTGGGAATAACCTGTTTGTACGGTCTCTATCATATGTTTGGTGAATCCTTCTGGTATTCCATTATTTATTATTCTGTTGGAATAACCTGTATAAGTGGATTACTACATGCATAGTGAATGATCCTTTATTTTCATTCCTTATTAAATTATGGAAATGATCTGGTTACGTTGATTATGATGAGAGTCATAATAAAAGCATTGGACTAATAAAAATCATGGGTATATGAAATATTAGTAAGTGTTATGATGAGTTATGTTGGTTATTATGTGAAAACATGAAAGTTTCTTAGAAATCACAAAGGGTTGAAAATCAGATTTTGAAGAAAATGGAACATGAAATTCAATTGACCATATCTCTTATTATATTTTGAATTTTTGAGTGTGGTCAAGTTCTAGAGTTAGATCTATGAGTTTTGTAGCATCTCCAAGTGAAATCACTGGAAAAGGTGTTGTAGATTTTCGTGTGGACTGATTTTAGTAAAGGATGAAAAAGCTGAAAATTACCGAAATGCTACTGCCCAGATTTTAGAAGGACTGTTTCGGCCACTTAATTTCTGAGAAAAATTTTGGTCTTTTGGGACATGAAAGTATATGGTATAAAGAACCTCCTGTCCAAAAATGAGCTCATTCCGACTTAAAATAAGCAAGTTATGACCATTTCAATATTTAGGTTTTTTCGACGAAAAACGTTATAACCGAAGTTCTATAACTCCGATGACCATGAAATTTAAACTGGTAGCTAACGTTAACATGTGTAAGATCCTGCCAAGATTTGGGAATTTTTAGAGTTAAACTTGAGGTAGCTAAATTCTTAAGGAATTAATTTGAAATTGATTTTTGAAAAATAGTAAATGAATTTTAAAAATTCTGAGAAAAATATATGTTTTTTATGGGACTATATTATACTAAATCTCAGAAAAGAAATATTTTTGGAACTGATTTGGTATTTTTCATGAAAATGATTTAGTTACGAACATATGAGTTAAATATGTTATGTGAAGTAACAAAGTTGGAAAATAGAATTTTATGGCTTGAAAATCCTATATATGGTATATATAGATTGTTGATAAGGATTTGATCATTGGTGATGAAATCTTATGAGTATGGTATTTTTGAATGATTAAATGCATTATTTGATAAAGTATAAATAATTGAAATAAATTGTTTATAAGTTTAAGAGGTGATTAAAATATTGTTATAATATTAACAATATTAGATTATGAGTTATTTAAGTGATGGATAATATTTGGATAAAATGAAAGTATTTAATATTTATCCTTGTTTTAGTTTGATTAATTCTTATATCATTGTCATCATCCTCATGCTTATATGGTGATGAAAATTATCTTTGGCTTACGTGCGAAGAGGGACTGTTGTTTATTGAAATATATATCTTTGACTTACGTGCAAAGATGGATTGTTGATTATTAATTTTATTAAATTGTATATCTTTGGCTTACGTGCAAAGATGAATTGTTGATTATTGGTTTTATTGTTGTATATCTTTGGCTTACGTGTAGAGATGGACTTGGTATAATTATGACCAGGGATTATTCGGTATAGTCATGACCATTAATGATTTAATGAATATCCTTGGCCCGTAGTGCAGGGATGATTCGATGATGTGGTTTATTTATTAAGCTGAGTCTCAGCGATAAAAATTGATGAAAATATTTTAAATCATAGAAGATAATAAGTTTTATTCTCTACTTGACTCTTCTAATGGATTGTTTATTCCGCTGCAGTTAAACTTGATGTCTTTTGTATTTTATCAGTTTAACATTGTTGAAGACTAATGATAATTTATTCAGCATTATCTTAGTCATAATATTTTTTACTGAGCTAGTTGAGCTCACCCTTTCTTTCACTGTTCTCTTCAGGAAATGAAAATATAGCTGGGACGAGTCGGGGAAAGGAGTGACGGTCCAGAAGATAGCATTAGTAGTCCTCAATATTCTGTTAAATAGTGTGACAATAAATATAATGAGGACTCCTTTGAGTGTGGATATTGTCTAGATGACAATATTTCTATTAAAACTCTCAGTTTATGTATTGTCGTATATTACACGACGGTTGTATAATTAAGTTTGTATTTGTATTTTGTACCATGTATTTGGCGACTCAAGATGGGTGATGTATACCTATTTTGGGGGCGTCACATTATTATTCTGTTGGAATAACCTGTATATGCGAAGCACCGCATACATGGTGAAATTCTTTTGTTATTCCATTCTTTATTATTCTGTTAGAATATCATGTTTGTGCGTATTATGCATGACCTGGTTCCATTATTTATTATTCTGTTGGAATAACCTGTCTGTGCGGTCTATCGCATACCTGGTGAAGTCTTTTGTTAATCCATTTTTATTATTCTGTTAGAATATCCTATCTGTGCATTTACGCATGACCTGGTTTCATTATTTATTATTCTGTTAGAATATCCTGTCGGCGCGGATTACGCATGACCTAGTTCTATTATTTATTATTCTGTTGGGAATAACCTGTCTGTGCGATCTATCGCATGCATGGTGAATTCTTCTGTTATTTCATTCTTTATTATTCTGTTGGAATAATGTGTCTGTGTGGATTACCACATGCATGGTGAATGATCCTTTGAATTCATTTCTTATTAAATTATAGAAATGATCTGGCTACGTGGATTACCGCATGATGGGCGAAAATCCATTTGCAGTTTCATATATTCTATTATACACAGTTGGTTAAAGTTTTGGCTTTTATATTCCTTGAAATTAGTGGAATATCCTGGATATTTGCGCTTCATCCAGTATCTGTTCGTGAAAATATTCTTCTCAGCATTCTTGAATTTTTCTCCACAAAGCAGTATCATGTTGATAATTTGGACATTATTGAGTTCAGGATAAATTAACTTATAAATCTTTAAAATTTATTCTTGAACTTGTTTTATTGAATTATTATGTCATTGTCATGACGAGTTATGTTGGTTATTATGTGAAAACATGAAAGTTTCTTAGAAATCACAAAGGGTTGAAAATCAGATTTTGGTGAAAATGGAATATGAAATTCAATTGACCATATCTCCTGTTATATTTCGAATTTTTGAGTGTGGTCAAGTTCTAGAGTTAGATCTATGAGTTTTTTAACTTATCCAAGTGGAATCACTAGGAAAGGTGTTGTAGATTTTCGTGTGGACTGATTTTAGCAACGGAGTCAAAAACTGCAAAGTACCAAAAAGGCTACTGTCCAGAAATTTAAAAGGGCATTTTCGGCCACTTAGTTTATGAGAAAAATTCCGACCTTTTGGGACATGAAAATATATGGTATAAAGTACCTCCTGTCCAAAAATGAGCTCATTCCGACTTAAAATGAGCAAGTTAGGATTATTTCAATATTAAGGTTTTTTCGACAAAAAACGCTATAACCGGAGTTCTATAACTCCAATGACCGTGAAATTTAAACTGGAAGCTCACGTTAACATGTGTAAGATCCTGCCAAGATTTGGGAATTTCTGGAGTTAAACTTGAGGTAGGCTAATTTCTTAAGGAATCACTACTACAAAACAGTAAATAGATAACGCGGAAAAAACGGTGTGGTTTCAGTCAGAAAAACGTCATGGTTAAGGGTGTCATCTATTTGACACCCTTACACAACGTTTTTAAAACGTTGCAATTACGCACATTATGTGACGCCCCCAAAATAGGTCCATTCCATCCAACCCATTCTGAATCGCCAAATACATGGTACAGAAATAACTACAACTTTATTATTACAACATATAAACTGTGAGTTTAAATACAGATATTGCCATCTGACAATATCCATACGCAAATAAATCTCCATCATAATTATTGATACATTATTTTACAAAATGGTGAGGACTACTAAACAACTCTCTCTGTAACCTTCATTCCATACCCCGACTAAGACTTCATACATTCTCGCCTCCCGAGAAGAAAAATGGAACAACAAGGAAAAGGGTGAGCTCAACTAGCCCAAGAAGAATATTATGACTAAGATAATATACAAAAAATTATCGTTAGTCTCCAACAGGAAAAATCTAATAGAATACAATAGACAACCGGGTTTTAAATCAACGATTGCAATGGAAACAACAATTCATTAGAAGAGTTAAGTAGAGAATGCAAACTACTATCTTCTATATATGAATTTAAAAGTTCATCGTCGATATTTTATCCTCGTAACATCAATCAATATATATCCGAAATCAAATATTCATCTTTGCACTACAGGCCAAAGATATTCATCAGTTGGTCATGTTCATCTAAACACCTGTTCATCTTTTTTGCACTACGGCCAAAGATATTCTTCAGAAATCATTCATCTTTGCACTACAGGCCAAAGATATTCAGTAATATCATCATTTAGGACTGAGGATGATGAAAAATATTTTAAAGAAAACGAATCCAGTGAAACAAAATGACAAGGATTAAGGATTAAGGATTCGTACTTTGTTTTATCCACGCCTAAAAATACCTCAAAAAATAATCATAGGGGTGTAAAATTCAAGAATGATCAAAACATGGATACAATCAAAGCTAGTATCCGAATAGATATTTTAGACGAAAAGAAAAATTTTCATTTTTATTGAATAGTGTAATAATTTCGTGAATAGTGACGATATCGTGAATAAGGTCAGTATCGTGAATAAGATATCTGACAATTCCACAAAAATATCTTCACGCTTCATAATAAATAGTACTCGTGAATAAGAACTCGTGAATAAGAACTCATGAATAGTAACCCCGACATGGAAAAGTTACAAATTTGATAAAAGTTCCAACCAATATTTCAAAGATAATGATATTGAAGAAATAATATCATCCGAGAAGAAAATAACATCCCTTACCTCGAAAGACAAGATTTCTAGTTGAAACACCTTGATATAAAGCTATGACTTGAACTTGCACCAGATATAGCAATACTCAAAATACTCACAAGAATACGCTCGATAATATAGAGAGAGAAAACTTCGCTTTAAAGTGTGATTTTCAATTCTAACCCAAGACCCTATTTATGAAAAATCTTTAGAACACCAAAGTAGAAAATTTAATAAATTAATATTATAATTTTTTCTACAACTTCCTACGCATCCAAGAATCTGAACTCAGCCACCCTAACACATGTTAAATGAGTTTCAAAAATGGAAAAACGTTTTTGTAATTAAAAATATTTTAAACTTCCAAAATCAAGTATTTGAACTTGAACTTCAATAATTCACAATAAATAGCTCTTTTATCGGAAAATTGAATCTCATGCGATTTTTATAGGAAATTCAATTCTCTACAACTTTGCAGAAGAAAGTTTTTTCAAATTCCAAATGTAAATTGACCAAAATCCACATACGGATAATTTTACAGTATAATCAAATTTCGATCAAGAAATGGGGTCCAATCACATGTTTAACATGTTTTAAACATTTATTGCAAATAAAAATACTCTTCTTCCTCAGATACTCATATATCCCACATTCGTTGTAAAAATATCACCGCTAATATATTATTAAAATAATATATTTAAATGAATTATTTTATCGAGAAAAGATAAAATATTAATTTTCAACAATTGTCATTTTAAAAATTTTCTCCATCTATATCCACATAAAATCAATATTTTCCTCATCATATAAATCAATAATTAATTATTCACAAATAATATTACAGAAATCACAAGATCTTGGCAACTGCAATAGATTCCTTGTGAAAGAGGGGTTTTCCAATAAGAATTTCTCCTTCTTGGCCAATTGATTAGGTGACCAAACCTCTCCTTGATGTAACTTTCTAGACATTGCCAATAATGTTATCTAATAATATTATTCAGATAATATGAATTATTGCTTCGATAATGAAAATAATCGCGTGTAATGACAATTATCAAACAATGTGAATATAAAATATCAACGCAAAGAATTATTAAATCAATAAAATATCTTGAATAATAATTATCATTAATAATTATTGAGTAGTGCCTTTCACGTAAGAATCAATAATTGATGCAATACTGCGGTGTCTTCTTGTTCAACAACGCCGAGATAGTGTGTTTTAACCACCGGGTATTCCAACAAAGATAATTGTAATAACTACTGCTTATTTATAAACAACTTATATTTGTAGTTTTCTTCATCCAATCGCTTTTTCCGTTATGGGGCCCCACAAAAAGATCAAGCGTTAAAATAGCATTTAATATTCTCGACAAGATTTAATATTCCACCACCAAACGAATATTCCCTACAATAATGAATATTTTATAACCACTTGCTTATTCAAATATTTATGATTTTACCCATAACTATCCACATTAATCAAATCGACCCTTACTATTTCAAAATAATAAATAGAGAAAAATAAATTTCATTTATTAATAATTTGGGGTCTTACACATTACACAACGTTTTTAAGAAAAAAACGTTGTAGATTTGTTTTTCATAAATTAGCAAATGCTTAAAAACGTTGTAGAATGTATGATTCCACAACGTTTTCTGAATAAAAACGTTGTAGTTTAATATATCAGACAACGTTTTTAACCAATTTATACAACATTTTTAAAATGTTGTAGATAAAAAAAAAAAAATGTTGTAGTTCACCTATATTACCAACGCACTTGATATCTACGCTAATGCCACGATATATAGATAAAAGGTCCTAAATTCTCATTTAAATTTAAAGCCAAAATATATCAACCATTCAAAATACATCCCAATAATATCATTCGTTTACAGTTTCAAATTACTACATCCACAAAATATACCAAACTATCCATAAAATTAAGTTGTGGAGCACCACTACCTAAGCTGTCGATCTTGGTCAAGAGCTCAACAAACTTGACAGCAATGTGAGAGGTGTGGCAATCAAGAACTGGGGCAAACCATAGGCTTCCATTCAGAGGTGAGTGACCGGAGTTTCTGCTGCAAATCCCCAGACACAGAGGCACACCGATCTAGGTGGTCACGCAAGATGGCAGAAGCTCAATACCTCATCACTCAAGAATTTGATAAGGAAACGAGGACAGAAGCACCTTAGTCATACATAAGCAGGGAACAAGTGTGGCAAATCAAATCCTGTGATAATTATAGATAGAACAGACAAAAAAAATTTCACAAGTAACTAAGGTACTACAGACATTTGCAACTGTAATAAAAATTTAACTATATAGGTTAGTAGTCACAATTGTTTACCCAAGCCCTACTCGGAAGCATACCAAATTTTATACCTTGAAGAAAACAGCTCACTGCATATTGTAACCAAATCTCATCATTGGTTACTTTGTAAGCCTGAAACATAGATACAACACTAGACCAAATAAGGGCCAATCGCGTTAGCCTTCTGTCATCATTTTAGGTGACAGTAATAAATGGTTTTCTGAATTGTTTTCATAATGACCAGACAATTTATTCCCAAATTAAAGCTCAAATCAATTTGTTCCCAGATATACATCTTTCAGCAGATTATAATCACTTTGGATATATATATATATATGGGATCTTTGATTCTTTATGAAGCTATCTGCACCCTTTTTTAGACGGTTGATCAACTTATTAGAAAATTTGAGATTGGGATATATTAATCTAGTAGTGACAAGCTCTCTGATTTCTATTTAAATAAGAGAGGCCCACATTTTAACGTATTATCGGTATAGTTAAACAAAATGAATATTTAATATTAAAATATTAAAATTTGTACAAATTTCAAACCTACTCTCTTTTTACGCATTGATCTTTATCGGTTTTAATCAAATATAAAGAGATTGCACAAAATATTAAAATATTTAAAAATATTCCGGTAAATTTACAAGTTATACTTAAGCCTACTCTTTTTAACACATTCATGCTTTATCACTTTTTAATCAAATATAAAGAGATTGCACAAAATTTATTTTGACTTACAAATATAATGTTAAAATAAATATTAGTAATATAAAAATAAATATAATTATATTATAAATATATAAATATTAATATTATTTTAATATTAATATATTAAAAATAAATATAATAAATATATAATTATGCAAGATATATAATTATATTATTAATAATTATGCAAGATGTAATAAGGATGTAAATATTATTAATATAAAAATAAATATAATTATATTACATCTTTATATAATTATATTTATTTATATAAAGATGTAATATAATTATATTTATTTTAATATATTTATATAAAGATGTAATATAATTATATTTATTTATATAAAGATGTAATATAATTATATTTATTTTAATATATTTATATAAAGATGTAATATAATTATATTTATTTTTATATTAATAACATTTACATCTTTATTACATCTTGCATAATTATTAATAATATAATTATATATCTTGCATAATTATATATTTATTATATTTATTCTTAATATATTAATATTAAAATAATATTTATATTTATATATTTATTTATTTATAATATAATTATATTTATTTTTATATTACTAATATTTATTTTTAACATTATATTTGTAAGTCAAAATAAATTTTGTGCAATCTCTTTATATTTGATTAAAAGTGATAAAACATGAATGTGTTAAAAAAAGAGTAGGCTTAAGATAACTTGTACCTACCGAATATTTTTAAATATTTTAATATTTTAATATTTTGTGCAATCTCTTTATATTTGATTAAAAAACGATAAAGCATCAATGCGTAAAAGAATAGGCTTAAGATAACTTGTAAATTCTACTTAAATATTTTAATATGAAATATTCATTTTGTTTAACTATACCGACAATATGTTAAAATGTGGGCCCTCTTATTTAAATAGAAACCTAGGTGAGCTTGTCACTACTTGGTATTATATATCCCAATCTCAAATTTTCCAATAAGTCGATCAATCTGTCCAAAAAGGTGTTGCAGATGCTTCATAAAGAACCTACCACCATGGAAGGGATCCTATATATATATATATAGACTATGTAGCAGCTTTATTTAAGGGAACACTCTTCTGAATCATTGATTTTCAAACTACTCTTCTTCATACATCCCAGCTAAGAGGACTTTTACAAACTCATCCATGTTATATCAACAAGTAAGCATGCTGTACCTTTATTTCCAAGCTGACACGCATACTACAAAACTCTCTAGGAGGTAATGCAAGAACTGCCATAATTTGCACTATGAGCCCTGCACACAGTCATGTTGAGCAGTCAAGAAATACCATGTACACTGTGAATGTTGTGCAACTGAACTAGTTTTACTATGGATACAAAGGACCACTAATACTACCATTTAAGAAAACCAACTTATTCTTTATAGTAGAGAGAAAATAAACAAAAAAATATCAGTAATTCAACAAAGTAGGCATGACAACTCTGTTATGAGACAAAGTGGCACAAGTAAACTAGTACTTATTGCCTCAAACCCAAGGTTTGCTTAGCATAGCAAAAACTGTACGTGAATGGATTAGGTTGCACTGGAGCATTACTAGGAGCAGTGGGTCTGGAAAAAGAAGAAACCAGAGAGAGAGAGAGAGGAATGACAGTTAGTAAAAGCCAAAACATAGGGTTAACAATGGCTAATGTAAGAGATTATTAAGAGATTCTTGCCTCATCCCCAGTTGACTGAAACTTGAGACTGAAGGAGCAAGATACAAAGAACAAGAATAATAAGTTATGCTTAAACATATCATTCATACCTGTTGTACCTGTTGATAAACATAATATCATTGCCAATGCGTGATTTGCAAGGCAAAGACAGAATCCAATAAAGGAAGTAAAGGAAATAAAAATATCTGATGCTTGTACTCTAGCTTCCCGCAATTGCTGCTTACCAACCCTGAAAGAATGATCATATATGGTACTCAGGTAACAACTCATATAAGAAAATAGAACTGGTTATAAAACACAGCAGCCAAATCAAGTATCAACTGTTTTTAAATTGATCATTAAAAACCTTCTTGAATGCATAATGCAATTTAACAGTCTGGAGTGAACCTCAGTAACAATTGTTTGGCTCCGTCAGCCAAACAATTTATCTGTTAAAAGACAAGTAATTTGTGTCCATTAAAAAAATCTAAAATAACACTTATATTGAGTGATACACAGCTTTTATCCAAGACAAAGGACAGGTAGTGCAAACTAACAACAGCTAACTAGAAAGTGTCCAAATGTAAGTGTAGCAATAGATTAATACAAGGACATCATAAAATTAGAAATAAGTCTCTGAAAATTTCAACTTCTTTATTTTCAATGCAACCATAGGTTCAAAACTTGGTAATGTTTGAGAAAATTAAGCAACAGCTAGTATCAAACTATGATGAAGTTGAATTATAATTCCCATATTACGAAAATGGAAGATTCAGATACTCAAACTCGGCATTAACTGAAATTCTAATAAGTTGAAATCTAAACTAGCGAATCCAATCCAGTCAATCCACGGTATTTGCCACTTGCACCAAGTCCAACAAAACATTTTTCTTTTGTTTAAGGGTGACTGAAACACCTTCCCACTTTCGCGGCAAGTACTCTCTGCAGAATCAAGGTTACCTTCCATGGACAATACAACAAGAATGTATCTCCTAGCTAATTCTGGCCAAGTAAGTTCATTAACTGGGAGCATATCAAGCTTTGTTCTCTTTGCAATAACTGAGTTCTCTACATCTTTCTTCCTACCTCGTTTTGATTTTATTTCTCCAGCATCAAAATTAGGATCTACATATGCCGCAACCTTGAAAAGCATCTCACCTATTAGCATGTTCAGCAGTGAAATATGAGCCTTGGGCAATATTACTGAACTAATGCAATTTATATGAGCGGTAAAACTTCAATTTTTAGAGCCCAATGAATCATTAAAGTGACAATATCATCAAAATTACTCTGTAGCAGATGCGTGATGCCTGATGCCAGATCCAGTCAAACCATACTACGTGTTCAGATAAGCATCAAACAAAAACAGGATGCAATAGAGATTAGAGAGTTTCCATAATGCTACTAGCACATTAATATAGAATTTATAAGTAACATCTCTTGGTCATATTTAAAAAGAAAGAAAATTAGAAAATTTATCTGACTAAAGTAAGCTTCTACAAGGTAAAAAGTAGCCTGGAAAAAATTGATCAATTCAAATGAAGAAACCTTACCCCAAAGTAAAATTAAAAACTAACAACTACTCTTCTACTTGATTCCAGTAACAGAGAAGGCAACTTACCCCAAAGTAACAGCAGCAGGAAAGATGAACCCTATACAAACTGCAGCAGTTGCTCCAGTAAACCGGAAAGCTGAGGCCACTAGCCATGAATCCATCGCCCTGAACACCTGTAGCAAGGTTATTAAAATTATTAAATCAAATGATAAGGGTTTGGAAAATGACGACGAAGCAATTTCACCTCCATCACAATTATTATCAATCACTGATGATGAGGAGTCGCAGTCACTATGGCAATCATCCGGCAAAATCGGCAGTGACCTAGGGTAACGGCGGGGAGGGAGTTCCCAGACGAAGCCAGTGTTCTCAGTGAACCAGTCAATGTAGCCTTCATTGCCGCAGTAGAAGAAGATGGGGCTGGCAGCCTTGTAAATTAAGGCTTGAGCGATGTTACCGACATGCTAACCAACACTGCATAAGAAGAAAACTGAAAGAGAAGGAACGAAGAGAGGAAACTGAAGAGAGAAGGAACGTTGATAGGAAACTGAAGAGACAAGGAGCGAAACTGCAAGTACTTGGAGAAGGACTGAAGCTCTGCACGGAGAACGACGAGCACAGAGATAAAAGAATGAGACTAGCCTCGGAGACAAAAAGACTTGAGTCAATTAATTTTAAGTGAGCTCCGTGTTTTATTAGATACACAACATTTTAAAAAATAAAATATTATCTAATTAAAATAAAAAAATATTTTTTTAAATAGATAACGTTTTTGTATATATATATATAAAAATAAATATTATCATTTAGTATTTTGAGTGAGTTAATTAGAAAATTGATTTTTAAAAAAATACTTAAGGAGTTAAAAATTATAAAAAAATACTTGTTGTGTATGAAATATATGTATATATGTTTGGACAAATAATAGAAAAATAACAAGTTGATTTGATAATTTTTCATGAAAATGGTTTAATTCTGAGCATATAAGTTAAATATGTTATGTGAAGTTAAAAATTAGTAAATAAATTTTTATGGGCAGGAATCCTATATATAGGGTATATGCAAATTTTTGATAAAGGGATTTGATCATTGGTGATGAAATCTTATGAGTATAACGTTTTGAATGATTAAATCGTTATTTGGTAAAGATAAACAATTGAAATAAATTGTTTATAAGTTTAAGAAGTGATTAAAATATTGTTATAATATTAATAATATTAGATTATGAGTTTATTAAGTGATTGATAATATTTGGATAAATTTAAAGTCTTTAATATTTATTCTTATTTTCGTTTGATTAATCGCTATATCATTATAAATACATTCTCACGTTTATATTGTGATAAAAGTCATCTTTAAACTTTTACGTGCGTAGATGAACTTGGTGTGATTATATTAGAAATTATTCTGTATATAGTCATGGTAGTAATATGATGAATGATGTGGTAAAAAATCCTAAATGATGCATGGTGCGTTGATCACGGTTTTGGTATGATTATAATGACTTGCGATTATTCTGCCAGAATCGTGGCCATTATCGATGATTTAATGAATATCCCTTGGCCGTAGTCGCATGGATGATTCGATGATGTGGTTTATTTATTAAGTTCGAGTCTCAATGATTAAGTTGATAAAAACTTTTTAAATCATGAAAATAATAGATTTTATTCTCTACTCGACTTTTTAATGGATTCTTTGTTCATTGCAGCTAAAACTCGATGTCTTTTGTATTTTATCGGTTTAACATTGTTGAAAGCTAATTATAATTTATTCTGCATTATCTTAGTCATAATATTTTTACTTTAGGTAGTTGAAATTTCACCCTTTTTCTTCAATCGTTTTCTTCTTGAAATGAGAATATAAATTTTAGACGAGTCGGAGAAACGGAGTGATTTCATCAGATGATAAGATTAGTAATCTTCACTATTCCATTAAATAAATGTGACAATAAATGTAATGAGGACTCCTTTGAATGTGGATATTATGCAGATGACAATATTCTTATTAAAACTCTCGATTATGTTTTGTCAGTATTTTTTTACTGACGTTTGTATAATTAAGTTGTATTTGTATTTTTGTCTGCATACGATCTAACGACTTCAAGATGGGTGATGTAGACCTATTTTTGGGGACGTCACAATAATTATAATTTAGTATAAATTTATTATAATACATAACAAAACTCATAATAAAATTAATTATTAAAATTAAAATAATAAAAACCAAAAATAAATAAATTAAGAGGACTAGAATGGATCATGTAGCATATTAGAGTATGTCACAACCTACCTGCTCCTCCCCGTTACAAATCGAGTAAATCATTCTACTCAATAAAATAAAATATAAAAAAAAAAAATCTCATTTACAATTATTATTATATAAAAGTTTCACACTTATTGATCATAATACGAATGACGCAAGGAATTAGTAAAATAAATATTGAAATGACGAAAGGAAATAGTAATAATCAATTTACTTTTTAACTAAATCATCAGAATATCTCCTGTGCAAATATCTAGATAAGTAATAATAATAACAACCCTTATCACCTGGCGAGTCGCGGCTTAATTTCAAAATAATTTAAAAATAAATTTATTTATACTATATTTTATTAAATGTCAAATTTTAGAAATATTTTTGTTAATCTTATAAGTTATATATCTACTGCATGTATTTTTCAAAAATTAAAGAAATTAAATCCGTAAAGTATTAAAAAATTGAATAATTTATTATAAAATCCCAAATTTTACTTAATAAAGATTTAATTTTCTCAAATATTTTTTTAAAATTATGGTGTGAATTTGAGATAATGTTATAGTTGTGGTTAATATTTAGAAATTTTGAAAAGTATGCAAGTTGTTATATAATATTCGATTGGTGGGGAATATTCTTTTTATTTGAAAATATCCATACGACTAAGACAATCATCGTTAGTGGACCCCACAACGGAATTATTATTTGAATGAGAAAATGACATAAATATCTTTTATGAAAATAACGACTGAAGTGTTATCGTTAAATCATTGAACTACCCTAAGAATAAAAGTGCGATGTCGTGTGGTTGCAGTGCGTAAGAAGACTGCGGTATTGATTATTGATCTTTACGTGAGAAGTCACTCAATTTTGTTCAATTATTGCTACGATAATTCTTTGCGTAGTATCTCACGTTATTTGATTCAATTATTATCGATATTTTATATATTATTAAATCAATAATTGAGACGACAAAGTTATTAATATTATTATTTACAATATTAACGATGTCTGAAGTTACATCGATGAGAGGTTTGGTCACTTAATTGCGCGCCAATATGGAGAAATCCTTATTGGAAAGTCTCCTCTTTCCTGGGAACGACCTGGTCGATTAATATTGTGAATTATAAGAATGATGATAAATGTTGTTAAAAATGTTGAGATGATTTTTTTTATGAAGTAGTTTTTGTAAATTTGTTTATTATTTGGATCCCCATTTACCTATTTTTCTAAATAATCGATAAAAAATTATTTTATATAATAAAGGTGGGCCCACATGTGGAGCCCATATGTGTTGAAAACTGATTTTGAAAATGGGGGTGGGAGGAAATATACGTAAAGGGGAGGGAATTTATATATATAAGTATGTGATGTGTGTATATATATATGTATATGATGTGTGTGTGAGTGAAAAAATGGTGAAAAAAAAGTTAAAATGATGTGTGTAGATGTGGATGTGTGTGATGTGGACATGTTGGTGGGAAAGTAAGAAATGTGTGTGTGAGTGGTGGGTATTATATGTATAGAATATGTGTGTGGTGTGAAAATTATATAAGATATATATATATATATATATATATATATATTGAAAGTGGGAAATGGTGGGAGAAAGTGTGTGTGTGTGTGTATGGGGTGGGATAAGAAAAGGGGGTGGAGTGATAATGCCTTGTGAGAGAGGGAATTGGTGTGTGTGTGTGTGTGGTATGTTGGAAGAATTAATTAGGAAATGAATTTGAAGGTTCACGGGTGGTGATGTTTTCAAATAAACATGTGGTATATAAATATATTTATATATATATTATATTTGTTTTTTTTGTTTTGTTTTATTTGAGATTTTCAATCACAGAAGGTGCGTATGAAATCTGTGACCTTACAATTTGAATCCGTGAGTTGTTCGATTGAAATCCTACTGTTGCATCCGTGATTTTTGTAAATAGTATCCTTTCCATTCTATTATAAATAGGATGCTTAGTTAGAATTGAAAATCACACCAGAATCAGAGAATTCTTCTTCTATAATATTGAGCGTATTTCTTTAGAGTTTTAGAAAACTTTGAGCGTAGAAAATGGTGAAAGTTTTCTTCAAGAATATCATCACCCTACCAGTCGAAATACTCTTCTTTTTAAGGTAAGGGGTATTATTTATTTCATATTCTGAAGAGATATTATTTTTCATATTCATAAGAAATTTTTTTCCGTTCAATATTCGTATTGAATATTTATTTCGTTCAATGTTCGTAATGAATATTTATTTTCGTTTAATATTCATAATGAATATTATTTTTGTTTAATATTCATAAGGAATATTATTTTCGTTTGATATTCGTAAGGAATATTATTTTGTTCAATATTTGCTTGAAATATTATTTTTTTTCCATACTCTGTAGTATGTAAGTAATATTATTTCGTTTCAGATTTTGAATTCTATACTCGTTTTGTTAGAGTTTTGATTTCTATACTCCATGAAATTAGTAGAATATCCTTGATATTTGCGCTTCATCCAGTATCTTTTCATGGAAATATTCTTCTGAGCATTCTTGAATTTTACTCTATAAAGCAGTATCATGTTGACAATTTGGACGTTATTGAGTTCAGGATAAACTAACTTATAATCTTTAAAATTTATACTTGAACTTGTTTTATTGAATTGTCATCATCCTCATGCTTATATTATGTTGAAAGTCATCTGTGGCCTATAGTGGATAGATGGACTTGGTATGATTATGACCGAGAATTATTCTAAGATAATCATGGTAGTAATATTACAAATGATGTGGTAAAAGTCCTCATTGGCCCGTAGTGCATTGATGGACAGTTTTTGGTATGATTATGGCTATGGATTCTCTTCGACCAAGGGTGCAAAGATGAATTATTTTATGGCATGATCAGGACCGTTGATGAAAACACGATTATCTTTGGTCCGTAGTGCATGGATAATTCGTGGTCGTGATACTAAATAATATCCTTGGCCTGTAGTGCAGGGACGATTTGATGATGTGGATTATTTATTAAGTTCAGTCTCAGCGATAAAAGTGATGAAAAACCTTTTAAATCATAGAAGATAGTAGATTTTATTCTCTACTTGACTCCTCTAATGGATTGTTTGTTCCAATCATGATTAAACTTGATATTTCTTATATTTTATCGCTTTAACATCATTTGAAGGCTAACGATAATTTATTCTGCATTATCTTAGTCATAATATTTCTTCTTGGGCTAGTTGAGCTCACCCTTTTGCTTTCATTGTTTCTCTTGGAAAAATGAGAATGTAGCAGGGACTAGTCGGGGAACGGAGTAATGGTCCGAGATGGTGTCATAGTAGTCCTCACTATTCTATAAAATAGTGTGATAATAAATGTAATGAGAACTCCATTGAGTGTAGATATTATCTAGATGATAATATTCGTATTAAAACTCTCAGTTTATGTTTTGTCGTATTTTACAAAACAGTTGTATTATTAAGTTGTATTTGAATTTTGTACCATGTATTTGGCGACTCAAGATGAGTGATGTATACCTATTTTGGGGGCGTCATGTAAGACCCCAACTTATTATAAATAAAATTAAATTTTCCTCTATTCATTTTTCTAAATTAATAAGGGTTAATTTGATATAATATTTTGGTTATGGGTGAAATGTGTAAATTTTATAAAATATGCAAGTGGTTATAAAATATTCATTTTTATGGGGGAATATTCTTTTGGTCGTGGAATATTCTTTTTGTCTGAGAATATTTATTCGATGGCGCAACCATTCGTGGGGCTCATAACAGAATAACTGTCGGATGAAAAAAATGACAAAATATGAGTTTTTATAAATAACGGCGTAGTTATTCAAATTAACACTTTATTGGAACACCCGGTGGTTAAAATACGAATACTGGCGTGGTTGCAAGAATGGCACCAGATCGCATAATATTATTGAACTATTGATTCGTGACGTAAAGCGGCACTACTCAATAATTGTTACACAGTTATTCGCTCAATATTTTATTTTATTGATTCAATAATTGTTGCGTTGATAGTTTATATTATTGTTATTTCAATAATTGTCACCGCACAATATTTCCCATTATCGATCAATAATTCATATTATTTGAATAATATTATTAGATAAAGCATTATTGGCAATGTCTAGAAAGTTCATCAATGAGAGGTTTGGTCACCTAATTGCGCTGCCAAGAAGGAGAGAAATCTTTATTGGAAAGCACCTCTTCCTCGAAACTACCTGGTTGTCATAATTATGATTCTCTGTAATATTATTTGTGAATAATTAATTATTGATTTATATGATAAGAAAATATTTATTTGATGTGGATATAAATGATGGATTTATTTATGTGGTTGTAAATGAAGGAATTAATGCTGAGGTGTTTTATCAGTATTTTGTCAGAATGAAGGAATTAAAAATCATCCGTTTGTGAATTTCGGATATTTTTTGTTTGGAATTTGGAAAAACTCAAAGATACAAAGTTGTAGAGAATTCGATTTCAGGCAGAATGGACATAAAATTTGTATTTTTCTGATAAACGGGCTATTTTCTATGAATTATTGAAGTTTCGAAAAATAAAATAATTTTTATTAATTTATGAGCGAGACCCACTTTTTGGTTGGTGTTGAATACACATGTGGGCTGCTGATTTTTTTGTCAAAGATGGTTTCTAGCTTGCATGCGTAGAAAATGAGAATTGAAATAATATTATTTTATTATTTTAGTCTCCTATGTATGCGTTCTAAAGATTTTCCTATAAATGAGACGCGCTTGCTTAGAATTGAAAATCACATCGAAATAAGTTTTCTTTCTCTCTAGATTATCGAAATGTATTTTTGTGAATATTTTGATACTTTGAGAGTTGCTGTTCGGTATAAGTTTCCTTCGACTTTCTATCCGATATTCCGATTAAAGTCTGCAATTATTTTGAGGTAAGGGATGTTATTTTCTTCTTAAATGATATTATTTTCTTTAATATCATTATGCCGAAATATTGGTGAACTTTTTAATCAAATTTGGAACTTTTGTGTCAGGGTTACTATTCACGTATACGACACTATTCACGAATACGACACTATTCACCGAAAAATAAAAATTTTCCTTTTTGTTCAAGATGTCTATTTTGGCTACTATCTTTGATTGTATCCATGTTTTGATCGTTATTTTTGAATTCTGTTTCACAATTGATTATTATAAAGTATTATTGATTTTGGATAAACTGTTATACAAATCCCTAATATTTGTCCTTCTGTCTCACTGGATTTGTTTTCTTTAAAGTATTTTTCATCATCCTCAGTCTTAAATGATGATATTGCTGAATATCTTTGGACTGTAGTGCAAAGATGAATGATTGACTGATGAATATCTTTGGCCCGTAGTGCAAAGATGAACAAGTGTTGAGATGAACACTGACCAACTCGTGACATAAATGAATATCTTTGGCTCAGTAGTGCAAAGATGAATATTTGATTAAAGATGTATATTGATTGTTATTATAAGGATAAAATATTGATGATGAACTTTTAAATCTTAGAAGATAGTAGAATTCATTCTCTACGTGACTCTTCTAATGGATTGTTGTTTCACCGCGAAATATTGATCTAAAACTTGTTGTCAATTATATTCTATCGATTTTTCCTCATTAAAGACTAATGATTATTTGTTGTATATTATCTTAGTCATAATATTCTTTATCGGGCTAGTTGAGCTCACCCTTTTCCTTTTTGTTCCATTTTCTTCTCGGGAGGTGAGAACATAAAGCAGGATCGAGTCTGGGTATGGAGTGATGGTTCTAGAAAGATGTTTTAGCCTCACTATTTCGTAAAATAGTGTATGAATAATTGTAATGAGAACTTATTTGAGTGTTGATATTGTCTAGAAGACAATATTTGTATTTAAACTCACAGGTATGTGTTTGTCGTATTTGGCACGACAATTGTATTTTCGGTTATAAATTGCTTTCTTACCATATATTTGGCGATTGTAATGGGTGTTGTATACCTATTTTGGGGGCATCACGGTTGGTATCAAAGCTTAGGGATATGGTCTTTAAGCGAGATCGGGAATAGAACTAGGGAGGGAGAGATGAGTAAATCCTTCGCTTAGTGTGTCCTATCTAAGCTTATTTGTTAGTCGGTATAATATAGGGATATTATGTGATATGTTAATTTGTTTAATTAACCCTTGTTTTATGACGGTATTTAAGAATGGTCACTAAGAACGTTAACAATGGAGTGTATGAGAGATCGTGGAACAACCTTTAGTCACAAAACCAAGAGAACGTGCAACAGGAAGGCAATATTCCTCCTGTAAACAACACTACTGAGCAAACGATGAATGATGGAATATTTAGGAGCTTTTTGCAGTTCATGCAAAATTAGACGAGGGAGACTAGTGTACAAAATACGAGTGGAAGTGATGGCAACGCTTGCCTCATCATCAAACCAAGCGCTTCAAGGAGTTGGGACCACCAGATTTTCGGAGAAAGCTTTGATCAATTAAGGCGAAAACATGGGTCAAGCAAATTATCAAAATATTCGATGTCTTGGGATGCACGGAGGAACAGAAGGTTCCATTCACCACCTTTATGTTCCGTGGTGAGGCAGATTACTGGTGGGAATCTGTGAAGCGTACTCAACCAAATTCGCGCATAATACGCTCTTGGGAAAGATTTCGAAACTGTTCAATAACAAGTACTTTCCGTAAAGTATTCGCTATATGAAGGAGGTAGAGTTTATTAGATCGAATGTAACAACATGACGGTGTCTCACTACGAGGCAAAGTTCGCGGAGTTATCCAGGTTTGCTCCTCATTTGGTAGAGAATGAAAAACGTATGACGCGGATGTTTCTGAGAGGTCTAAACCGAGATTCGTCAATATCTTATCTCTCATAAATTTTCTCTCAGATTCGACATGTTGTCAATGAGGCTCAATTACTAGAGCGAGATAATGAGTATACTCAACCGAGGGATCACAACCAGGGTCATACCGGTGACAACAATCATCAGAGCGATGACAACCACCGAGGAGGGAAGAATACGGATAAAGGCGGTAACCACTCGGGTGGTAATCGTGGCCATGATAATAGGAGAGGTGAGTCAAGTGGAAATTTCAGAAAGAGGAGATTCAACAATGACGGGAAGACATCAACAACAGCACCAGCACCAACAACAAATTCTAGGGGAGGAGAATGACCGTCAGTCAGATGTTACAAATGCGGGAAAGAGGGACATATCAGCCCAAACTGCCCACAACAATCCAAGGTATGTTATAATTGTGGAAAGGAATGACATATTGCTCGAGATTGTACTATAGCGATGTAGGGTTTTGACACAAAAACGCAGCAAAAATAAACCAATTTAAAGCAATTCCGAAACCCAAAACAGGATCCATGCGAAAATAATTAACTCAGTGGTTAGAAATTATACCGATTTTGATACTGAAATTGATGCGCTCGAATCTCCAACGCAATCCAAATGAATCGCACCTCTATGGTATCCACACGAACGCTCCAAGAATCGTCCTACGATCTGCAGAAGAAGGAACCGTGGTACTAGCCACCAAGGATGAGGATTTTCGAACTTGTTTCTCTCTAGTCTCTCTCTAAAAGCTAATTTAGGTTTTTAGCTTTATGAATAATACCTAAAATGGTCGCAACATATCATATATATATAGCCATTTAAAAATATTATTCAAAACCTAATTTAATAAAATCTTAATTTATATATATATTGTAGACCCCAAATTATTAATAAATGAAATTTATTTTCCTCTATTTATTATTTTGAAATAGTAAGGGTCGATTTGATTAATGTGGATAGTTATGGGTAAAATACGCAAATATTTCGAATAAAGCAAGTGGTTATAAAATATTCATTATTATTTGGAGAATATTCGTTTGGTCGTGGAATATTCGTATCATCGGGAATATTCGTATGCGATGGCTAAAGATCTTTGTGGGCCCCATAACGGAAAAAGCGATTGGATGAAGAAAATGACAAATATAAGTTGTTTATAAATAACGGCATAGTTGTTATCTGCTAATCTTGTTGAAATACTTCGCCGGTTAAAACACACTAATACGCGTTGTTGAATAAGAAGACACTACAGATTGCACCAATTATTGATTCTTATGTAAGAAGGCACTACTCAATAATTGTTACAAAGAATTATTCGCTCACTATTTTATTTTATTGATTCAATAATTGCTGCGTTGATATTTTATATTCATTGTTTTCAATAATTGTCATTACACGATTTTTTTATTATCGGCAATAATTCATATTATCTCAATAATATTATTGGATAACATTATTGGCAATGTCTAGAAAGTTCTCATCTAAGGAGAGGTTTGGTCACCTAATTGCGCGCCAAGAAAGAGAAATTCTTATTGAAATCCCCTCTTCCTGAACCGCACTGTTATCAATGATGTGATTCTCAGTAATATTATTTGTGAATAATTAATTATTGATTTATATGATGAGGAAAATATTAATTTTATGTGGATATAGATGGAGAAAATTTTTAAAATGACAATTGTTGAAAATTAATATTTTATCATTTTCTCGATAAAATAATTCATTTAAATATATTATTTTAATAATATATTAACTATGATATTTTTATAATGAATGTGGGATATATGAGTATATGAGGAGGAAGAGTATTTTTGTGGCATTAAATGTTTAACACATATTTTGTGTGTTGGTGGACACAATTATTAACCAAATTTGATTATAACAGTAAAATCGACTGTTTGTGGATTTCTTTCCAATTTATGTTTGGAATTTGGAAAATTTTCTTCCGCAAAGTTGTAAAGAATTGAATTTCCTATAAAAACTCACGAGATTCAATTTTTCTGATAAAAAGGGCTATTTATTATGAATTATTGAAGTTTCGGAGTTCAAATAATTGATTTTTGGGAGTTTTAATTAATTATTTTGAGAAAAACGTTTTTGGTGAGTTTGTGAACCTCATTTAACATGTGCTATGGCTGAAATCAGATTTCAAAGGTGGGCTAAGGAATTTTGTTTATAAATAATATTATTATATTCAATTTTCTACTTTGGTATTCTAAGCATTTTCCTATAAATAGGAGCTTAGGTTAGAATTGAAAATCATACCGTAAACCAAGTTTTCTCTATTTCTCTCTCGATATTTTGAGCGTATTCTTGTGAGTATACTTTGAGTGTTGATATACTGATGCAAGTTCAAGTCATAGCCTATATCCTGTTTCAACTCTGTTAGCATCTTGTCTTTCGAGGTAAGGATGTTATTTTCTTCTCGGATGATATTATTTCTTCAATATCATTATCTTTGAAATATTGGTTAGAAATTTTATCAAATTTGAAACTTTTCCATGTCGGGTTACTTATTCATGAGTTACTATTCACGAGTTACTATTCATGAGTTACTATTCACGATTCTTATTCACGAGTACTATTCATGAAGCGTGAAGATGTTTTTTGTGGAATTTCTATCTTTTGGTGTCTGAGTTACTATTCACGATACTGGACTATTCACGATAATGACACACTATTCACGAATCTTTAAGATTATTCATCGAAAAATAAAAATTTTTCTTTTCGTCTAAAATATCTATTCTGGATACTAGCTTTGATTGTATCCATGTTTTGATCATTCTTGAATTTTACACCCCTATGATTATTTTTGAGGTATTTTTAGACGTGGATAAAACAAAGTACGAATCCTTAATCCTTAATCCTTGTCATTTTGTTTCACTGGATTCGTTTCTTTAAAAATATTTTTCATCATCCTCAGTCTTAAATGATGATATTATTGAATATCTTTGGCCCGTAGTGCAAAGATGAATGATTTCTGAAGAATATCTTTGGCCCGTAGTGCAAAGATGAACAGGTGTTTAGATGAACATGACCAACTGATGAATATCTTTGGCCAGAGTGCAAAGATAAATATTTGATTCCGTATATATATCGATTGATGTTACGAGGATAAAATATCGACGATTAACTTTTAAATTCATATATGAAGATAGTAGTTTGCATTCTCTACTTAACTCTTCTAATGAATTGTTGTTTCCACCGCAGTTGTTGATTTAAAACCGGTTGTCTATTGTATTCTATTAGATTTTTCCTGTTGGAGACTAACGATAATTTTTGTATATTATCTTAGTCATAATATTCTTTACTTGGGCTAGTTGAGCTCACCCTTTTCTTTGTTGTTCCATTTTTCTTCTCGTGAGGCGAGAATGTAAGCGAGTACTAGTCGGGGTATGGAATGAAGGTTCTAGAGAGTTGTTTAGTAGTCCTCACCATTTTTGTAAAATAATGTATCAATAATTATGATGGGGATTTATTTGCGTGTGGATATTGTCTAGATGGCAATATCTCGTATTTAAACTCACAGCTTTATATGTTGTAATAATAAAGTTGTAGTTATTTACGCACCATGTATTTGGCGACTTCGAATGGGTTGGATGGAATGGACCTATTTTGGGGCGTCACATATATATATATATATATATATATATCTTAATTAAGTCTTACTTAATTAATATACCTATATATAAATTATCCTATTAATTTAAATTTGTAATTTAAATACTATCAATCATATTGATATATTTAAATTAATCTCCTTTTAATTATGTTCTATGTGTGTGACCTTATAGGTTATTATTACGTTGGCAATAATTTTAAAATCATATTATAAAATTATAAATAAAGTGAGCGTCTAGTAATGCATCATCGCTACCCAAGTAATAATAAGATCGATGATTCGATGCAACCTTTTCGTGACCAATGTTTCAATGTAATTTAATCCTTTTAACCTTGATATCCTAGATTAAACTTCGAGTCATGGAATGTGTCATACTCTTCATAATTTAATCTGAAGTTTTCTTGATCAATGAGTGTACTATATGAAACAAATCACTATTTGAGCATAGCCATGCATTTCATAGTCCCACTCAATCAAGAGGCCTATGGATATCACCCCTAATATATAGGATGGTTAAATTCCATCTAGATCACTCATATTCCTCACACGATTCATGATGTACCCAATAATCACCTTTATAGTCCACCCTATTAAAGGTGACATTTGATGATATCAAAGTACATAAATTCCCGTGTAGTAATATAGTGATTTCAGGTCGGAGGACCATTACATCATTATTACTATGAGAATTGCTAATGACACTTCGCATAATGCTCCATATAGAATTCTCATGGTGGGTCCGCATCCAAAGACATCGTTTTCAACATGTACCTATGCATTGACTTAATATCTCATATATTTATGACCAATGAGATTTGGTCATCAATCAATCCACATACTAGTCTTAATGCATCACCGTTGTCCCATCAACAATAATACTCGACTAAGGACATTTAAGAACAATGATACTAATTATAATTATATAATCTCATGTTCAAGTCACATACTTGAAACTATATAATTTGTATCACTATTCTAAGGAATTTTATTATGTTAACATTTATATAACGCAGTAAATAAAACCATAATAAAATCATTCATTTATTCAATCAAATATAATATCAAAATGTTAAGCAATTATATAAAATAATTGGCCTCTAGGGCATAAACTCTAACAAGCGAAACCAAGTTCAGCGAGGATGGTGACTCCAAGGGCTGCCCCGGATAAGTCGAAATCAGCGGTTCCTAGAAGAGCGTTTGTCGTGACTGGCCAAAACGTGAGGAACCCAAACGAGGTGATCATAGGTAAGCTAATCTTGAATTCTTGCGAAGTTTATACCTTACTAAATACCGGTTCTACCCATTCATTTATCTCTCCTGCTTGTGCTCAACGTTTAAACTTGACTCCGGAGAAATTGGACTTTAACTTATCTGTTGTAACTCTGTTGGGTGAAACCTTCGTTACATCTACAGTTTATAAATCTTGTTTGATCCAAGTTGGCACTATCACATTACCTGTTGATCTTATCTCTTTAAAGATACTTGCTTTTGATGTGATTTTAGGAATTGATTGGTTAACCACTCATCATGCCAAAATTGATTGTTTTCGTAAGGTTGTTAGTTTTCATATTCCTAACCAACTTCATCATACAATTTAAACAACTAAACCACTAAAATCACCACCGCATATCAAGCCACAAAGCTATTCATTTATTGAAAGAGACTAAATGTCGTTTTCTTAGCCCATGTTATGGATTTGAATAAAGACAAGTCGATTTGGATAATATTTCACATTGTTAGAGAATTTCGATGTATTTCTTGAAGAACTTCCCGGTTCTACGCCCGTAACGTGATGTTGAATTCTTTATCGACCTTGAACCGCACAAAAGCCCATTTCTAAAACCCATATTGAATGGCTCCTATTGAACTTCGTGAGTTAAAAGTCCAACTACAGAGTTATTAGACATCGGCTTCATCCGTCCCTAATCATCTCCTCGGGGTGCTCCTGCTTTTATTCAGAAAGAAGAAGAAAGACGGAGTATGCGACTTTGTATTGACTACCGAGAATTAAACCATGTCACCATCAAGAATAGGTATCCGCCACCTCGCATTGATGACCTGCTCGACCAATTACAAGGAGCACAATTCTTTTCAAAGATCGATCTTCGCTCGGATATCATCAAATTTGAAGATTAAAACCGAGGATATTCCAAAGACTACCTTCGTAACTCGATGACGGGCATTATGAATTCTTAGTCATGTCTTTTGGATTGACTAATGCTCCTACGCTTTCATAGATATGATGAACCGAGTATTCAAGAAATATTTGGATCGATTGTTTTGTCTTTTATTGATGACATCCTCATCTATTCCAAAAGCCGTGAAGATCATGAGCACCATTTGAAGCTGATACTTGAAAGGCTTCGTGAAAACAAGCTATATGCCAAGCTAAAGAAATGCGAGTTCTGGCTTGAGAAAGTAGCATTCCTTGGGCACGTGGTGTCAAAACATGGAGTATCTGTTGACCCGAAGATTGAAGCAATACAAAGTTGAGCAACCAAGCTCATGGCCAGAAGTCGTGAGCTTTTCTGGGCTTAATTTGGTTATTATCGGAGATTCGTGGATGGATTTTCTCGAATCGCCATCTGCTAACTCAGTTGACTTAAGGATACAAAATTTGTATGGAGCGAAGAATGCGAAAAGAGTTTCCAAGAGCTCAAGAGGAGACTCATTTCTTGACTGTTTCAGCAATACCATCCGGTTCGGATGGATTTTTATCTACAAAGGATGATGCTTTAGGCAAAGGGTTAGGATGTGTTCTCATGCAACATGGGAAAGTCATAGCCTATGCCTCGCGACAACTCAAAGAATATGAGAGGAATTATCCTACTCATGATTTGGAGTTGGCAGCAGTTATATTCGTGTTGAAAATTTGGAGACACTACCTGTATGGGAAGAAAGTGGAGATCTATACGGATCATAAAAGCCTCAAATATTTCTTCACCTAAAAAGAACTCAACATGTGGCAACGACGTTGGCTTGAGCTGTTGAAAGATTACGACCACACTATTCAATATCATCCTGGAAAAGCGAACGTAGTAGTTGACGCATTGAGTAGAAGATCATATGCGAGTACGAGTGCGATATTGTAAACGCAAAGGCCCATTTTGTATGACTTGCAAAGGATGGAGATAGAATTAAAGACTCCAAGGACCCACGTGATGATGGCGAATATACGAGTAAACAACTTTAATCGATAAAAGTTAAAGCCGCCAAGCTACTGACCAAATGATGCGTATGAAGAAGAAAGTGCAAGAAGGAGCTATTCCGAAATCAAGAATCGATGAAGAAGGAATACTTGAGTCAACTCTGTGACTTTCAGGTTCCTAACGATTCTGACTTAAACCATAGAATCATGATGGAGGCACACAACACCCCGTTTGCAATCCATCCTGGGAGTACCAAAATGTATCATGATATTCAATATACATTTTGGTGGAAAAATATGAAGAGAGAGATCGCGGAGTTTATCTCGAGGTGTTTAACTTGTCAACGTGTAAAGGCGGAGCATCAAGTGCCAAAAGGTCCATTGCAACCACTTGAGATTCCAAAATGGAAGTGGGAACACATTACTATGGATTTCGTTACGAGTCTTCCCAAGGTTTCTCAAGGTATAGATGCGATTTGGGTTATTGTTGATAGATTAACCAAGTCTGCTCATTTCTTGCTTATACGTGAAACTTATTCCTCGAACGCCTTGCTTCGTATGACGCGAATCTAGATTGTGAGATTACATGGCACGCCAAGATCCATAGTTTTGGATCGTGACCCAAGATTCACTTCACGATTTTGGGTTAGCTTACGGAAGCTATGGGCATGATTTACGATTTATTGGCCGTAAGATACCATCCTCAATCCGTGGTTATAAAATATTCATTTTGTTGGGGAATATTCTTTTGGTCGTAGAATATTCTTTTTCGGGGAATATTCGTGACGACGGTGCGATCATTCGTGGGGCTCATAATGTAATAACCGCTTGATGAAGAAAACGACAAAGTATGAGTTTTTATAAATAACGGCGTAGTTATTACTGCTAATTAACCGCTGGAACACACTGGTGGTTAAAATACGAATACGCTGGCATTCGCACAAAGAAAGACGCGGATTGCATACAATATTATTGAACTATTGATTCGTGACGTAAGAAGGCACTACTCAATAATTGTTACGATGAATTCTTCGCTCAATATTTTATTTTATTGATTCAATAATTGTTGCGTTGATAGTTTATATTATTGTTGTTTCAATAATTGTCACTGCACAATATTTCCCATTATCAGATCAATAATTCATATTATTTGAATAATATTATTAGATAGCATTATTGGCAATGTCTAGAAAGTTCTATCAAGAAGAGGTTTGGTCACCTAATTGCGCGCCAGTAAGGAGAAATCCTTATTGGAAAACCCCATCTTTCCTGAGAACGACCTGATTGTCATAATTGTGATTCTGTAATATTATTTGTGAATAATTAATTATTGATTTATATGATAAGAAAAAATTTATTTGATGCGGATATAAATGATGGATTTATTTATGTGGTTATAAATGAAGAAATTAATGCTGAGGTGTTTTATCAGTATTTTGTTAGAATGAAGGAATTAAAAATCATCCGTTTGTGGATTTCGGATATTTTTTATTTGGAATTTGGAAAAACTCAAAGCTACAAAGTTGTAGAGAATTCGATTTCAGGCAGAATGGACATAAAATTCATATTTTTCTGATAAACGGGCTATTTTCTATGAATTATTGAAGTTTCGAAAATAAAATAATTTTTATTAATTTATAAATGGTCCCACTTTTTGGTTGGTGTTGAATACACACGTGGTCAATTTTTTTTTTTTTGTCAAAGATGATGTTTGCTAGCTTGCATGCGTGAGAAATGAGAATTAAAATAATATTATTTTATTATTTTAGTCTCCTGTAAATGCTTTAAAGATTTTTTCTATAAATAGTATCGCTTAGGTTAGAATTGAAAATCATACCGTAAACAAGTTTTCTTTCTCTCTAGATTATCGAGCATATTTTGGTGAGTATTTTGATACTTTGAGAGTTCTTTGTTGCTCGCATAAGTTTCCTTCGACTTTCTATCCGATATTCCATTAAGTACTTGCTTATTTTGAGGTAAGGATGTTATTTTCTTCTTAAATAATATTATTTTCTTCAATATCATTATGTCGAAATATTGGTAAACTTTTTAATCAAATTTAGAACTTTTTGTGTTTGATTATTATTCACGATATTTGATTATTATTCACGATATCGACACTATTCACGTAATACAATACTATTCGTATTACGTGAATAAAGGTCGTATATCGTGAATAAAGGTCGATACGTGAAATAATTCAAGCTTCAGGAAGAGGGGCTTTCCAATAAAGATTTCTCATCTTGGCAGCATGATTAGGTGATCAAACCTCTCCTCGATTGATAGAACTTTCTAGACATCGCTAATAATGCTATCTCTAATAATATTATTCAAATAACATGAATTATCGATCCGATAATGGAAAATATCATGCGTTGACAATTATTGAAACAACAATAATATAAACTATCAACGCAGCAAATTATTGAATCAATAAAATAAAATATTAAGACCCCAACTTATTATTAATGAAATTTAATTTTCTATTTATTATTTTGAAATAGTAAGGGTTGATTTGATTAATGTGATAGTTAGGGGTAAAATACGCAAATATTTCAAAATAAGCAAGTGGTTATAAAATATTCATCATTGTTTGGGAATATTCGTTTGGTCGTGGAATATTCGTATCGCTTGTGGAATATTCGTATTTACTACAAAAACCATGTGTGGGCCCCATAACTAAAAAGCGATCGATGAAGAAAACGATAAATATAAGTGGTTTAAAAATAATCTACAGTAGAAGTTGTTACCAAGTAATCACCGTTAAAATACCCGGGTTAAAACACAAGAAGATACCAGATTGCACCAATTATTGATTCTTACGTAAGAAGGCACTACTCAATAATGGTTACAGAATTATCGCTCAAAGATTTTATCGATTTAATAATTGTCATATTGATATTTTATATCATCATTGTTTCAATAATCACATTACACAAGATTTTTTTTTATTATCGGCAATAATTCATATTATCCTAATAATATTATTAGATAACATTATTGGCAATGTCTAGAAAGTTCTCGCCTAAGGAGAGGTTTGGTCACCTAATCAAGCGCCAAGAAGAAGAAAATTTTTATCGAAAGCCCCTTTCCTGAACCGCCTCAATCACAATATCATTGTGATTCGTAATATTATTTGTGAATAATTAATTATTGATTCATATGATGAGGAAAATATTGATTTTATGTGGATATAGATGGAGAAAATTTTAATGTGACAATTGTTGAAAATTGAAATTTTATCTTTTTCTCGATAAAATAATTTATTTAAATATATTATTATATTTTAATAATATAATAATGGTGATATTTTTTTAACGAATGTGGGATATATGAGTATACGAGGAGGAAGAGTATTTTTTGTTGCAATAAATGTTTAAAACATGTTAAACATGCTCATGGACCCCATTTATCGATCGAAATTTGATTATAAATTTATAAAATCGCCTGCTTGTGGATTTCGGCCAATTTCTGTTTGGAATTTGGAAAACTTTCTTCTGCAAAGTTGTAGAGAATTGAATTTCCTATAAAAACTCAAGAGATTCAATTTTCTGATAAAAGGGCTATTTATTATGAATTATCAAAGTTCAAGTTCAAATAATTAATTTTTGAAGTTTTAAATATTTTAAATTGAGAAAAACGTTTTTTTGTTTTTTTGTGGCCTCACATGTGATTCAATGAGCTGAGATCAGATCTTTTAGGTGGGCTAAAGAAAATTTATAAATATATTAATATTATTATTTAATTTTCTACTTTGTGTTTCTAAGCATTTTCCTATAAATAGGTGCTTAGGTTAGAATTGAAAATCACACCGTAAACCAAGTTTTCTCTCTATATCGATATCGAGTATATTCTTGTGAGTATTTTGAGTATACTTTGAGTATTGTTAGACTACGCAGTTTCCTTCAAAGACTATACCCTAGATTCCAAATTTAAAGTACTAATCTTTCGAGGTAAGTGGATATTATTTTCTTCTCAAATGATATTATTTCTTCAATATCATTATGTCAAATATTGGTTGAAACTTTTTATCAAATTTGAACTTTTCCATGTTCTGGTTACTATTCATGAGTTACTATTCATGAGTTACTATTCACGAGTTACTATTCACGAAGTTACTATTCACGAAGTTACTATTCATGAGTACTATTCATGAGTTACTATTCATGAAGATGTTTTTTGGGAAATTTCTATCTTTTGTATTCTGAGTTATTATTCACGATACTATCTTTTATTCACGATAATTCAATACGTAAACTATTCAATTTAAAAATAAAATTTCTTCTTTTGTCCAAAATATCTATTCTGATACTAGCTTTGATCAGATCCATGTTTTGATCATTCTCAATTTTACACCACTATGATTATTTTTGAGGTATTTTTGAACATGGATAAAACAAAGTACTAATCTTTAATCCTTAATCCTCATCATTTTGTTTCACCGGATTCGCTTTTTTAAAAATATTTTTCATCATCCTCGCCTTAAATGATGATATTATTGAATATCTTTGGCCCAGAAGTGCAAAGATGAATGATTTCTCAAGAATATCTTCGTCAGAAGTAAAGCAAAGATGAACAGTGTTTAGATGAACACGACTAATCGATGAATATCTTCGCCCTCAGAGTAAAAGATGAATATTTGATTCCGTATGTATATCGATTGATGTTACAGTGATAAAAGATAGACGATGAACTTTTAAATTCATACATGTAAGATAGTAGTTTGCATTCTCTACTTAACTCTTCTAATGAATTATTATTTCACCGTAATATTGATTTAAAATTTGTCATTCTATCAGATTCTATTAGATTTTTCCTCGTCAAGACTAACGATAATTTGTTGTATATTATCTTAGTCATAATATTCTTTATCGGGCTAGTTGAGCTCACCCTTTTCCTTTTTTGTTCCATTTTTCTTCTCGTGAGGCGAGAATATAATGAGTACGAAGCCTGGGTATGGAATGAAGGTTTTAGAAAGAATTGTTTAGTAGTCCTCACCATTTTTGTAAAATAATGTATCAATAAATGTGATGAGGATTTATTTGAGTATAGATATTGTCTCAGAAGATAATATTTGTATTCAAACTCACGCTTTTATCGTTGTAATAATAAAGTTGTAGTTGTTTCGCATACCACGATTGACAACTCGTAATGGGTGATGTATACCTATTTTGGGGGCGCCACAATGGTATCGTAGCTTAGGATATGATCTCCAAGCGAGATCTCGAATAGAACTAGAGGGGAGAGACGAGTAAATCCTTCGCTAAAGGTGTCCTACCTAAGCTTATTTTTTAGTTGGTCAAGATATAAGGATATTATGTGATATATTGATTTCCTTAATTAACCCTTGTTTTACGACAAGATTTGAGAATGTCGAATCGAGAATATTAACAATGGAAATGAGACCGTGGAGACGCCTAGACTCACCAACGAGGAGAACGTGCAACAGTCGGGGCAATGTTCCTCCCGCGAACAACACCAC
Organism: Panax quinquefolius; assembly: GCA_020205615.1. NCBI lineage: Eukaryota > Viridiplantae > Streptophyta > Magnoliopsida > Apiales > Araliaceae > Panax > Panax quinquefolius. The sequence goes on from CM035161.1 coordinate 21,713,576, forward strand.
CGAAAGCGTATGATGAACGAGGGATGTTTAGAAGCTTTTTGCAGCTCATGCAAAATCGCATTTAGGGAGACTCGTGTTCAAAATACAGAGGAAATGATAGCAATTCACGGGTGTCACAAACAAAGCAAGCCAAAGAGTCAGACCACCGTACTTAAAGGGAAAGCCAGATCCGATCACGGCGGAAACACGGGTCAAGCAAATTACCAAGATATTCGATGTCTTGGGATGCACGGAGGAATGAAGGTTCCATTCGCCACCTTTATGTTCCGTGGGCGAGGCGCATCATCGGTGGAGTCTCAGAAGCGCACTCCATCCAAATTGCACTCAAAGATGTCTTGGGAGACGCTTTCAGAACTATTTAATGACAAATACTTTCCCGAAAGTGTTCGCTATACGAAGGAAGTGGAGTTCATCGATTAGAGCAAAACAACACGACGGTGTCTCAAAGACGAGGCAAAGTTTGCAGAGTTATCCGTGTTCAGACCTCATTTGGGGAGAATGAGGAACGATGACGCGGATGTTTCTTAGAGGTTTGAAACCCCAAGATACGCCAAGATCTCATTTCTCATAAATTTCTCTCTATTCGATGTTGTAAATGTGGCTCAATTATTAGAGCGAGATAACGAGTACTACCAACCGAGGGACCATAACCAGATCGCACTCAGTAGATAGCAGAAATAATGTAATAATAATGATAACCAAATGGAGAAAGAAACAGACGGACAAAAAAATGGTAACCACTCGTGGTAATCATGGCCATGAAAATAGAAGAAGCGAGTCAGAGGAGATTTTAAAAGAGAGATTTAACAACGACTATGTGAAGCGACGACAAAGCGTTAGAAGAATCGGTTCTAAGGGAGGAGAACGACCACCCATTATATGCTATAAATGCGGAAAGAGGGACATATCACCAAACCGCCCACAACAGCTCAAGGTATGCTATAATTGTGGAAAGGAAGGACATATCGCCGAGATTGTACGCAGAATAAAACCTAGTTCAATGGGACGGTGACTCAAAAGATCGTCCCCTAAAAGTCAAAGTCAACGATTCCGGAAGAAGCGCTTGTCAGATCGGTCAAAATGCGAGAACCCAAACGAGGTGATCACGGTAAGCTATTTATAAATTCTCAAGTAGTTTATACCTTACTTGATACCGGCATACCCATTCATTTATCTCTCCCGCATGTGCTCAACGCTTAAACTCGACCGAGAAATTAGACTTCGACCTATCTCGTGGAAACTCCGCTTAGAGAAACTTTCATCACATCCACTCGCTTATAAATCTTGTTTGATTCAAGTTGGCACCATTACCTTACCCGTCAACCTTATCTCTTTAAAGATACTTGCTTTTGATGTGATTTTAGGGATTGATCGTTAACTACTCATCATGCCAAAATTGATTGTTTTCGTAAGGTCATTAGTTTTCATATTCCTAACCAACCTGTTGTATTTAATTCAAGCAACTAAACCATTAAAATCAATCACCGCCATATCTAATCATAAAGCTATTCGCTTATTGAAAAACTGGATGTCAAGCTTTCTTAGCCCATGTTATGGATTTGAATAAAGACACGCCAAATTTGAATAATATTCCCGTTGTTATCGACTTTCCGACGATTTCCCAAGAACTTCCCCTGGCCTACCCCGTAACGTGAAGTCAATTCTTTATTGATCTTGAACCCGCACAAAGCCCATTTCTAAAACCCCATATCGAATGGCTCCTATTGAACTTCAGAGTTAAAGGTCCAACTACAGAATTGTTGGACATCGGCTTTCATTCGGCCCCAAGACATCTCCTCGGGGTGCCCTGCTTTATTCAGTAAAGAAGAAAGACGGAGTATGCGATTTTGTATCGACTATCGAATCGAACCATGTCACCATCAAGAATAGGTATCCTCACCTCGATTGATGACTTGTTTGACCAAATAAGTAAGGGGCACAATTTTTTCAAAATCGATCTTCGCTCGATATCATCACCAAGATTAGAATCGAGGATATTCCAAAGACCGCTTTTAAACTCTAGAGACGGCATTATGAATTCTTAGTCATGTCTTTCTGATCGACTAATGCTCCGCGCTTTTCATGGATATGATGAACCGAGTATTCAAGGAATATTTGATCTGGCTTTGTTGTTGTTTTTATCATGACATCCTCATATATTCCAAAAGTCGTGAAGATCATGAGCACCATTTGAAGTCGGTACTCCAAAGGCTTCGTGAAAACAAACTATATGCCAAATTGAAGAAATGCGAAGTTCGCTTGAGGAAGTAGCATTCCTCGGGCACGTGGTGTCAAACACGGAGTATCCGCTGATCCCACCAAGATCAAGCAATACAAAGTTGGGAGCAACCAAGTCTCATGCGATCAAGTACGAGTTTTTTGGGCTTAATGGTTATTATCTGAGATTCGTGGAAGGGTTTTCTAATCGCTACTCCATTAACTCAAATTTAACTCCTAAGGATACAAAATTGCGCTTGGAGCGAAGAATGCGAGAAGAGTTTCCAAGAGCTTAAGAGGAGACTTATTTCTAAGACTGCTCTAACAATACCATCCGGTTCGGATGGATTTGTTATCTACAAATGATGCTTCGTGCAAAGGGTTAGATGTGTTCTCATGCAACGTGGGAAAGTCATAGCCTATGCCTCATGACAACTTAAAGAGTATGAGAGGAATTATCCTACCATGATCTAGAGTCATGCAAGCAAATGCTTTCGCTAAAGATATGGAGGCACTATCTATACGGGGAGAAAGTGGAGATATATTCGCACCATAAAAGCCTTAAATATTTCTTCACTAAAAGAACTCAACACGCAAAGCCGACGCTGGCTCGAAGCTATTGAAAGACTACGACCACACTATTCAATACCATCCCGAAAAGCTTAACGTGGTAATCGACGCTGCCGAGTAGAAGATCATATGCAGAACGAAAAGCGATGATGTCAAGTATACGACAGAGCCAACTTTAATAGAAAAAGTTAAGGTCGCTTCAAGCCACCGAATCTTGAGTGATGCGCGATGAAGAAGAAAGTACAAGAAGGAGCTATTCCTAAGCGAGAATTGATGAAGAAGGAATACTTCGAGTCCACTCTAGACTTTGTGTTCCTAACGACTGATTTGAAGTACAAGATTATGATGGAGGCACACAATACACCATTTGCAATCCATCCTCGAAGTACTAAAATGTATCGTGATCTTCGACATACATTTTGGTGGAACAATATGAAGAGAGAGATTGCAAAGTTTATCTCAATGTGTTTAACTTGTCAACGCAGAAAGGCGAGCATCTAGTACCTAAGGGTCCGCTGCAAACCACTTGAGATTCCGAAATGGAAGTGGGAACACATTACCATGGATTTCAAGCATTGGTCTTCCTACTAAGCTTTCTCAAGGCATCAATGCTATTTGGGTTATTGTTGATAGATTAACCAAGTCCGCTTCATTTCTTGCCGACACGGAGACTTATTCACTCGAACGCCTTGCTAGTATGTACGTGAATGAGATTGTGAGGTCGCATGGCATGCCAGTATCCATAGTTTTGATCGCGACCCAAGATTCACTTCAAGATTTTCGGTTAGCTTGCAAAAAGCTATGGGCACGGATTTACGATATCTTCCGCATACCATCCTCAAACCAGACGGACAATCGAAAGGACTATTCAAACTCTTGAAGATTTATTAAGACTCGTGTCCTGACTTCAAGGGCGCTTGATAAGTATTTACCATCGGTGGAATTCTCCTACAACAACAAAGCTTATCGTGCAAGTATAGTGTAGCTCCATTTGAAGCATTATATGGACGAAAAGTGTCGCTTCCAAAGATGTTGGGACGAGGTGGGTGAAGCAACATTGTTGGGACCCGAGTTAGTACGTATGACTACTTTAAAAGATCCAAATGATTCGACAACGATACAAACCAAGACAAGATCGATAAAAGAGTTATGCGATCTTCATCGAAAGGACGTGGAATTTAGTGTAGGGGATCATGTATTGTCATGAAGTCGCTCCATGGAAGGGAGTTACAAGATTTGGGAAGAGAGGAAAGCTCAATCCACGATTTATCGGTCCATTTCAAATTCTCGACCGAGTAGAAATGTAGCCTATAGACTCATACATTCTCCGAGTATGTCTCTCGTGTTCATAATGTGTTTCATATATCCGCATTTCAGAAATATGTGAAAGACCCAACCACGCTATAGAAGTTAGAACCCACGAGATAGTCAAGACTTAACGTATGAGGAGGTACCACAAGATCTTGATAGAAGGAGCATGTCCCACGCCAAGAAAAGGTCATACCACAAGTTAAAGTTTTGTGGAGGAATCATGCTATAGAGGAAATGACCGGGAATTGAAACTAAATGAAAGCGAGGTATCCTCACCTTTTCAAACACTGTGTACGTGACGCCAATTTCGAGGACTAAATTTCATAAGGAGGGAGGTCAGTAAGACCCCAACTTATTATTAATGAAATTTAATTTTCTATTTATTATTTTGAAATAGTAAGGGTTGATTTGATTAATGTGATAGTTAGGGGTAAAATACGCAAATATTTCAAAATAAGCAAGTGGTTATAAAATATTCATCATTGCTTTGGGAATATTCGTTTGGTCGTGGAATATTCAGATCGCTTGGGAATATTCGCATTTACGCACAAAGCAATGCATGTGGGGGCCCCATAACTGAAAAGCGATCGATGAAGAAAACGACAAATATAAGTGGTTTAAAAATAATCTACAGAAGTTGTTACCAAGTAATACTCGTTAAAATACTCTTATGGTTAAAACACAAGAAGACACACCAGATTGCACCAATTATTGATTCTTACGTAAAGAAGGCACTACTCAATAATGGTTACAAAGAATTACCGCTCAAAGATTTTATCGATTTAATAATTGTCATATTGATATTTTATATTGTCATTGTTTCAATAATCACATTACACAAGATTTTTCATTATCGGCAATAATTCATATTATCCTAATAATATTATTAGATAACATTATTGGCAATGTCTAGAAAGTTCTCGCTCAAGGAGAGGTTTGGTCACCTAATCATACCGCCAGAGAAGAGAAATTTTTATCGAAAGCCCTCTTCCTCGAACCGCCTCGTCACAATATTATCAGATTCTGTAATATTATTTATGAATAATTAATTATTGATTCATATGATGAGGAAAATATTGATTTTATGTGGATATAGATGGAGAAAATTTTTAATGTGACAATTGTTGAAAATTGAAATTTTATCTTTTTCTCGATAAAATAATTTATTTAAATATATTATTATATTTTAATAATATAATAATGGTGATATTTTTACAACGAATGTGGGATATATGAGTATACGAGGAGGAAGAGTATTTTTGTTGCAATAAATGTTTAAAACATGTTAAACATGCTCTGCGGACCCCATTTATCGACCGAAATTTGATTATAAATTGAAAAATCGCCTGCTTGTGGATTTCTTTCTTACCAATTTCTGCTTTGGAATTTGGAAAACTTTCTTCCGCAAAGTTGTAGAGAATTGAATTTCCTATAAAAAACTCGCGAGATTCAAATTTTCTGATAAAAGGGCTATTTATTATGAATTATCAAGTTCAAGTTCAAATAATTAATTTTTGGAAGTTTTAAATATTTTTTTTAGAAAAACGTTTTTTTGTTTTTGGGCTCACATGTGTGATTCAAATGGAGCTGAGATCAGTTGTCTAAAGGTGGGCTAAAAAAATATGATAATATATTAATATTATATTAAATTTTCTACTTGTGTTTCTAAGCATTTTCCTATAAATAGGTGCTTAGGTTAGAATTGAAAATCACACCGTAAACTCAAGTTTTCTCTCTCTATATTATCGATATATTCTTGTGAGTATTTTTGAGTATACTTTGAGTATTGTTAGACTAAGCAAGTTCCCTTCAAAGACTATACCCTAGTTTCCAAATTTAGAAGTACTAATCTTTCGAGGTAAGGATGTTATTTTCTTCTCAAATGATATTATTTCTTCAATATCATTATGTCAAATATCGGTTGAAACTTTTTATCAAATTTGAACTTTTTCCATGTCAAATTCATGAGTTACTATTCACGAGTTACTATTCACGAGTTACTATTCATGAGTTACTATTCACGAGTTACTATTCACGAGTTACTATTCATGAGTTACTATTCACGAAGTTACTATTCATGTTACTATTCACGAAAGTTTATTATTTTTGAAGATGTTTTTGAAATTTCTATTCACGATACGAGACTATTCACGATACCGACTATTCAATAAAAAATAAAATTTTCTTTCGTTGTCCAAAATATCTATTCTCGATACTAGCTTTGATTGTATCCATGTTTGATCATTCTTGAATTTTACACCACTATGATTATTTTTGAGGTATTTTTGAACATGGATAAAAAACAAAGTACTAATCCTTAATCCTTAATCCTCATTATTTTGTTTCACCGATTCGCTTTTTTTAAAATATTTTTCATCATCCTCGCCTTAAAATGATGATATTATTGAATATCTTTGGCCCAGAAGTAAAAGATGAATGATTTCAAGAATATCTTCGTCAGTAGTAAAAAGATGAATGTGTGTTTAGATGAACACGACTAATCGATGAATATCTTTCGCCCAGAGTGCAAAGATGAATATTTGATTCCGTATGTATATCGATTGATGTTACAGGATAAAAGATAGACGATGAACTTTTTAAATTCATACATAAAGATAGTAGTTTGCATTCTCTACTTAACTCTTCTAATGAATTATTATTTCACGCTAATATTGATTTAAAATTTGTCATTCTATCAGATTCTATTAGATTTTTCCCCGTCAAGACTAACGATAATTTGTCAGATATTATCTTAGTCATAATATTCTTTATCGGGCTAGTTGAGCTCACCCTTTTCCTTTTTGTTCCATTTTTCTCTCGTGAGGCGGTAATATATAATGAAATAACGCAGCCTGGGTATGGAATGAAGGTTTTAGAAAGAATTGTACTAGTCCTCACCATTTTGTAAAATAATGATCAATAAATGAAGGTTTTATTTGAGTAGAATTGTTTAGTAGTATTTGTATCACTCATTTTTGTAAAAATAATGTATCAATAAATGTATTGATGAGGATTTATTTTTGAGTATAGATATAACTCTTCATAAGATAATATTTGTATTCAAACTCACGCTTTCATCATTGTATCATAATAATCCAGTTGTAATTCGATCCCAAGTCATTCGTGACCGATCCGCTAAGTATACTCGTAATGGGTGATGTATACCTATTTTTAAAAGAAGGGGTATTTTTGACATCTGTTCCATCCGAATAATTAAATTATTGTATCCGCAGTATTAAACGCTAAATGGGAGATCAATTTAACCATTAGATTTGCAATTGGAGGGTCACTATTTGTTGTAAGACTATCTTTGAATTTACAACGTTGACTATAGATCGGTCCTGATATATAACATGTTCGTGTGAATATGTTACTAAATAATATTATTTATATGTAATTTTTTTGTAATGAATATGTATAAATAGTATAAAGAAAATATGCACTTAAATGAATTTAAAATTTTAAATAATTAATATATTTTTAATTCAATTTTGACTATTAAAATTGTGAAGTTACATATTTATGAAGTTTGAAAGTTGTTAGAATTTTTTTTTTTAGTTTTGCTATGTAATAAGAAAGGAAAAGGAAGAGAAAGAAATAATTAATATGATAGTGAGAAAGAATAAAAGTTCAATAAATAATTTATTAATACAAATTCAATAAATAATACTTTATTAACTTAACTTGAGTTAACTCATCTGAATACCAATTTAATTTAATTTAATTGAAAAATAAATAACCAGTACTTTCGGGCTTTAGCCCAGAAGCCCAACTCAATGATCGAGAAGATTTTTTTGTGGATAAGGTAACTTGAATTGGGTCCCTACATAATCACTATATTGGACACATCTTGTTTAGTGACTTTCAAAGCTAAAGTGCTAAAAATAAGGGGCCTGATTTCCTTTCCCATCTTCTTTTTGATTACAGATATTGAATTATTATGGATCCAACATAACATGTGTATTTATTTGCGGAAATATTGAATTATTCGTTCCGCCAATCTAAAAATTGATAATTCTACAAATTTTTTCTCACATGAATAGTAAATGTCCACCTCATAGTCATATGAGAGAGAACCTTGTGAAACTATGAAATTTATTTATAGAAATATCAATTTTCATTACTGAAGTGCATACAATATCGCTTCCAAATTAATTTTCTGACTGAATTTGACTGAAAATACCTGACCCGATTAGACGCGAATGGGTTTGATCTGGGTTATAGAAACGATGTTGTGCACTAACTATAATCTCCATTCACCAACAAATCATCACACAACTAGAAAAAATACGAAAAAGACTTAAAATTTAGTGATTGGTGGAGGGGAAGTGTTTCACTGTTATTGATCATAATATAATATAAATGACGCAATGAAATAGTAATAATAACTATTGAAATGACGCAAGGAAATAGTAGTAATCAATTTACTTTTTATAGATATTTTTGTTAAGCTATGTATCAACTACATTTCTCAAAAATTGAAGAAATTAAACTCCTAAGTATTAACAAAAAATAAGAAATGAAGAATTCATATTTATTATTTTTGTAGAATTCAATCTTACACATACAAAGTGGTGATACTAAGTTATATTGCAATGACAAATTAGTTTTACGAAAAGAAAGGAATTAAGAAAAGTGATAAAATTCTATTATTTAAGGCGTTTCTGCTATTTTAAAATTCTACTGATCCTTTCTCACGTATATATATATATATATATGATTAATGACCCATAACATGTATTTGTTATGGATCAAAATTGACAAATAGCATCTTAATCGTCTGTTATAATTATCAACGGATGGATTAAAAAAATATTATTAATATTTATATTAATAAGAATAATAGTAATACTAGTATTAATATTCATATTACTTATTACAATTAGTAATATAATTATTATTAATACTAATATTACAAAATATTATAAATACTAATATTATAAAATATTAATATTAATAGTAACATGCCGCTACAAGTTGTAGTGACATATTTTTTTTGTTACTCTCAACAACCGATGACCATGGATGCGACTCATATATATATGTTGCTTAATAATATTTTTTATATGTAATTTTTTTGTAATGAATATATATAAATAGTATAAAGATAAATATATATGCACTTACATGAATTTAAAATTGTGAATAATTTAATATATTTTTTAATTTAATTTTGACTATTAAAATTGTAAAGTTACATATTTATGAAGTTAAAAGTTGTTAGAATTATTTTTTGGGTTTTGCTACCTAATAAGAAAGGAAAAGAAAGAGAAATAATTAACATGATAGTGAGAAAAAAAATGAAAGTTCAATAAATAATTCATTAATACAAATTTAATGAATAATAATTTAGTAACTTAATTTGAGTTAACTCATCTGAATACTCAATCAACCAAATTAAATTAATTTAATGGAAAAGTAGACTTATTATATAAGAGTACGAATCGATCAGTTGTAGTCCGCATAATACTAGTGTTTATTTGAGGAATAGTTCTTCAATGGGGACAGAAAAATTGGAGCATGAGTGTATTTGAATTTTAATAATTTATATATTTATTTTTATTAGAGGTTAAAATATAAATATGTGATATTCAAATACACTTAAAATCTAATTTTTTTTATCCAATCTTTCATGTTCACATACACTCTGTTTTTGAGTTTTAAAATGGACAGAAAAAAGAAGAAGAAATAGACAGAAAGTTTAATTTTTCTTTCCAATTCATATGTTTCTGAGTTTTTTAATAAACAGAAAAGAAAAGAAATAAATAGAAAACTTGCCACTTTTTTTGTCAAAGTTTTTTCGTCCAAAATTGGCCTGATTTTAACAGAAAAGAAATTGGAATACGTAATATTTTTATAATTTTTATATTATCCTCAACTTTCAATATAGTAAATTTTAAATTACAATTCATATCCCCAATTTATTTTTATCTATTAAACCTAAGCTGATAAAGAAAAATAAATTTCTTAGCGTGAACGACTTCTTTTGTTGGCAATCAATAATTATTATAATATATTTTGTTAATTTCTTCCTCTCTTCTCTTAGTAGCAATCTAAAGATATTAGATATTTTCCAAATCTCAATTGTTATCACATCATGCTGAACAGTTCTAAAATCTAAACTCATTATTTCAATCATAACCATGGTTTATAAAATTTGATATTAATTAGTTTCCTTCAACATTTTAATAATATAATTGGTATACTCAATTTTTATTCTCTTTAAAATCAATAAAAACAGAAATCTATAATACTTGCTCATTTTTATTTAGATGCGACAACTCCATCTATTTTTGTAGCTTAAATTCATTTAATTCATAATGTCTAATACCCACACATAATTTATGGTTGTTCATTGCTAATTTATCATCAACTCTTTCATCATGTTTAAAATGCACTGTTTCACTTGCCTAATAATTAAAAATGTTTGTGTGGATAGAATTTTGGTGTGAAATTACGTACAGCAATTTTCTCTTAAAACAAACTCATTATTTGAGATAAGCAGCGGCGGTTCTTTTTGTCAAATTATTATACGGTTGATAATTTTTTTTATAGTTTCATAAATATTTTCTTAAATATAGTAATTAAGCTTTATTTTTAGACTTAATAATTAAATTATAGTTAATGTATTGCATTTACATTTTTGTCTTAATAATATTAATTAATATATGGCAAATATAATTTTATAGAGATTAATTACTTAAAAACAATATTATTAAATATAATTTAAATAAATTATGATAGTTAACTAAATTGACACTTCCTACACTATTTTAATCCATCTAATTGGTTGGACTGTTAAAATCGAATAAGAATAATATCACTTAATTGATTGCATATTTATTTATGGTTCAATGATTATAATTAAAAGAAGGAGAAATTTGTAAAAGTGATATTTTTTCTTTTATTTTCATTGGAACTCAAAAACGCAAGAAAAGAATTTTTTTAAATTTTTGATTATTTTTTATTAAAAACTCAAAAACAACACAAGAAAAAACTTAAATTTTTTATTTTTTTATTTTTTGATTTAAATTTTCTATTTTTTTTTATCCAAAACTCAGAAACAGAGCTATGAGTTTTTATTTGGAGATAAGTATGGGAATATTTTCCAGGGTCCTTTACATAAGTATACAACAAATAGAAAGTAATTACAAGAAAAGTGCATCAACTAAATAATTATAAAAAGATTGTACATATTACAAAAATAGTACAATTCACATTAATAAGGAAACCTAAAATCAAGGACTAATAACTGTCATAATTAATAATTCAAATTCAAATATTTTGATCTAACAACAAAAACAAATTCAAATTCAAAATAATAATTCAAATTCAAATTTAAATATTCAAATTCAAATCTTCATCTCCCTCACATACACTTTGAAATAATAGTCCATTGCATAATCACCAAGAATACCGCCATGAATCTCATTGTCCAAAATGCCAATGAGAATAAGAAGAAGATTCGCCCTACAAAAAGTTTAAAAATAAATAGATGTAATTTTTAATGTTCTGAAATTTTTTTTATAACTATTTTGTTACTCATAAATAAAAAAATGGTTACCTTTGTATAAATGGTTGGCTACCAACTGCATCACATTCAAACGAAATTGGTAACTTAATAAAATTGAATTGGTTACCTTGGTCTGAAGGTTTGGCTACCAACTGCACTATGAAAAAACTGCAGGTGTGGATGTGAATTAGTTACTTTGGTATGAAAGTTTTGTTACCTTGGTACGAATTGAAGGTTTTGCTTACCTTGATCTAAAGGTTTGGTAACCAGCTGTACTAAGAAAAAATTTGAAGTGTGGAGGTTGATTGGTTACTTTATATAGCGACAATGTTACCTTTGGTATAAAGGTTTGGTTACTGATCATCCAAAGATTCATATCCACCGCCACCACCGCCTCAATTTTCATACCCACCTCCATTTTATCCTTCATTTTGAGGAGCTACCGGAGATATACAAGAGGGCATCATTTCCTTTTCACCGACCGCCACACCTACACCTTTCTCCGGCCATGGCCACCCACACCCACACCCACACCTCTTCCTCGCCGCCTCCTAAGAACTTCGCCCCCATCTCCATCTCCATCTCCATCAGCACTATTGCCCCCATCTCCTTCACCCATCTTAATACGAATCATCCTTAATACGAATCATCAACACTATTCCGCCGGTGTATGGAATGGTGTCAGAGGAGGAGGACTCCTTTGATTTTGGTGCTTACAGTGCCCGATTGCGACCAAGGGAGTTGTAGTAGTAGAAAATAACTCCAATATCTCCCTCCGTCCACATCAAGAGCTTTAACAATGATGGCCCTGGCCCTGCCCCTGGCCCTGCCCCTACCCTTTCAACCAGGAAAATACTCTGCCAATTCAAACAAATTGTAAGCCTCACTCTCCTTTTTCAGATCTCCTCCCAGAGTTTATAGCCTTAATTCATGCTAGGAGGGTTTTGACAAATTAGAGCCTAACACTAACAGTAGTAATAATATGGCCACTCCGAAAAAAAAAGAAGGGAGGAGTAAGAGTTTCAGTAGTAATAATATGGCTACTGTTTTAGGCAATATCACAAGGTATAAAGATGATTCGTATTAATTGGAAGATGATTCGTCAATATAAGATTTGGGTGTGTTGAATTTATTAATTGGAAGATGAGAGATAGAATCCTAATTGAATACTAATACCCTAAATTAAGGAATACTAATTGTACTAGTATTATAAATAAATATGAAAGTGTATTAATTGTGTAAAATTTTTATGAGAACATTATTATTGTAATTATTTTTAAAAATGTAATAGAATATGTAATTCACCCTATTTTCCACCTTATTTAGTGAGGTTCTAGAGCGATACCTCTATCTTTTGGGCTTTAGCCCAGAAGCTCAACTACATGATTGACAGATTTTTTGTGGAAAAGGTTACTTGAATTGGGTCCCCGACACAATCACTATGCTGGTAGTGATTACAGCTATTGAATTATTATGGATCCCGCATAACATGTGTATTCTGTCACAGACAATTTTAAAAGAGAAAATAAAGTTTTGTTGATTAATAAATTTTCAGTTATGACTTATGATATACTAGTACTTTTTAAAATAAGAGTTTATTTAAAGGCTAAATACACATATGTTATATTAAGTATCATTAAATTTATCATTCGATTATCAAAATAATTGATTTTACAAATTGTTATATAAATTATTTAAGAGAATTGATATTTTTACATATAAAATAGATAATTCCACAAATTTTTTCTCACAATGAATAGTAAATGGGGTCCACCTCATATGAGAGACGACCTTGTGAAATTATGAAATTTATTTGTGGAAATATAAATTCTCATTACTTAATTGCATACAATATCGCTCCCAAATTCATTTCCTGACTGAATTTGACTGGAATATCTGACCCGACCGACAACCCGATTAAACCCGAATGGTTTTATATGGTTTGATCGTATACGGATACAATTTGACTTAATTAAAAAAATAGAATATTTCTAAACAAAATTAACCTCAAATTAAAATACTTCTAAATACAATTAATTAATCTCAAATTAAAATACTTCTAAATACAAAGTTAAAACGAATTAACTATTAAACAAAATTAAATTTAAATTAAGCAAATTGAACAAGTAAAATAAGTTTTAAAAACAAATTAAACATGATTCTTTTGTGGAAGGAGTAACAATTAAATAAATTAACCTAAATAAACTTATTAAACAGTAAGATTAAATTTGTGCAATTTCTATCTTGTTCTTCTTCAATTAGAACTCAGTCTTACTCATGGTTTTTTTGCATTCATCATCATCAATTTTCTTATATGAAATCAAAATAATTGCTTTCCTTCATAAATATTTCCAACGATTTGAAAATTAATCTATTTGCATCAATGAAGCAAATCTTTTACTAATTGGGGATAACAAACCAAACCCATATACTATTTTAATAGTCATATACTATTATAACAAACCAAACCTAGTCAGATTTTTATTCTCATTTGATAAATTTTTTGGTACGTGGAGATTGATGAAAGCCTGAATAATGTTGGAGATTTTTTTCTCGGCAGATATCTTGAGTTTAGAATATTAATTAAAATGAAGTTTAATTTGTTTATTTTAACATTATTAAGTCTTTAAATTAGTTTTTATAGAAATAATTCCTTAAGCTAATATTTTAATGTTTAATTAAGTCAAACCGTATTTTAATACTGTCAAATTGTATAAAAAATTTTGTCTTGTTAACAATTTAGCTATTTCGACTAATTTCTGTCAGAAAATAATTTTGGTGTCAGACATTGTATGCAATTAGGTAGTTTATGTAACAATTTACAAGCATAATTACTTTAGGAGCCGAATTAGAATAAGGCTTCAAGCCACAAAAGAATAATCTCAAAATATGATAAATATCATAAGTCAAATCATAATAAATACCAAACCGACTCAAATTAACCACAATCTAAAGTATTTATTACAATTCCAGATAAATCATTGGATCACAACCTTAACAAAATATCTAAATCATTTGAATTAAAGGGAGCTCTCGTCACACTTGCTCTTGATCTCCTTGATTACATGTCGGGAGAAAAACACAGTATGGGCCAAATGTTCAGTACGGATATAGAGTACAAGAATAATGAAACAAAATAACTAACTCAATTAAATGAATTGAACTGAAATGAACAAAACTAACAAAACGAAATAATATGCTGAATCAAATGGCTAGTTGTTATATCATAATGAGCTAAAAAAAAACAGAAATATACGTTGCCACACAGACAATTCAAATAATGTCACACAGGCAAGTCACACACATTGGACTGCGAATTCAAATACATGTAAAATCAGAAGCAGTGTTTGGCACAAACATCATTGATCCGCAGAACAGAATAGAAAATTAGGGTCGACACATACGTCTCTCACAAAAAATCATAAAAATGGCCAACTCCTACTGGAGCATAAAACGGAGACACTGTGGACTGATCATCACACTATCACGGAAGGTGTCATGCCTCGGTGCCAAGAGTACATGCATGTGGTACCCCCATAGGTGGTAATAGCTCATGCATACCCTAACTACGGTATATTCTAACAAAATATCATATCACAACACATGACGCAATATTAACACAAAGGGTTCTGTGACGCCCCCAAAATAGGTATACATCACCTATTCTGAGTCGCCAAATACATGGTACAAAATAAAATACAATTTTAATATACAACAAGAAAAGTCATGAGTTTTAATACAAATATTGTCTTCTGACAATATCCACTCTCGAAATAAGTTCTCGTTACATTTATTATCACACTATTTAATGTAATAGTGAGGACTACTAATACTATCATCCTGACCGCCACTCGCTTCCCGACTAGTCCCGGCTACGTTCTCATTTCCTGAAGAGAACAATGAAAGAAAGGGTGAGCTCAACTAGCCCAGTAAAAAATATTATGACTAAGATAATGCAAAACAAATTATCATTAGTCTTCAACAGTGTTAAACTGATAAAATATAATAGACATCAAGTTTAACTGCAGCGGAACATGCAATCCATTAAAAGAGTCAAGTAGAGAATAAAATCTACTATCTTTTATGATTTAAAAGGTTTTTCATCAGTTTTATCGCTGAGACTCAGCTCAATAAATAATCCACATCATCCCTATGCTACGGCCAATGATATTCATTAGTATCACGACCACAAATTATCCATGCACTACGGGCCAAGGATATTCGTGTATTCATCAATGGTAATAATCATGCCAACAACTGTCCATGAGGACTTTTACCACATCATTTATAACATTACGGTCATGATTACACCGAATAATCCCTGGTCATAATCATACCAAGTCCATCTATGCACTACAAGTGCCACGTATTGACTTTCAAAAATATAAAATATGAGGATGATGACAATGATATAAGAATTCAATAAAACAAGTTCAAGAATTAATTTATTCAGGAATTAATAACGTCCAAATTGTCAACATGATACTTCTTTGTAGAATAAAATTCAAGAATGCTCAGAAGAATATTTCCATGAAAAGATACTGAATGAAACGCAAATATCAAGGATATTCCACTAATTTCATGGAGTATAGAAGTCAAAACTTTAACCAACTAAATATAATAAAGAATGGAATAACAAAAAAAAATCACCATGCATGCGGTACTTCGCATAGACAGGTTATTCCAAAAGAATAATAAGTAATGGAACCAGTCGTCAAAGAAATTCACAATCGGCGGATGTTCCAAATGTAATAATAAAGAATGGAATAACAACAGAAATCACCACGACATGCGATTACTTGACAGACAAGTTATTCCAATGTAATAATAAATAATCTGAATCAGGGCCGTAGAAACGCATGCATGTGATATTCCAATGTAATAATAAAGATGTAACCAGTCCGGTGTATAACGCATGCATGTGATATTCCAATGAATAATAAAGAAGGCGGAACCAGTGTCCAAGATAACGATGTATGACGTGATGTTCCAATGTAATAATAACGAATAGAATAACAACAAAAATCACCAAGTATAGGGTAGATCACAGATACAAGTTATTCCAATGTAATAATAAAGAATGGAATAATGTAAGTTCTCTTCATGAATATAAAAAAAATACCTCACCGTAAAAGAAAAAGCGGATATAGGAATAAAGGAAGTAGAGAATACTTTTCTTCTTTCTCTCTATAATTTCTCTCTCTAGAGTTTCAAAGAATTCGTAAGAAATAATGAAGGAATGAGCTTCATTTATGTAAGAATGGACCGCATAGTAACTAATTCATTAACTATTCCGTATTGATTTACTTTTAATCTGACCATCCCATATTTAAAGCAAAATCTTTTAAATAAAATATAATATTATATATATATATATATATATATATATATATATATATATATATATAACATTAGTCATGGTTTATGAACCCCGTGAACTTTGCCTGCCAAACCTTCAAATTATTACATATAAATAACTATAATAATAATAATGATTGAACTCCCACCTTACCAACTTACAAACCAATAATACATAATAATTAAAACAATCTTACTCCCTCCCAATTCAACATCCCAGCCAATTTCAATTCAAAAATTCAAATGTGGATCCCACCATTGTATATATATATAAAATAAAATTATATAATACATATAATCAAAACATCACCATTACCAAATTTATACACCACCCGTAACTTCATTTCTCCCACCAAAGACTTTGTTACACACGTGGACCTCACCCCTTAAAATAACTTTCTACTGATTATTTTGAAAAATGGGAAAATGGGGGTCCATAAAATAAGCAAAACTTCATAAAAATCACCTTAATAATTTTAACAACACTTATCATCATTATTATAATTCACAATATTAATCGACCAGGTCGTTCCCACGAAAGAGGGGGCTTTCCAATAAGGATTTCTCCCTATTGGCGCGCAATTAGGTGACCAATTATTGATTTAATAATATATAAAATATCGACAATAATTGAATCAAATAACGTGAGATACTATGCAACAAATCTTCGAAATAATTGAACAAAAGCGGTGACTTCTCACGTAAGCTTCATAATCAATATCGCGTTACTCTTGTCGCAACCACGCGTATTCTCGTACTTTTTACTATCGAGTAGTTCAATGGATAATCTTGTAAAACTTTCGTAGTTATTTTCATAAAAATATTTTTGTCATTTTCTCAATCCGACAATAATTCTGTTGTGGGGTCCACCAATGATTACGTCATTGTACGAATATTCCCTGTTAAAACGAATATTCCACGACCAATCGAATATTATAAAATAACTTGCGTACTTTGACAAATTTGTAAATACTACCCACAACTATAACATTATATCAAATTCATTCTATAATATTCAAAACTGATATTTATAGAAAAATCATCTTTATTAAAAAGTCGCGGTCTTACAACATCCCCTTCTTATGAAATTTTGCCCTCGAAATTAGGGTACGTACCTGGTATGTCGAAGAGGTGAGGATATCTTGACTTCATCTTAGATTCTAACTCCCAAGTCATTTCCTCCACATCGTGGTTTCTCCACAAAACTTTGACTTGAGGTATAACCTTGGAGCGTAGAATATGTTCATTCTTATCCAAGATTTTAACGGGAACCTCTTCATACGTTAAATCTTCCGCTATTTCGTCCGGTTCTAACTCAATAATGTGGTTCGGGTCTTCCACATATTTACGTAACATGGATATGTGAAAAACGTTATGAACACGAGACATACTTGGCAGAAATGAGTCTATAGCCACGCTTCCTACTCGATCGAGGAGTAAAAATGGGCCAATGAATCGAGGATTGAGCTTTCTTCTCTTTCCAAATCTCGTAACTCCTTTCCATGGAGCAAAACGTAACAACACATGATCTCTAATATCGAATTCCACGTCCTTTCGATGAAGATCAACATAACTCTTTTGTCGATCTTGTGAGATTTTTATACGTTGTTTGATCGTTTGAATCTTTTCCGTAGTCATATCGCACCAACTCCTATTCAGTAAGACCCCAACTTTTTGAATAAAGATGAATTTTTCTATAATTATCATTTTTGAATATTATGGAATGAATTTGATATAATGTTATAGTTGTGGGTAATATTTACAAATTTTGCAAAGTATGCAAGTTGTCATATTATATTGATTGGTCGGAAATATTCTTTTTGTCGTGAGAATATCCGCATTTACGGTACAATCATCGGTGGACCCCACAATGTAATTATTGTCGATTGAGAAAACGACAAAAATATTTTATTGAAAATAATGGCGTAAGTTTTACCGTTAATACTTGTTGAATTACTTCCGCAGTAGTAAAAAGTACAATGAATACGCGTGGTTTCATAAGAGAAAGACACCAGATTGATTATCGATGCTTACGTGAGAAGTCACTCAATTTTGCTTATTAGTTGACCCCCCATTTACCAATTTTTCAAAATAATCGGTAGGAAGTTATTCAGTGTATATATATATAATATTGGTGGGGGGCATGAGTGGGGCAAGTGTTGCCCACATGTTGGTAAAATTTGGGAGGTCTCGGATGGTGGGAGTTAGCATTATTAGCTAGTGTTGTTATATATATATAAATATATATATGTTTATATATATTATATGATATATTATACATATATGCAGAATTTGTTGACATTTAGGGCATGAAGAAGAATCAAATCGTGGGAGTGTATCCCATGAGATTGTATCACATGCTATATATATATATAATTAATATATATATAATATATTTTATTTAAAAAAATTTGCTTTAAATATGGACCGTCAGATTAAAGTAAATCAATTTGGACCGTTCATGGATTAGTTACTATGCATTCCATTTTCTATAAATAAGCTCATTCCTTCATTATTTTCTTACGAATTCAATTGAACTCTGTAGAGAGAAACTATAGAGAAAGACTATAGAGAGATAGAAGAAAAGTTTTCTCGCTATTTCACTACTCTTATATCAAGTATTATTTTACTTGTAAGGGATATTATTCTTTTGTATTCATGAAGAGAACTTTTGTTATTCCATTCCTTATTATTCTGCTTTGAATAACTCAGATATGCTAATACCCTATACTTGGTGACATTCTTCTATTATTCTGCCTTTATTATTCCATTGAACATCCTCGTTTATGCTTTTACGCCGACCGGTTCCGCTTTTTATTATTCTTCTGTTTATTATTCTGCTTGAATATCATGTTCAGGTGTTTTTTACACCTAACCGGTTCCGCTTTTATTATTCTCAGATTTATTATTCTATCGAATAACTCGCTCATATGAGAAGTACCGCATGCACGGTGATTTCGTTGTTATTCCATTCTTTATTATTCGTTGAACATCCCGCTTGGCGTGATTTTCACCGACCGGTTCCATTATTATTATTCTATTGAATAACCCGCCTATGCGCGCAGTAGCCGCAAGCATTGTGATTTCTGCTGGTATTCCATTTCTTATTATTTCTCAAATGTTAAAATTTTGACTTCTATACTCCATGAAATTAGTGGAATATCCTCGATATTTGCGCTTCATCCAAAGATCTTTCATGGAAATATTCTTCCGAGCATTCTTGAATTTTACTTTACAAAGAAGTATCATGTCGATAATTTGACATTATTAGTTCCTCGATAACTTAATTCTTGAACTTGTTTTATCAATTTTATATCATTGTCATCATCCTCATGTTTATATTTTTGAAAGTCATCTCGTATTCGTAGAGCATGGATGGACTTGGTATGATTATGACCAGTGATTATTCGGTAATCACGACCGTAATGTTACAAATGATGTGGTAAAAGTCCTCATCGTCCCGTAGTGCATCGATGGACGCTTGTTGGCACGATCACGACCATCGATGAATACACAAATATCCTCGCCCAGAAGTGCATGGAATTTGTGGTCGCGACCCTAATGAATATCCTCGCCATAGTGCAGTGGATATGATGGATTATTTATTTAATGAGTCTCAAATGACAAAAGTGATGAAAACTTTTAAATCATAAAAGATAGTAGAATTTATTCTCTACTCGACTCTTTTAATGGATCGCTTGATCCACCGCAAAGAAAACTTGATGTCTATCAGATATTATCGCTTAACATTGTTGAAGACTAATGATAATTTATTATGCATTATCTTAGTCATAATATTTCTTACTGGGCTAGTTGAGCTCACCCTTTCTTTCACTATTCTCTTCAGGAAATGAGAACGTAGCTAGGACGAGTCGGGGAACAGAGTGATGTTCTAGATGATAGTGTTAGCTAGTAGTCTTCACTATTCTGTTAAATAGTGTGACAATTAATGTATTGAGGACTTATTCTCGAGAGTAGATATTGTCTGAAGGCAATATTTGTATTAAAACTCACAAAGATGTTTTTTTTTCACCGCCGTCATATAATTAAGTTGTATTTGAATTTTGTACCATGTATCATGACTCAAGATGGGTGATGTATACCTATTTTGGGGCGCCACAACAGTATTAAAGCTTAGGATATGATCCCTGCTAATATGTGAGACAAGAACTAGAGGGAGAGACGGAATTCTTTTCGCTAGTATGACCTACCTAAGTTTTTTTGGTATTTAATTGGCCTATCGAGTATAGGGATAATATGTGATATGTTATTTAACTCTTGTTTTATGGCGAAGATTTGAAAATGGCATCCAAGAATGTTGAGAACATCAATGGAGCACAGAGACCGCTGAGTCTCCACGCATCAATAATGAGGATAATGTGCATCGTGAAGGAGACAATCTTCGTGCAAACAACAACACCGACCAAATGATGAACGATGGAATGTTCCGAGGCTTCATGCAATTCATGCAACATTAGGCGAGAGCGGCTCCTGTCCAAAATGCAGGTGGAAACATTGGCAACTCTCGGATGGTCACCGCCAAGCAGTTTAAGGAACTGGGACCACCGGAGTTTTTTGGAGAGCCAAAACCACTTAAGGCGGAAACATGGATTAAACAGATTAACAAGATATTTGATGTCTTGGGATGCTCCGAGGAGCAAAAGGTTCCTTTTGCCACCTTCATG
Source organism: Panax quinquefolius (assembly GCA_020205615.1). Lineage (NCBI taxonomy): Eukaryota > Viridiplantae > Streptophyta > Magnoliopsida > Apiales > Araliaceae > Panax > Panax quinquefolius. The sequence continues at coordinate 21,735,230 of CM035161.1, forward strand.
TTGCGTACAGAGGCAGATTACTGGTGGGAATCTGTAAAACGTACTCAACCTGCCGCACTAAAAATGTCTTGGGAGAAGTTCTAGGAACTATTCAACAACAATTACTTTCCCGAAAGTATTCGACATATGAAAGAGGTAGAGTTCATCAAGCTGGAGCAAAATAACATGACTGTGTCGTAGTACGAAGCCAAGTTTGCCGAGTTGTCCCGATTTGCGTCCCATTTGGTTGATAATGAGGAGAGAATGACACGAATGTTTTTAAGAGGTTTGAAACCTGAGATACAACAATATCTTATATCTCATAAACTATGTTTGTATTAAGATGTTGTTAATAGGGCTCAGTTATTGGAGCGTGATAATGAGTCAACCCAACCTAAAGAGAGCAAAATATGATAAAATGATAATACTAGTGAATAATACCATCGGGAGCGGTGACAACAAGCGTGGAGGAATCAACAGCCGAAATGGTAACCACTTCAAAGGTAATCAAGGCCAAAACAAGAAGAATGGACATTTCAAGAAGAGAGATTTAATAATGATGGAAAGACGTCAAAGACCAAAGACCTGCTTGAAAGAAGGAGAACGACCACCTATTATATGCTTCAAATGTGGAGGGGAGGGACACATCAGTCCAAACTGTGCGATGCCATCCAAAACATGTTATAATTATGGAAGAGAAGGTCATCTAGCCCGATTTTTGTCGCTCACCAAGATAAGCTCACTAGATGGAAGCACCAAAGGTCATTCCCGTAAAAGTCAAAGCCGGTAGTGCAAGGAAGAGCCTTTATTGTGACCTCCCAGAAAGCAAGGAACCCGAATGAGGTCATCACGGGTAAGCTTATCATAAACTCTAGCGAAGTTTATACTTTATTCGATACTGTTTCTACCTACTCTTTCATTTCTCCTACTTACGCTCAACGCTTAAATTTTAACTCCAGAGAGATATTGACTTTGATTTATCTGTTGAAACTCCGCTTGGGAGAAACCTTCATTACATCCACGGCTTATAAGTCTTGCTTGGTTCAAATCCAGACTTCACATTACCTGTCGTCTTATTTCATTGAAAATACTTGCATTTGATGTAATTCTAGGGATTAATTGGTTAACTACTCATCATGCAAAAATTGATTGTTTTTGTAAGGTTGTTAGCTTTCATATTCCTAATCAACCTATTATGCGAATTCAAGCAACCAAACCATTAAAATCAATCACTGTCATCTCAAGCCATAAAGCTATTCATTTATTGAAAAACGGATGTCAAGCTTTCTTAGCTCATGTCACGGATCTAAACAAAAATACGTCAGTTTTGAATGATATTTCTATTGTTAATGAATTTTCCGACGATTCCCTCAAGAACTTCCTGCCTACCCCAGAGCGTGAAATTGAATTTTGTATCGACCTTGAACCCAGACAAAACCCATTTCCAAAGCCCCATATCGAATGGCTACTATCAACTTCGTGAGTTAAAGATCCAACTCAGAGAATTGTTAGACATCGGGCTTTATTCGTCCCCAAGTACTTCTCCTCGGGGTGCTCCTATTCTATTCGTGAAGAAGAAAGATGGGAGTATGCGACTTTGTATTGATTATCGGAGTCAATCATGTCACCATCAAAAATAGGTACCCATTGCCACGTATTGATGACCTGTTTGACCAAATTGCAAGGAGCCAAATTCTTTTCAAAGATCGATCTTCATTCGGATATCACCAAATTGAAGATTAGAACCGATGACATTCCAAAGATGGCTTTCGTAACTCCTAGACGCATTATGAATTCCTAGTCATGTCTTTTGATCGACTAATGCTCCGCCGCCTTCATGGATATGATGAACCGAGTATTCAAGGAATATTTGGATCACTTTGTGGTCGCTTTTATTGATGATATCCTTATTTATTCCAAAAGTCGTGAAGATCATGAGCAACACTTGAGGTCGATACTCCAAAAGCTTCGTGAATATAAGCTTTATGCCAAGTCAAGAAATGCGAATTCGCGCTTGAGGAAGTAGCATTCCTTGGGCACGTGGTATCAAGTCATGGAATATCTGTTGACCCAAAGAAAGATCAAGCAATTCAAAGTCGGAGCAACCTAAATCGCTGATCAAGACGTAGCTTTCTCGCTTAGTCAAGGTTATTATCGGAGATTCGTGGAAGGATTTTCTCGAATCGCTACTCCACTAACTCAAATTGACTCGGAAAGATACAAAGTTTTGTTGAGCGAGGAATGTGAGAAGAGTTTTCAAGAACTCAAGAGGAGACTCATTTCAAAGACTGCTCCGACAATACCATCCGCCTCGGAGGATTTGTCATCTACAAAGTGATGCTTCGCAAAGGGTTAGGATGTGTTCTCATGCAACACGGGAAAGTCATAGCCTATGCCTCACAACAACTCAAAGAATATGAGAGGAATTATCCTACTCATGATCTAGAGTCAGCAAACATTGTCTTCTTCGCTAAAGATTTGGAGGCATTACTTGTATGGGGAGAAAGTGGAGATCTTTACGGATCATAAAAGCCTCAAATATTTCTTCACTCAAAAGGAACTCAACACGCGATAAACGACGTTGGCTTGAACTGCTGAAAGATTATAATCATACCATCCAATACCATCTTGGAAAATCGAATACGGTAATAGCCGACGATTTATCGAAAGTAAGATCATATGAGGGTACGAAAAGCGATATTGTCAACGCAAAGGCCCATTTTGTATAACTTGCAAAGGATGGAGATAGAGATAAAGACTTCAGGGACCCACGTGATGATGGCGCATATACGAGTAGAACCGACTTTAATTAATAAAGTTAAAGTTGCTCAAACTACAGACCTGGAGCTGATGCGTATGAGGAAGAAAGTGCAAGAAGGTGCTATGCCAGAAGCAAGAATCGATGATGAAGGAATACTTCTAGTCAACTCCAGACTTTGTGTTCCTAACGATTCTGAGTTAAAGTATAAAATCATGATGGAGGCGCACAACACACCATTTGCAATCCATCCTGGGAGTACCAAAATGTATCGTGATCTTCGTCATACATTTTGGTGGAGCAATATGAAGATAGAGATAACACTCGCTTATCTCAAGGTGTCTAACTTGTCAACGAGTCAAGCGCGAGCATCAAGTACCAAAAGGTCCATCAGCAACCACTTGAAATTCCGTAATGGAAGTGGGAGCACATTACCATGGATTTCAAGCATCGATCTTCCCAAGGTTTCTCAAGGCATCGATGCAATTTGGGTTATTGTTGATAGATTGACCAAGTCTCGCTTTCATTTCTTACCAATACGAGAAACTTATACACTTGAACGCCTTGCTCAGATGTATATAAACGAGATTATAAAACCGCATGGTATGCCAAGATCCATAGTTTCGATCGAGACCCAAGATTCACTTCAAGATTTTGGGTTAGTTTGCAAAAAGCTATGGGCACGGATTTACGATTTAGTTCGGCATATCATCCTCGCATGACGGACAATCGAGAGGACTATTCAAACTCGGAAGATTTATTAAGACTATGTGTCCTCGACTTCAAGGAAGTTGGGATAAGTTCTTACCATCGGTGGAGTTTTCCTACAACAACAGCTTATCAAGCAAGCATCGGCATGGCTCCATTCGAGGCGCTATATGGAAGAAAGTGTCGCTTCTCCAAAGATACCGGGATGAGGTGGGTGAAGCAACGTTGTTGGGACCGGAGTTGGTATGTATGACTACAGAAAAGATTCAAATGATCCGACAACGTATAAAAACCTCACAAGATCGACAAAAGAGTTATGTTGATCTTCATCGAAAGGACGTGGAATTCGATATAGGAGATCATGTGTTGTTACGTGTTGCTCCTTGGAAAGGAGTTACAAGATTTGGAAAGAGAGGAAAGCTCAATCCTCGATTCATTAGCCCATTTTTAATCCTCGATCGGGTAGGAACTGTGGCCTATAGACTCGCTTTACCGCCAAGTATGTCTCGTGTTCATAACGTTTTTCACATATCCATGTTACGTAAATATGTGGAAGACCCTAACCACATTATTGAGTTAGAACCGGAAGAAATAGCGGAAGATTCAACGTATGAAGAGGTTCCTGTTAAAATCTTGGATAAGAAGGAACATATTCTACGCTCTAAGGTTATACCTCAAGTCAAAGTTTTGTGGAGAAACCAAGATGTGGAGGAAATGACTTGGGAGTTAGAATCTGAGATGAAGTAAAGATATCCTCACCTCTTCGACATACCAGGTACGTACCCTAATTTCGAGGGCAAAATTTCATAAGAAGGGGATGTTGTAAGACCACAACTTTTTAATAAAGATGATTTTTCTATAAATATAAGTTTTGAATATTATAGAATGAATTTGATATAATGTTATAGTTGTGGGTAGTATTTACAAATTTGTCAAAATACGCAAGTTATTTTATAATATTCGATTGATCAGGGAATATTCGTTTTAGTAGGGAATATTCGTACAATGGCGCTTCGTACTGCGACACGGTCATGTTTTTTTGCTCCAGTTTAATGAACTCTACCTCTTTATGTGTGATAATACTTTCGGGGAAAGTACTTGTCATTGAATGAGCTTGAAACTTCTCCCAAGACATCTTCATGGTCAAGGCGGTTAGTACGCTTTTACTGATTCCCACAAGTAATCCGCCTCTTGCATGACATGAAGGTGGCAAAGGAACCTTTTGCTCCTCGGAGCATCCCAAGACATCAAATAACTTGTTGATCTGTTTTATCTACGTCTCCGCTTTAAGTGGTTTTAGCTCTCCAAAAACTCTGGTGGTCCCACTCTCTTGAATCTGCTTTGGCGGTGACCGTCCGAGAGTTGTCGATATTTCCACCAGATTTTGGACAGAGCCGCTCTCTCTCGATGTTGCATGAATCAGCATGAAGCCTCGTAACATTCCATCGTTCATCATTTGTCAAGGTGTTGTTGTTTGCATGAGGATTGTAGCCTTCCGATGCACATTGTCCCGATTATTAATTTATGGAGACTCAACGGTCTCTCGTGCTCCATCGATGTTCTCAACATTCTCTGATGCCATTTTCAAATACTCGCCACAAAACAAGGGTTAATTAACATATCACATATTATCCCTATACTCTGGCGAACCAATTAAATACCAAATAAACTTAGGTAGGTCATACTAGCGAAAAGAATTCCCCGCCTCTCCCCTCCTAGTTCTTGTCTCACATCTTAGCCAGGATCATATCCTAAGCTTTGATACCAATTGGCCGCCCCAAAATAGGTATACATCACCTATTCTCGAGTCACCAAATACATGGTATGTAATATAAATACAATCTTTAATATACAACAAGAAAGTCATGAGTTTTAATATAAATATTGTCTTCTGTATAATATCCACTCTCGTAATAAGTCCTTATTATATTTATTATCACACTATTTAATAGAATAGTGAGGACTACTAATACTATCATCCGGACCGTCACCCGCTCCCCGACTAGTCCCGCTATGTTCTCATTTCAAGAGAAGAAAAGGTGAAAGAAAGGGTGAGCTCAACTAGCCAAGAAGAAATATTATGACTAAGATAATACAAACACAAATTATCATTAGTCTTCAACAAAGTTAAACCGATAAAATATAATAGACATCAAGTTTCACCAAGAACGGAACATGCGAATCCATTAAAAGAGTCAAGTAGAGAATAAAATCTACTATCTTTTATGATTTAAAAGGTTTTTCATCACTTTTATCACGGGACTCACTTTTAATAAATAATCCACATCATCCCCGCACTACTACCAAGGATATTCATTAGTATCACGACCACAAATTATCCACGCACTACGGGCCAAGGATATTCGTGTATTCATCAATGGTCATGATCATGCCAACAACTCGTCCCACCAATGCACTACAAAGCCAACGAGGACTTTTACCACATCATTTGTAACATTACTACCATGATTACAATAATAATCCTCGGTCATAATCATACCAAGTCCATCTATGCACTACACAAAGCCACGATGACTTTCAAAAATATAAACATGAGGATGATGACAATGATATAAGAATTCAATAAAACAAGTTCAAGAATTAATTTATTCGTGAATTAATAACGTCCAAATTGTCAACATGATACTTCTTTGTAGAGTAAAATTCAAGATTGCTCGTAAGAATATTTCCATGAAAAGATCTTTGGATGAAACGCAAATATCGAGGATATTCCACTAATTTCATGGAGTATAGAAGTCAAAACTTTAACCAAATTGAGTATAATAAAGAATGGAATAACAAAAGAAATCACCACGCATGCGCAGATTGTGATGACATGTGTTATTCCAACAGAATAATAAGTAATGGAACCAGTCGTATTTAAATTTGCACCGGCTGGGATGTTCCAATGTAATAATAAAGAATGGAATAACAACAAAAATCACCATGTATACGGTAGTTTGCATAGCATAAAAGTTATTCCAATGTAATAATAAAATAGCGGATCAGTCCCAAGAAAACGCATTGCATGTGATATTCCAATGTAATAATAAAGACGGAAATGTGTCTACAATAGATAACGCATGCATGTGATATTCCAAATGTAATAATAAAGATGAAACCAGTCCCATGTATAACGCATGCATGTGATATTCCAATGAATAATAAAGAATTTAACCAGTCCCAGATATAACGCATGCATGTGTCAGGTTGTTCCAATGTAATAATAACGAATAGAATAACAACGAAATCACCAAGTATAGGGTAGGCCAGCATATACAAAGTTATTCCAATGTATAATAATAAAGAATGGAATAATGTAAGTTCTATTCATGAATATGAAAAAAATAATACCCTTACCGTAAAAGAAAATCGGATATAAGAATAGTGAAGTAGGAGAATACTCTTTCTCTCTATAGTTTTTCTCTAGAGTTTCAGTGAATTCGTAAGAAATAATGAAGGAATGAGCTTCTATTTATAGAAGAATGGACTGCATAGTAACTAATTTATGAACGGTCCAGATTGATTTACTTTTAATCGGACGGCCCATATTTAAAGCAAAATCTTTTAAATAAAATATAATATTATATATATGTATATATTATATATATGTATATAAGATTAGTCACGGGTTATGAACCCCGTGAACTTTGCCTGCCAAACCTTCAAATTATTACATATATATAACTATAATAATAATAATGATTGAACTCCCACCTTGCCAACTTGCAAACCAATAATACATAATAATTAAAACAATCTTACTCCCTCCCAATTCAACATCCCAGCTAATTTCCATTCAAAAATTCAAATGTGGGCCCACCATTATATATATATATATATATATATATATATATATATATAAAAAAAAAATTATATAATACATATAATCAAAACATCACTATTATCAAATTTATACACCACCCGTAACTTCATTTCTCCCACCAAAGACTTTGTTACACATGTGGGCCCCACCCTTTAAAATAACTTTCTACTGATTATTTTGAAAAATGGACAAATGGGGGTCCATAAAATAAGCAAAACTTCATAAAAATCACCTTAATAATTTTAACAACACTTATCATCATTATTATAATTCACAATATTAATCGACCAGGTCGTTCCCACGAAAGAGGGGGCTTTCCAATAAGGATTTCTCCCTATTGACGCGCAATTAGGTGACCAAACCTCTTCTTGGCAGAACTTCTAGACATCGTTAATATTGCAAATAATAATATTAATAACTCTGTCATCTCAATTATTGAGTTAATAATATATAAAATATCGACAATAATTGAATAAAATAACGTGAGATACTATGCAACAAATCTTCGCTAGCAATAATTGAACAAAACCGAGTGACTTCTCACGTAAGCATCAATAATCAATACCGCAGTACTACTACGCAACCACGCCAGATTCTCAGCTTTTTACTACCGAGTAGTTCAACAAAGATTAATCTGTGAAACTTCCGTCGTTATTTTCATAAAAATATTTTTGTCGCTTTTCTCAATCCGACAATAATTACATTGTAGGGTCCACCAATGATTGCGCAGTGTATTTAATATTCCTCGCTAAAACAAATATTCCCCACCAATCGAATATTATAAAACAACTCATGTGATTTTGACAAATTTATAAATACTACCTATAACTATAACATTATATCAAATTCATTCTATAATATTCAAAACCGATATTTATAGAAAAATTATCTGTATTAAAAAGTTGGGGTCTTACAGGTTCTATATGTACATGTAACACCGAAAGAAATATAAATATGAAACTCAAAAGATACGTTTACATGTACATCTCTGACAGATTAAAATAAATACTAAATATGTTAACACAATTCAAAGAGTACAAATACGAATTATATATATCAACGCTAACACGAAACTATTATATTAATTTCACAAGGAATAATTATGTGAAACAATAACAAAATTCGAAATGAGGAACAAAACTAATTAATTAAATAAATTTCACCACAATATCGTTGAAGAAGTACGGAATCCGTACATAGATTAAGTAATATAATACCCATATTATAATTCCAAATGTTATTCTTTAAATTCCTTCTATCCGATCAAACTAAACAAAATAATAAAAATTATAAATTCATTTACAAAATTATTCTCTCCATCTTTAACCCTTTTACAAACTCATATTATTATTATTATTATTATTATTATTATTATTATTATTATTATTATTATATGCATCTTTTGAATCTATATATGCGATCCATATATACGGATTCCATTTTTAATTTTATATATGCGAATTCTAAAATAATACCAAATATGTGATCATGCTGCCTTTGTAATCAAATTTTAATACTCTGGTCCCATTCCTAATAATTTATAAACATTCATTTGTTAGGACTTAGGAACAACCCCCCACCCACCCACCCACCCACCCACCCACCCACACACACACACAAACACAAATATATATATATATATATATATATATATATATATTAATGGTTTCTTCACCAGAACATCAATACACATAATTTGATGTACATATTCAATCTCTCCACATCCGTACATATTACAAATAAACTAATGAATAAATCACTTACCTTGGCCAGAAGAAATTTTCTTTTATTTTCCTGTTTCTTTCCTCCTGTATTCTTTGCCGCCTCCTCTTGTTGTATTAGAAGTAATGGGAAATAATTAGGGTTCAGTTTTTAATTTATTAACATATATCTTATTAATCTCTTAATTATAATATAATTTAATATTATTCACGTATAAATTAAACTTAATTAATTTTAAGGCCTAATTTTACTAAATTAAGTTATCTAGCTATCACTTATTAATCCACATAAATTAAATGATTAGTTTGATCTAAATAAAAAATAAAGTCCAATGATCAATTTGTTTTGAAAAAAAAGTAATTTTATTTATTTATTTATTATTATTAATTTTTTTCCCAGCCGGCAAAAATGGTTTATTCCTTGGCCATTGGGGAAACCTACTTTTCCTATTTTTATATTTCTTTTTGAAAGTACCCTTGTATAAATGTCAAAGGTGCACCATGCTCTTTGTTCCATGACACCCTCATAATTCAAAGACTCTCCCCTTTATCTCTCCTCTATTGTTTTGTTTTAAGAATATTCGCATAGGCTTATAGCTAAGAAGAAGTGCATGCATTATGGAGGAATTTGGTGGTTCCTCCTCTTCATCGTGTTCTCCAGTCTCACTGTCTCAAGAACTCATGTCAACCCTTCAACAAAGGCTTCAATACATCGTTGAAAGCCAGCCACATTGTTGGTCTTATGTCATCTTATGGCAAACCTCAAATGATGATTCCGATAATGGTCGTCGCCTCGTCTTGTCATGGGCAGACGGCCATTTTCGGGGCCCCACTAAACGCATTCTGCCCAAAGATCAAATTAACCATAACATCGATGGGTCCATCGACGGTGACTTCATGGATGCCGAATGGTTCTACGTCATGTCCCTAACCCGAATATTCCGTCCCGGTGACGGATCGGCCCCCGGCAAGGCTTCGAGTTCGGGTGCCCATATTTGGCTGTGTGGCACCGACCAACTTCGTTTCTCCGAGTGTGAAAGAGCTAAAGAAGCTCAAGTTCATGGTTTTCATACTTTTGTTTGCTTCCCAACTTGCAGTGGAGTCCTTGAAATGGGATCAAATATTACCATATCTGAAAACTGGAGCCTTGTGCAACAAGTCAAGTCCCTGTTCGGGTCGGATCTCAGCGGCTTAGTCCCCAAACAGCCAAACCCTAGTAATGTAGGATCTTGTTCATATCTAGATATGGAAATTCCTGAATTTGATGTTTATGATGATAGGTTAGTTGCTGTTGGTCCCTCTACTCCTCACGTGGAGAAGAAAAACGCCGGCAATAAGCGGGGCCGGAAGCCGATCGCCGGCAAGGACATGCCGGTGAACCACGTGGAGGCGGAGCGGCAGCGGCGGGAGAAGCTCAACAACCGGTTTTACGAACTCCGAGCGGCGGTACCAACCGTGTCAAGGATGGACAAGGCGTCCGTGCTAGCTGACGCCGTTAGTTACATCAATGAATTGAAACTCAAGGTGGATGAATTAGAGTCACAGCTTCTGGAATTCAGAGTCTCGAAGAAATCCGAATCGGGAGGAGCCGATACGGTGGAAAACCCTAACAGTAGCACTACCACAACCACCCGAACTTCGGTCGATGAAAAAATGCCCGAATCCAAGGGAGTAACCCTAGAAGTGGAGGTTAAGAAGGTCGGGTCGGAAGCCATGAATATCCGAATTCAGTCGGATAATGCTGATTACCCGGGTGAAAAATTGATGAAAGCGATACGTGAGCTGGAATTACATGTCCATCATGCAAGCATGTCCAACGTGAATGGGTCGATTATGCTTCAAGACGTTGTGATTAGGGTTCGTGAAGAAGAAGCAGATGGAGATGGGGTGTTAAGAAGTGAGGATGAACTAAGAAGTGCTCTTCTTAGAGCAATGAACCGCTAATAAAACTAAAATTACTACCTACGCTACTACCATTCATTCCAATAAAACAAGTACCCCACTTCATATTAGGCCAAGGAAAATTAATAAAGTTTCTTTTTAGTAATCCCTCCGTCCTTAAATATAAAATTTTTTAGAGTTGTACACAAGTATTAAATAAATAATTGTATAGTATTAAATATAATATCAAATATCTATATTGCCTTTATATTATAAAAAGATATTGTTATTTATTGAACAAAAAATAATAGTGAGAGAACCAAAATTATATTTAATACTTGAAATAATATTGTAAACTAAACAATTAATGCTTAATTGCTTTGAATTCTTAAACGTTATATATTAAGGGACAAAAACCTCTCTAAAACATCTTATATTAAGGAACGGAAGGAGTAGTAATTTTTTTGTTTTCCTCATTTCATGATTTCTTTTCAGTTTATTTTTTTATGATTACGTTTAATTGATAGTGTTACGTCAGAAAATTGATGACATGACGACACATGATTAAAAAATATTTATATGTAATATTGAGTCTCATTTTAACATTTATTCAAATAATTTTTTATACCAAAATGGATAAATATAGAACCATTATGAATTTTAAATAAATTATTATTATTATTATTTTAATATAAAACCGTTATTAATTTTTTAAAGTAAGTTTAATGATAATTTTACCCTTTTGGTAAATTAATAATTTTTTGGTAAATTTATTTTTTTTAAGTAACTTTTTATGACAATTTTAAAGTAAAATTAATAATGGTTTTATATTTAATTTTTTTTGTACAAAAAAATAATTGAATAAATGTTAAAACGAGATTCAATATTACATATACGTATTTTTTAGTCACGTGTCACTCTCATGTCATCAATTTTCTGATGTGACACTATCAATTTAGACGTAATCAGAAAAATTTAAAAGTTTAATCCCTTAATTAAAAAAAATTGAGAAGACAATTCTCAAAATGAAAAATATTAAAAGTTCAGTGTATTAATCCATATTTAGACCTAAAAAATTGTAAGAAAGTTTATTTTTATTAATGAAAGTATGAAATAAAATGTTGTCTCAAATATTCCAACACAATCTTATTATCATGCAAATATTAATAAATTAAATACTCATAATATTTAGAGATAAAATTATATTTATAAATTTGTAAATGTTGTTGATGATGCTCTGGTCCGTCCAACATGTCCCTGGTGTCCTCACACTTGACTCCGACCCTACAAGACATGGGGTTTTTCCGTCCTAAAACGCCTGCGATGTAACTGTTAGTATCGGGAAGAATCAAGAAAGACAGAGTTTAACCTTTCATCAGTATCTTTCCAGCCTTTTTTATACTTACCATGTGATTGGGTCCCATCTTTGTGCAGGATATGCTCACCAAGCCTTTGTGATCATGGGGCTCAATGCATATGGTATTGGGTTCAAGTTTTTGGGCTTAAAGGGTTAGGGGTCTAGGTGCCTTGTTGTTAACCTTAGGTCACACTTCCGGATTGGCTTCCCAAATGTATTAAGCCTTCCAACCAAAATGATCCACTAAGGTTGGGCCAAGCCTTGGGCTTTCGGACTGCGCTAAGGCTGGGCCTTAGCCTCTGACCCTTAAAGTCATTATCAATAGAAAATGAAACTTTTTAATAAAAGAAAATATTGATCGGGCCCTTAAAGTCATTATCAATAGAAAATGGAACTTTTTTATAAAAGAAAATCAATATTTTCTTTTATTTATTATATGTAGTATTATGTTGTCATGACTAAATTTCTATGATGTATCAAGATAAAATCAAAATAAGTAATTAATAATTTTAAAGTTAGTGTTGTTTTATATATATATATATATATAGGAGAATATATAGATGTTCAGCCGTATAATTTTTAAAATTACACGATTTATAATGGTAATGGTAGATTGATTTCACCCTACGATCGTAAAGTATATATATATATCATTTAAATGATGGAGAAACCGAGAAAGTATACTGCAGGTCCCACACAAATCTGGTCACAAAAGTTACCAATTGCCCGCCACGTATATAATATCCGAGCTTACTGTCAGTTGATTTGGAACTTCCAGTCCATCTAACTAACATCATCACTACATAGCTGTAAATTCTTATTTACATCTAATTTTTGCTTTTATTTTCCAGCCGATCAGATTCATCACTATTCATCCTCGCAATCCCCCAATTGATTTGATTTGAGGTACTTCTTTCTCTCTCCTCTCCTCTCCGCATAACTCTCTCACTCTATTCTCATGACTCTGTGTATATATATATATATATATATATATATATATATATATACATATATAGTCGTTCTGCTCCAACTATGAATCGTTTATTTTTCTATAGCTCACATTGCGGATGCTTATTCATTTTATGATTTCTAATTAAATTCTGGTCCTTTTAATTTGTTTGTATGTAGTGAATTTTGAAGTTTGTGTTGAATTCAAAGTATCCAAGTTTATGTTGTAAACTGGTGAGTAATTATTAAACCTCATGTTGCTATCTGGCCTTTTAAGTACTCTTTCCGTTCTAAAACTAGATCCAAAAGTAGAGATACATTTCTAAAATGACTATTTTTCAAAAATGAAAAACAAACAAATTAATTTTTTTCATGTGATTTTATAGTCTAATAATAGAAATGGAATAAACTAAAAAATAAAATGTATCTCTGATTTTTAAATAGAGGGATTATATGTTTATGTCGCATAGCCTGATATAATTAGTTACAAAAATTGGACTTCAAGGAATACATTTACTTAATCTGAAATTAGGTTGCAAGTTGGTGACTTGAGGTAATTGATTGTGTTGCACTTTGGTTATTTCAGTATCTAAATGGTACGTGTCTTATTACATCCACAGTTGGATACTGGATGATTCGGGTGTTCATCAGTAAACTGTCTATATTTTGATCTGTGGTTCACCTAAATTGCCTATTTTGGTGTTTTTATTAATTTGTATGGGCCATGAAAGGTGCATGGAATTTTTTTGATGAAAAGTACAAATGAAAAACAAATCATGCTTTGTGAGTCTATTATTTGGTTCACTATTCTTTGGTTATTTTAATTGGGCTCTTATCTGGATGCAGGGAAATCATAGGTTTTAGGCTTTAATTGACTTATCAATGATCACACCCAAGGATACTAGAATGGAATGCATGATGCTGCAACTCTTGCTTGTATATTGTGCTTTCTTGAGCTTTGTGGACAATGGAAGTGCTGGTTTAACAAGTACTTTTATTCGTTCAGAGTGGCCATCTGTTGACATTCCTCTTGACAACGAAGCTTTTGCAGTTCCAAAGGGTCATAATGCACCACAACAAGTAAGTCTTCACGTTCCAAAGAGTCACGAAGAGTAAGGTAGTCAATTAAATTTATGCACTCTCACTAGGAATTAATTTACAAATGTGAATGTAATATGATTCTTTAGTTGAAGAGTGTAATTTTAGTTTCCATTGCCAACCCCATTTTCCTTGTCGCTGATCAATATCTAAGTTAGCAACGAAGCATTAACAGGAAACAAGTACGAAACCATACAAATTCATGGAAACATCTTTTTCAAAAAATGTAGGATACATAATGCTAAGGGAAAAGTCAAATATTTTTATATATTTGATAATTATTTATATAAAAAAAGTATTCATCTTAATCCAAAAAGGACAAAAATAGAACTATTTATCATCACTAATTTTGTCCACACTCTTCCGTATATCCAAGTTGACACCCAATTTGTGGAAAAAGGTAGTAAAATATTGATGCTGCGATGTTTGATTAGATCCCAATTGTGAACACACCATGTTTCCAAGTTATCTTTTATTAAAAAGATGTCAAACTGACCATTTGTAAAATTAATAATTAAATATATATATATATATACACACACACACACACACTTGGTTTATTATGGTCATAGTCTCTCAACATTTATCTAAAGGAATAATACGATTTATTGATTTAAAAAATGGTCAATTGACCATAAAAATAAACTCAATGGAAGACATTTATCCTAGGATGGAAGTAATACTATGTTTTGTTTGACTGCATAAAAAATTCTTCTGTAGGTACACATCACTCAAGGTGACTATGATGGGAAAGCTGTTATCATCTCATGGGTGACACCTGATGAACCAGGGGCCAGCCAAGTAAGATATGGCACATCAGAGAAGAAGTATGATTTTACTGCAGAGGGGAAGTTTACAAACTACACCTTTCACAACTACACGTCCGGATATATTCATCAGTGCCTTGTTGATGGCCTCGAGGTAATTTCTAACTGACTCATTACATTATTTGTTACCAAATGCCCAAAATGAAAAGTAGGATTACGTTAACTTACAAAAGTAGTAGTTATTCATTCCATACATACACAATACCTTATGGTCTATGCAGTATGTGGTATATAGGCCTTCTTCTGCCTGATGGTTAATCATAACATGACAGCTGTTATCAGGAGGAGACTTTACTATGGTGGTATTTTTTTCTCATAAATGTTACTCCATAATCAAATGATACACTTTGTAAGAGTGAAATGAATCAATGATGCTATATTTGTTTAGATATTCTGATTCTCCTTGCGTAAACTTCAGCTATCTGATTTTGGCTTTGGATTTATAGCTTGAATTGCAGGGACTAGGTGTGGAAACTGATATGATTTTAGAAGTTGTAGTTTTTTTTCTTATATATTGGTGGGTAGAAAGCAATAACAACACCAGTAGAATCTTCTCTTGTTAACCGCAGACTTAGCTGTAGCAGTTGAATATTTTACAAAGAGAATGGTTGACTAGGACTTCGGATTTTAACTTAAGTAATTAGATTTTGGCTTGGGTATATAATTTACACTTTGTAATGATTAGTTGTGGAAACTACTCTGATGACAGAAATGAGTTAAATGTTTTTTTAATCACTATACTTTAGCTCAACTTACAAATGCCTAACTATATATTTTTTCCTTACAGTCAACTAGCTAAACTTTAATTTACTTACAAAATGTTTCAAAATCCATTAAATCACTTTAAACGGTTTGCTACATCAGATGCCACATAAGAGAGAGAAAGCTAACATGGAATTTTCATGTATGATTTAGCCACTTATGAGTGGAAATGAAAGAAAACTAAGGACAGAATAAAAGAGAATTTTAAAAAATAAAATAAAACCAGAAAAGTTAGCAAAAATCATGAAAAAAAATAATTTACTTATTTTTCTAATCAATAGAAAATGTTTTTTTAGTTAATTAATAACAAATATAATTGATTAGGAAATTTAAAAATTTAAAATATGCTAAAATTTAAAAAAAATTTAAATTCTTATTGACTTTATATACAAATATATTTATAAATTCTTATTGACTTTATATACATGCATTCTTACTAGGAAAATTAATGAATTATGTGTAGTAAAAATAATTTTTTAATTAGATTTTAACATTTAAATTAGCTTGATTAAGGGAGAAAAATTCCATGGATAAATGAAACTTTTTTATATTAAATAATTAATTTTTTTGAAACTTTAAAAATCTATTAGAAATAGAAATATGCTTAAAAAAATAAAAGTTAAAATAAATTAGATCATTCTAAAATCTAAACAAATTAAACAATTAAAATTGAAGAATTGGAGTTGCATGTTTATAATTTCTTATTGACTTTATGTGTATTTCTTCTAATTCCGAACCTGTTCCTGATCATCTGAGTAATAATAATTTAATCCATACAAATAATAATCTAATAAACTAGTAGAGAAACAAATAGATGACACAATAGCCTCTCGATCGGCAGTAAATATGCCTCCTTTTTTTCGCCAAACAACTCTTCAAGAAACTGGGTTTGAAAACCCAAATCATTCGATGTCAAATCCCAAACCATCGCTGCAACCACCCGATGTAAAACCCAAATCAGTGACGATCTAGGTTTGAAAATCCAAATCAATCGGACAATTAGACATAAATATATTCATATCTTGAACTAGATTTTGCTAGAATATGAAAAAAAAAGATAATACAGAAAAGGAAGAAGAAGATGTTTCAATGATTCAAATTTTAAGCTTTATAGATGCTTTTATGGAAATATAGGAACTCTTATTATAACCCATCATCTTCACAATCATCTTTTTTTTTGGCAATTGAAGGCGTAGATGAAGAAATCTAGAGGAAGAAGATGAAGAAAAAACATTCAAAATCTACCCTTTTTGATTTTAGATCTATTATTTATGATAATGATAGTAGTCGGGTAAGTCGGATTCATGAGTATGAGTTTGGGTGGGTAAGTTTGTTTTTATGGGTGGGTTATAGATGACATGTAAAAAGTTATTAAAAGAACATTCCAGCCAAGATTTTGTGTGTACGTGACATTGCCATGTCAAACTTCCATTAAAAAATTTAACGACTTGGACATAAATTCAAATTTATGTAATAAAATAAAAGTTGAGTTAGATGACTAACAACAAAAACATATATAGTTAGTCGTTTGTAAGTTTACTTAAAGTATAGTGAAGTAAAAAGTATTTAACCCTAACAGAAACTTTTGATTAGTTTCTCCATATTGATGGCTATTGAGCTCAAATTCTTGTCAATGACACTGTTTTCTAAACAATAAAATCACTCTCACGATGATATGAGATACTGAAGTTTTTCACAAGGTAGATGTTTTGTCTTACAAATTAGCATTGTACTATTATGGTATTGCTTAATGTAATAGAATTATTTTACATTATCTTTGTTACATATCTTTCGTGAATGTGTTGGATATAACTCTTTTCAGTATGATACCAAGTACTATTACGAAATTGGAAATGGTGATTTTGCTCGGCAGTTTTGGTTTCAAACACCTCCAAAGATTGATCCAGATGCTCCTTACAAATTTGGAATCATAGGTGAGTAGAGTCCTTTCCGTCTCTTTTCAGAAAGCATAATAATTTTATTTTCTTTTTGAAGTACTTATAATGTGAATTTTCATGATGTAATGCAAAATAACATCTTAGCTCCAGCCAAGTGCTTGTTGATGCATAACATTACCAGATTGGAAGGTGCAATGGAAAATATATTATTTGACATAATCATGAAAATTTTAATAGATCTTAAACAATTTATTTCTCAAAATTAATAAGCCTATAGGATGAGATTACGGAAACATGTGAAGTAGAAAGAGCCGGTCATTTGCACTTTCAGTTTATAATTTTAGATGCCATCATCTCATCATTGTTGCAAAATTTCTGCCAGATGACCGTGCAAAATGAAATTAGTTCCAGACAATTTCAGTAAGAAAATTAAGTTAATTGTAAGAGAATGATTTTTCTTTAAAAATTTCAAACCTAAACAAAATTCAAATTGTCACTTTCCACACCTGACTATGTACAACCATATTGAAACTTCTGTGGCCAGGTACTAAGAAAGCTTCGTGGTGTATAAAAGATGAAATAACAACTCAATATCCTTGCACATTACCGGGAGATCATTTTTTTGGGATACAAATTGTTAGGTCCATTTAAATCAAAACCTGCCCAAAGTCGTGCAAAACATCTTCCCAGTCATACCATGAATCAAATCAGATCATCTTATAATAACAAGCTCTTTTCAAAGAGCCCTTTCCCTGTTTATTGTTGGAACCCTTTACTGCCAAAAAAAGCTTCTCAACATTCATAAACTTGTTAACTTATCTTTGATACCTCCTAACCAGCCTGTTCTTGATGCTATTGTATCTCTTTTGAAGGGTGCAGTTGTGAGAGTTAAGAGCATGTAGCTCAAGGATTTGTTTGTTTTTCAAGGGACGTTTATTCTGGTTCTTCAATCTGAATGTGGTGTTATAGTAACTATTTGTTTCCGGTTCTTCAACTTGCTGAGGGATTTGTTTGCTTGTGCTACTTGTTTCTTTGGGCTAGGACTAGGGAGTGATGAACCTCTTGATAGAACTTGAAGGAAAAAGAATGATTTTTCTTTTTTTTATGCTACTTGAAGGATGTAATGAGGAGAAACATAGGAATGTTGGTTTGGCAAAGATAAGATAACACACGGACACAGCAGCTGTATGCAAAGTGATATGGCTGGAGCTTTTATGGCGGAGAAAATGGCTACAGTACACATAATTGACTAATTTACTTGACAATACTATTCCACTGGCAATAACAACTTAAATGCTTATTCTGAAGATTAAATGGAAATAAAATTAGCTAATTTGGATGCACTTTCATAATTCAAATTAACTATTTGTTAGTTGAATCTGTAAATAAAATATTATTTCTTATAATTCAGGTGATCTGGGCCAAACATATAATTCTCTTTCTACTGTTGAGCATTATATGAAGAGTGGAGGTCAAGCTATTTTATTTGTTGGAGATCTAACGTATGCTGATAGATATAAATATCATTATGTTGGTGTACGTTGGGATTCATGGGGCCGTTTTGTAGAACGAAGTGCCGCATATCAGCCATGGATATGGTCTGCCGGGAATCATGAAATAGAGTACATGCCATATATGGTAAAATGTTGATATATATTCTTATTTTTATGTTTATTACTGTGATTACAAGTATTACCATCATCGCCATTATTATTATAAGAATTAGTAGTAGAGTTAGCGATAATAGTACTAGTGATTGAAATCATGGTAGTATAAGTCTAATACCATGACATGCAGAACTAAGGAACTACTCGATAATTTTAATTTATGTCAAATTTAATAGATATACATGGTCAATTATGGAGTATATGAAGTTCGATTAAACTACATGGTCAATTATTTCCAAGATTTCGGACCATCTTATTATTTCAACCAACTAAATTGTTCCTGATCCTTCCTTGACCATCTGTTTAATGTTCTAGGGGGAAGTAATTCCTTTCAAGTCGTATCTTCATAGATACCCTACACCTTATGTAGCCTCCAACAGCAGTAATCCTCTTTGGTATGCCATTAGACGTGCATCTGCTCATATAATTGTGTTATCCAGCTATTCTCCATTTGGTAACTCTTCACTCTTATTTTTATTATTATTTCTTGTCACTTTGAAATTTGGTTTATTATTACTTTAATTTTTTTAACAGTATTGCTAGCTGCAGCTATGCCTACTAATCAAGGTCAAATATATATTGTGCTGCATTTTTTTTTTAACTCTATTTGTGTGCCCTTTTCCCCTTTCTATCATGTAGTATCCTGTATACCTAAGTTGGTATCATTATATAAAAGAAATGTGCAGTCACAACATGACTGTATGTTACCCAATGACACTAGTCAGGGTCATAATATGGTGAATTCTTCTTCCGTGGGTTCAAAGTGCTTTAGAAGTAAAGGACTGAAGGCTTTTCTGAGGCACTTGCGCCTCTTGAGTCTTGATTAATGAAATAGAAACATAGAAGAGTGGTGCAGCCTCAAGCTGCCTCATTCTACACGTAGACCTTAATTTTAAGAAGGTGAAGGCATCAATTTTAAAAAGGATAAACGACATTTGGCTAGCCTTTAGAAAATTCTAGGAAAGGTCAACACGTTGATTTTGAAACTTAAAACAATATAGGGAGAAAAATTTAATCATCACACCACAGCAGACATAGTAATTCAAGTATTTGTGTGCTTATGTTTGTGCCCTGCATCCATGAATATATATCCTGTCTAAGTAGCGAAAATTTGAGAGATGCAATATATAATAATCCATATTAGTATGTTACTAAAACTAGCTTCCTGCACATTTTTTGGCAAAAGCTTTGAACATAAGAGAAGATCATAGTCTTAATAATCCATCAGGCATACTTGTACATTCTTGAATGTTGACCTCATTATAATGGACCTTGGTTTTTCTTTACACATGCAAGCGTGAATTTCACTTGTTGAAAGCTGATGTAATGATTTGCATTGTTGGGCCCAAATCTATCAACTTAAACTTCTAGAGAAAATTGTAATTTGACATTGAGTAGGTGTGGTGATTGTTCCATCATTACATAGTTATTATGTCTTCCTTAAGGCTGATTACAATGTTTTTGTTCTCATTGTTTATTCCTTCGACTTCAAATTTTCTTAGCTTTTGGACTTCTATTGATGCTTATGAGTTGAAAATACAAGCACACTGGAACCTCTTGGTGATTATTTAACCTGTCCAAATTTTCATTTTTGGAACATAGGCTTGCTTTTCTTTTGTTAGTTATGTTGTTTTCCTTTTGGAGTCGTGTCTGTATACCTGACAGCATTACTACTTGAATTTTTGGCAGTAAAATATACACCTCAATATAGGTGGCTCGCCGAAGAACTTCAAAGAGTGGACAGGGAGAAAACGCCTTGGCTTATTGTTCTTATGCATGTTCCAATTTACAACAGTAACGAAGCGCACTTCATGGAGGGTGAAAGCATGCGAGCTGTTTATGAGGGTTGGTTTGTTCAATACAAAGTTGATATAATTTTTGCTGGCCATGTCCATGCGTATGAAAGATCGGTATGTCAATTTATTTGTAGTCTGCAGCAGGATGACGCTAGTAGCTCTTTATATGCTGGTTTATCCTAATTTTAATTTTTAATGTACTTTTGCTTACTAACTTATGCTTTATAGGCAAAATACAGAAAAGCTAAGGGGAGTTTTGAATAGTACTAGTCTGCTAAAAGATATTTGATATTACTTTGTGCCTTGTTTGTGGTCATGCTCAACATGTGATTATTATTATTCAAGCATGCTTGTGGGGTTCAGAATTATCCTGTATGATTATCTTCTGTAACGCTAATTGATGAGTAGATTTGATTTTGACATTTAATTCCGACCCCTTTAAATAGCTCTTTCTTCTAACTGCCATGTTTCTTTTATTTGACCAAACTACAAGAGCTATGTATGAACTCTCTCCTCTCCCCTTAAAATTCCATCAATGGGAGGTGTGGTGTTCAATTCTTTTTGTACTGGCGATAGACTGTGTAACTAATAATAGTTGCAATGAACTTTCTAAACTTAAAAGTTACCATTGCAAACCACCTAAAGATGTGCCCAACTGAAATCAAGTCAAAATTTGAAGCATGTTAATTGTGGTATTCTATTTAACCTAATTGGGATTGATGTACCATGATTAATGATGCATTAAATTACATAATGATACTGCA
The DNA here is from genome assembly GCA_020205615.1 of Panax quinquefolius. Lineage (NCBI taxonomy): Eukaryota > Viridiplantae > Streptophyta > Magnoliopsida > Apiales > Araliaceae > Panax > Panax quinquefolius. The sequence continues at coordinate 21,757,220 of CM035161.1, forward strand.
TCCATTATAATTTATAATTCTTCTCCTCACTTTTCAACTGAGAGTTTCTTTTGCACTTTCAGTATCGCATCTCGAACATACACTACAATGTATCAAGTGGTAGCCCTTATCCTGTACCGGACAAATCAGCTCCTGTTTATATCACTGTTGGAGATGGAGGCAATCAGGAAGGTCTTGCGTCAAGGTGAGTTTAGCCACTTAACACTCCCCAGTTGTGTCAACCTGATGTCTGATGATGAAAAGTCTCTACAATTTGTTCTCTACACGATTTTCTCTTCTTTTTTCTTTTCTTGGATAGAACCTTTTAAAAAGAATCTTGATCATTTTGGTTTTTGCATTGATGATTAATGATTGATCTGTAGGTTTAAAGATCCCCAACCAGATTATTCTGCATTTCGAGAATCCAGTTATGGGCATTCTACTTTAGAGATTAAGAACAGGACGCATGCGTTGTACCACTGGAATCGCAATGATGAAGGAAAGAAAATGGAAACCGACTCGTTCATGGTTCACAATCAATACTGGTGAGCACAAATTGTAATATTGCTATATTTATTTTTTTAGTTTGCAATGTGTTTTGGTGCCTGGCTTGTCTTAGTTAGTGGTGTCTTGAGTATAGGCACCTTATAGTTGATGTTCTTTTATGGCTCACCAAGATTGTATGACTGGAGCTTCTTTTCAAGATTCTTTGTAAAAAAGAGAAGAAAAACACACAATCTCTTCATCCCGCGTATAGGCGCACCCTTATAGTTGATTTTCCATTCTTTTTTCTTTGTCTTTTCTTTTCTTGATATAGTCGGTCTCGCTTGGGATAGACTCCAGGTAAATGTCCAAGTGTTTAATAAATAGTTGGGAGAAAAGTTAATGAAAGAGTGAAAAACTGTAGAATAGAGTGGTTTCTCACCTAGCTGTGTCAGTTCAAAACCTGGTTTATTGATTATTATGAATTCAACTGACTCATGATTAAGTTTATATTTCGTCCTTCAATTTTTATGCCAATGAGATTTGTTATCATGTAGGGGAAGCAATGGGCGGAGGAGGAGAAAACTGAGGAAGAATTATCTTCACAAACTGACAGAGAGGATGCCACTTAGTTACAGATTGTGAAGGTGCATCTGATGAACATACTTCAGTAGAGGGAAAAGTAGCTGCCATCAGCAATCGTCATTCTTTTCCTCACCGTTCCATGGATGTTCCTTACTTCACAAAAGTCATATCCCTCTTCCTTAAGAAATTAAGAGTCTCGTTGTAAAAGTTATGAACTTTTGTTTTCATTGCATACTTCACTTCCATGTTTACCCATAAATATAATAAATGTTTAGTTCATTTAGTGATAGCAGGATGACAGAAGAATTATGATTGTAAACTTGAGTGAACAGTAAAATGTTATTTTCTTTAAATGGGTCCGAAATGCAGGGGAGAGATCCTACATATTGCTACAAGATTTGAAGTAGTATCCGCCATAAGTATTACTTCAAGATAATCGTCAAATGCATCCAAAGGTTTTTATTTTCCATAAATAGTAGTCACTGTAAACATGCTGAAAGTAGATGAACGCGTCAGTTTAGTTTATGAAATGCTTAAATTAACTAAATACTCCCTCCGTTCACAAAAAACAAGCCTTCTCATCTGTAATACAAAATGATGCTATCTTCAAGTACATCATCATTAACCTGAAACAAATAATCATTAACATGGCACCACTGATCATTCAACAAATTTAAAGCTAAACATGAAACAAAAAATATAAATGGCAAGCATTAGATGTGCAAACCATTTTTCATCTGGTATTTAATGACGACTGAAAATATGAACCTTTAAGCAAGAAAAAACACAGGCTTGGCATCTCGATAGCAAAACTCTTACCAGAGGGCTAAAGAACACATAATACATGACATATCACAAACCGAAAACAATTGTATTCCAATTCTTTCAAGCCTATTATGCTATTATTTTCTCTGAATCTACATGAGAATTATCCGTAACTTTAAGTAACCCCTCCGCATTACTGAAACAATTATATACACCAAGTATCGATTGAGAATTATTGATCAATTCTGCACTGCTGAATGCCAGCACTACTCAGTAAATAAGATCTCTGAAGGCCGGAAACGTGATAAACGAGCTGAGAACAGGTAACAGCTAGAAAACAAAGACAGTTAGGAATCGCGGTAGATTGGTTGTGGTATCCATTTGAGATTCAAGTTCAGTTTTCCTGATTTAGCCCCATCAAGTTGAAAGCTGTCTTTGTATTCCCCTTCCAATATCACCCTTGTGAGTGTCAAGATGCATCTCCCCATGTAATCCTGAAGGAAAAAGCAAGGTTAATAATGCAAACTAATTGTGCTTTAGGCAACACAATATTCAAGAGTTTTCCAGTGCATTCTTAAGCTCCAACACAGGAGATGTATGCGCCCTTCTATAAAGTTTCCAACAGTGAAGTTTTGGCCTCCACCCCCAAATACAGCCTATGAGTTGGAAACATCTACCCAGCACACAATAGAGTTAGGAACTTCAAAAATACAGAAGCTCATTTAATTACCACACTAGTAAGCCTTGTTCTGTTCATAGAAATAGAAAACTTAATTTCAATATCAACTGCATATTCAAATTATGAAATTAGAGGTAATGTAACGACCCATTTTACATCGGAGTCCAGAATAAAGCTCAATACGAAATATCTCCCCTTTCTAATAAAAGTAGAACAATCTAACCTTAAACCCAAATCATAAAGTCTCCCAACTCTAAAACAAACTCTTATCACAAAATTTTAATTTGAATTTAGAATCACAAGTTTCAACCAACAATGTTCGATTCTTGGGTAGTAACCTCTCTCTCCCCTTAAAAGTTCACTTGTTCATCACAGCGCCCCTAAGGATATCACTAGGGGAATGCACTAGTAACGTCTTTATATCAAAACAACAAATAAATTTGAGGAACACAATATTTCCAAGTCTTTTCTATTGTTCAGTGCCCTGTAAAGGCTATCATTACCTGCGACCAGAACACTCCAAATCAGGAACTCAGAAGGTGTTTGGGTGGCAATGGGGACAATTTAATCCCATTTAAACGTTTTTGGTATTCCAAGTTATAGGAGACAGATAGGTGCTTGATGGTTGAATTGATAATTACTCCCTCAATTCCAAAATATATGATCAATACTTGACATTCTCAAATTTATAATTGAAATAATTCATTTAAGTTTTGAAAATAATAAATCTCATAATAGTAAAGAGTAGTACTTTTAGATAGTTTATAATGTTAATAATTGTATGGAAAAAAATTAAATAGATTCATATCAATTTTGAACTTCAAAAAATTTTAAACTGAGTATTAAAAAATAAATATTGATCTTATATTTTGAGATGGAGGGAGTATTACAAAAGGGCAAATCCTACTAACAGTTTAATCGTCATAAGAGATTAGAGAACAACAAGAGGAGAAGAATAAGAGGATAAAGAAGACTCAACCATTCATCCAGATGTTGCTCTTATCCAAGATTGTAGGAGAGTTCTTCATGTGCCTTGGAATGTGAAAGTCAACCGTGTTGGAAGGAAAGGAAATAGGTGTGCTGATTTTTTGGCAAATTTAGGACATTCAGTTTCATATGATGTTTTATGTTTTACAGAACCACCATGTAATCTCCTTGGTTTAGTTTACTATGATCGTAATGACTTTATTTTAAATAGTTAATTGGCCGGTTAGGCCTCCATTGCACCAAATATTAAAAAAAAAGGAAAATAAAATATAAAGAAAGAAAAAGGACGGAATAATAGGTGATGTTGACAGTGTCTTTTCAAGTAGAGCTACCACGTTCAGGTAAGATTTCGAAATCTCGACACTCCAAACGGAGCTACTTGTCAAGATAAGACTATTACTCGTCCATTATGGATGAAGAGACATCTTTTGAGTTACTTGAATTTTGGACAAGCAAATCAAATGAAAAAGATAAAGTTATTTCTACCTTCCCAAATGTGTCGTGGTCCCAGACTTCAAGAATTAGCATATCGTGCAATCCATCCTCAACAACGAAATCAAAAGTTTGATTCCAAACCGGATTCAAATTGTCATTCGCAACCTAAGAACATATACCAAAAAAAAAAACTTTAGAGATCAAGTACTTATTATTATTCCATGAAAACTTACGCTACCTAGAAGATAAAGAACAGAATATGACCATTCAAGGGACAAAGAAAACTTCCACCAAGGGATCACAAGTACATTGTGTATGTAAAAACTCCAAAACATGGAAGAAGTAAGTAGTACCCTGGTCTTATTTTTCACTTCTGTTTTCTTCATCGCGACCACAACATAGGGGTCAGCCTTCCCCATTACATCAGCCGGTGCCAAGTCTTCAGCAGATATAACAGTAACAGACAGTACTCCTCTCGTAATTACTTCCCTTCTTTTATGTTTGTCATCACTTCCATTTTCAGCAGTGTCCATTCCTTCCTCACCGCTGTTAAGAACTCTTTCCAAGGAGGTCATTGAAAAGTCAGGAGCAAAAGGGTTGGTGAACCCATTCTTAACACCAAAAGGACAGTACAATAGTTCCAAGTGCACCTAAAGCCATGAAATAATAAATCGATAATCTTTAATAAAAAAGTAGCAGCAGATGATATATGCGTGAAATGGGATTCATCTCAAAATTCACTATCTATACATGTCCAGCATAACAGTCGCAATTACATGAAATTATGGAAGCAGAATTATGCAAAAGGGTAATACAATAGCTCCAAGTGCACCTAAAGGCTTGCAATAAAAAATCAAAAATATATTTAAGATAGATATGTAACAGATGATATATAACATGTATGCATAAATAATAGTATTCATCTCAATTCTATGTAATACCCCACACTTCCAAATAGGGACGTGTAGGATACTTTGATATGTATATAAGGTCCCAAGCTACTACCAATAATACCTTCACTATGTTTGGCAACTCAATTCCAAGCTTTGGAAATCAAATTGAAAGCACATTTGCAATTCTCTAAAATTGAAATTTAGTTAAAATTTGAGGCTCAATTCCAATTCCAAACCTTGGAATTGAGTCGCCAAACGTAGCCTCAAGCATGACCTTTTGGTGAGCTTGAGGTGGGCTAAATCTTGTTACGTTATGATTTGATTTGGACTCGAGATTGACCTGGGCTGTTACACTAACTCTCAATACATGTCCAATAAAAAAAGTCACAAATACATGAAAGGAGAAGTTGACTTTCTCATCTACTGTTCCGACATAGAAGAAAGATCAAGCCTAGTCTACCATTTTAACAAGTTGCACTTGGTGCAAGCGCAAGGGTCATGAAGCTGTTAGTTATCCGTTATAATGTATGAGGCCACTGCAGGCAATTAATTCTATGATGGGTACCTGATTAATGCATGACAACATTTGTAGCTGAAAATACTTGCAGGAGGAACTAGACAGCAATCACTGATGAGAACATAAGGGTGCTTCAGCCAAGGAATTGTTAAATACATATTTCAACATGGATTGCTATACTTTCTAGAAAAGACGGTTGCTTTAGGAAGAGAAAATAATCATAACAAAATCTAAACAAGATTGCGCACAACTCTTGTACACTTTTAAGAAGAAAGAGATGTATTATCATCTAACCATGGGTGGTGGATGCTAATTTTTTATTCCCTTTTTTAAGCTAAAAATGAATATACACATTCATTAAGGCAACAAACGATGAGGCTCTGAAACATGATGTATAGTTTTTAGCTATCAATTCTCATAAAGGGAAAAGACCACTCGTAGATCAAATACTTTTCACCCCAAATATTGGAATTACACCCATGCAGAGCCCACTTTTCTCACCAAATTCACACCATCGAACACAAAGGGGCTGCTTCCAACAGATTCTTTTTTGCCCTAATCCCTACTGAAGGAGCCAAGCTGAACAATCCCGCATTATGTATGTGACTTGGTAGCAAGAACTCAGGAAGTCCCACAACTCCTGAACCTCAGGACAACATATAAATTTAAGAATTAAATAACCAAAATCTTTATTAGCTCTTTATGTTGTCCCTTGTTAAAATTACCACCCATCAAAAAAAACTCCAGCTTTGGAGCTCTATTCTGCTAAATCCGCTTCCATTTCTCTATCTCCTTGTCATTCTGCACTTGAGAGAAAAAAATTCAACGCATACACTTTTTCAACCACGCTGGTATCTCTCTTTCTAATTTTCAGCAAGTCTTCACAATTCTAATCACTTGGACTGGAGAATGCTAAAGATGCAATTTCAACCTATTCAACTTGGGAAAGAAAGGAAAGGTATAGAGAGAGAAACAGAATTCATAATACAAAGGGGATTAGATGTATATACTAATAAAGGGAGAAAGAGTGAGAGAGTGTGTGAGAGAGAGAGAGAGAATATTAACTACAAAGAGGATAAGATACTAACATTCTCACAATCAGGCAAAAATGTATGATCATAGAAAACAAGACAGCGGTTAGAGTTTTCACCTGGCCCCTGTTTTTGTTATCTCTTTGGATGTCCAAATCCTTTACCAACTTCAACCATACATCCTTCACTTTACCAGGTTCAAGTTCATTCAGCCGTATTTGAGCGCATCCAATGAGTTCAGCTGCCTGAACCCCTTCATCATCAAAAATCTTTACCACCAAGTGTTGTGTGGATGCATCTTCAACTATGAACTCAAAATGTTCATTCCAGACTGGATTCAGCTGGTTGTTCTGAAGAAGACGATGCAGATTTTTTTTGTTGGACCAACTAAACAGAAGACTATAATCGTGAAGGAGGAGAAAAAACTTACAATTGTTTTGCTTGTTTTCGTTCTAGCACGTATTGGGCGTACATATAAAACAGCAAAAGGATCAGATTTGCCAATGATATCTTTATTTGTCAATTCCTTTGCTTGCACAAGTTTCACCTCCAATCTTCCCACAGGCTTCAGTTCGAGGTCACTAAACAACAAAAACATCAACATTCAGTAAGAAAACAAATAATACTTGAACAATATTGTCAATGTTTTCAGTAAAATGCCGATGCCGCACAACAAAGGCCAGCCATCAGCTTCAAAGATCAATTGAGAGATCATGAATTCTTACTCTAGGCAGATTGTTCAACTCAGCTAAGAAAATTTTCCAATAAACATACTAATTCATTAACTGGAATACAAATGACCGAAAAAGGACTTGGGTCAAATAACATGAAAAGAAATTGTGCAGAAAGATAAAAGGAATGTTTAAAGAGAAGAATGAAAATCCTATGGAATGGAGGGAAGAAAGAGAATGGCATTAGCTGAGCTAAGCAGTGGACAAGGTATGTCTCGGATTTACAAATGAACAAGTAAAAAAATAAGAAGAGATACAAATCAAATCTAAGGCCTATGAAGTACCATTAGTCAGAAATTTCTTCTGATTTTGTGACAAATCCAACTTCTACATGCTTTCTTCTCTTTCTGATTACATCTCATGGAGACTCTGAAACCTAATCTTCCCCTCCCCAAGCACGGGAATTATGCAACTTCCAAGTACGGATATGATATTAATATCTATATCACTTTTCACGGTAATAAAAACTATTTTACAAATGTACTAAAAGTTCTCTGCCAATGAGTGGGGCTCTATTTAGTTCTCTGCAAGAAGTTGAAGATTGTGTGCCTAATGCATTTTGCTTCTTAAAACAGGTACATAATTCACAATTGCGCATTTTGCACACCTATCCAGTGCTGCGCGAAGATTTTTGTAAGCAAAACAAACAATTTTGCGAATTGAAGCCATACCTATAATCACCGGGTAAAATGGGAATAACTATCCGAACAGGCCATGTAATTGAATCTTCAATAGCATCTCGTATGGTCCCCTGCATAAATGAATGTCTCCATGTTAGATTATACAACATTGAAATAGACAACTTGAACTCATATCTACAATATTTTGTGTGCGCTTGTATCATGCAAGAGACACAGGTCTGCACAACAGTGCACAATCAGTAGGAAATATTCAAAGAAAGACGAGGCAAAACAACACAGTCTGCACAACAGTCTAAAACCCACCCCTCAGCAAACGTCTTTTGAGTCCTAAGCATTCTCGTTTCTTACGAACGATTGTCGCGCCCGTTTTGACCTAAGGATACCAATAGGGGGAATCTTCTCTTCTAAAATGATAACCCACCCGCAATAGAGGCTTTAAATATTCTTAGACATTATCCAAGCGAAAAAATAACTCAAAAGACCTCAACGAATTTAAAATGTGCAATATATGTCAATTATTTAATAACCTAGACTATCAAAGTTTTCTAATAATAGCAACATCAAAGAAATCTAATTAAATCTCTGATAAATTACAAAGATTCCTAGACATGATCCAAATTAAAAGTTCTTTACAACGTGTCAGGTATCACGGGCCCATCATCTTGATTCGTGACTCTATATCTCTCTATAGTTGCTAGGATCTCTAGTATATGATTTTAAAATTACTCTTGAAACAATAATAAGTTGACCGTTTCACCCCAATCTTCATAATTGTCATTGCTTTGTACCTGTTATACAGCAAGTTGATATTTTTTTTATAGTTTTTTTATAAGTACCATGTCGTTAAAGACCAGAGGTGTGAATCTGTATTTGTAACAAAACCACTCCCAATTGTCCAAAAAACCAAGCAAAGGGACCAAAAACAACTCTGTACAGTCAAGAAGCACCAAGGGACAAAGATACTCCCTCCTACTTGACATGGTAGGAATATCAAAAGAAGGAAAAGTAAAAGCTTAGGACAATCATCTCTTGCTGCAGATTCCCACAAAATACCCGTGGAAGAATATCCTTCTGGATAGACATATAACTCAAGACCCGATATCCACAAGTTAAGTGCCATGTTCTACCTTGTCCTTTACCAAAAACAAGTAAATAATAAAACTTAAAAATTTTGGAATCATGACTTTAATCAGAAGTTCATGAAAACATCGAATTGGTAGTCATACTAATAAACCATAACAATATATATAATGCACTTCCACAAGCTGTTGAAATACTATTCCTTGTGTCAATAATGCCAGAATACAAAATAAAATCAAGGCCTCAAAACAAAGATAAATGACTTTTTTCCTAATAGATATGGAACTCAAGAAGGGAAGTATGATATCAGAATTCAGAAATCACCATCCGAAATACTCATTTATAATTATTACTACATCATTATCACATTTTATAAGACATAATATTTTAGGTGTTTTGAGGCATTGTTTTTTCAATTATTTTTTTATATAGGAAAATGATTGAGTTCATTATAAGCGCCAAAAAGGTGGGGAACAGATTTTTGAGGCATGAGGTTTAAGACAAGCCGAAAATACACTAAACTTGATAAACGTCCTAGTTTGACTTTAGTGATCAAATTGGCCATTTTTAAAATTAATAATTAAAAATATTTATATGGAATTTTTAAATCACGAAACTTGACATTGGTAGTATACTTTCTATAGTTTATTATGATCATAATTTCTCGGCATATATTGAATATGTTAAGAGTATTTATCTTGTCACACATTGAATACATTAAGAAAATATTTATAATATATAATGGTCTGGGTCAACTCTTCTCATTGCCAATTAGTTTTGAGTTAGAGAGCTTAATATCTTTGCATACTAATATCTTTGCATACTAGACTTTGGGCTCATTTTATAAATCTAACACTGCATCAAAGCGGTCTATCCTTGGGCATAATTAAACAGGTCAAAGTTATTCATTTCTTAACTAGTACTACTTATCAATTGGGCCAACAGTTGCCCGTGGTTTATTATATTTCTTTTAGGTTTGTCTTGTGACTTGTGTGGGTCTTCATATTCATCAGGTTCACATGTAACCTTCAATACACCGAGTTACACGGGAGAAGGAGTGTTAAGATTATTTATCTTGTCCCATATTGAATACAGAAAATATGTGTAGTATATAATGACTTTGACCAACTCTTCTCATTGCCAATTGGTTTTAAGTTAGAGAGTTTGATATCTTTGAATACTAGACTTTGGGCCCATTTTATAAATCTAACATAATATTTTTAAGATTTGCTAATTTTAAAAATTGTTAATTTGACCATCAAATTTAAACTATGACGTTTATTATGGGACGGAGGAAGTAACATGTTTTTGGTACGCCTTAAAATCCGTCACAAAATCATCCAAAATACTGCCTTTTATAAATATATTGTCTCAACCCCCAATCCAAAGCTATTAAGCTAGAATTCCACTAACAATGATGACTGGTGATATAGAGATTAAAAAACAAAGGAAGTAAGCAAGCAACAGCAGTAAAATTATAATGAACAGCAGTTTGAGAGTGTTATGGTGACAAACTAAGTTATGCAGAAAAATAAGAGTAATGATGACAAACTAAGAAAAGCAAGGTAATGGAGGAAGAAATTGATAGAGACTGGGGAAGAAAAAGAAAAATAGAGAGAGATGGCTAACGATTATTCCATTCAAATCATTCATAACAAAATCACACATTACATGGTCACTATTTACACTAGAAAACGACTTAAGCAAACGTGCGGACAAAGAAAAATATTACAAACAACGTGACTACTACTTTTAAAGGCCTCCTACCTAACAAAGAAGTTCATAAACCTCATTTAATTCTACTAATGGCCCTTGGCCATACAGAGAGGGGGGGTATATCACGTTGAACTGATTCAATCATAGATATCAATAAGAGGGGGGGGGAGATTAGAAGCAGCACAAAAAGAAATTATTTTAGCAAGAAGATTAACAGAATATGCCTAACCTCAATAGCGTCATAAATGCCAGGTATTGCAGAAATGTCCCCACCAATAACTTTAAGTGTAAAATCCAGCTTTTTCTACAAATCAAAAGGGAAATTAGGTCTTTGGATGTCCTTTTGTAGGCTCGTGGGAGTGTACATGTGTGTGTGTGTGTGTGTGTGTGTGTGAGAGAGAGAGAGAGAGAGAGAGAGAGAAATGCAACCAACAATAAAAATTCATCAGATTTTTGCTTACACAATACATATAAGAAACAAACATTGATAGCATATTCAGTAATTACAACAAGGATATTAACTCATACTGTACCCAAAAAAATTAAGTGAACCAAAACTGAATAACCTAGGCTTTGCCACAACTGTAGATCGTTTTTATAGGTCCAACTTTCAGGATATGATATTCTCATATTCGATCTAAGAATTCCCATCGCCCCACCAAATAAAAGAAAAGAAAAACACTAGCAATATAGTATAAAATACATATGCAGAAAATATAAAACAGCCTCTCGAAAGCATAATTAATTAATAATCCAACTGAAAGCAGACAATAGATAAACATTAGTAAGTTCTAGGTTGTAGATATGTTATCAAGAATTGATACATATAGCTGAAATCAATATGGTATAGTAAAAGTGATTGCATGGGATCATATGCCCATCCCTTGCTTATCATGTTTGCAAAATTTCAAGAGATCAAAAATATTCACCAGCTACATAATACTTTTAAGTTATAATGATTCTATAAAACTCAGATGTTTAATTGGGAATATCATATCCTCCAATTGACTTGAAAATGGTTAACAGTTAACACAATGGGCACACAAGGAAAACATAATTATATACAATTCCTATTGGCTTTCTTGTAGAGAAGGAGCCAATGGTTCGAGTTCTGGTAGTGATAAAGAAATGACTTCATTTATTATGAGGTATTCCGAAAAAGAAAAAAAAAGAAAAATGAGGTTTTCATAAATGCAAGTCTTACAAGAACCTATTTAGAAGTCTATGAGTAATAATTTGTATACAAGGAATGTACAAATCCTTCCCAGCGTATAAATATACATACACACACGTGACACACATATATAGTTGTGTACACATGCATTGCCTTCACTCATTTCTGCTTTTACACTTGCAAATAGTACTTATTTGCCTCCAAATCTCATGAGAAAGGCTTCAAATTTGAAAGAAATACTGCACCTTTTTCCTTAACGAAAAACATACAGCTCCAAAGCAAGGCAATTCATCAACTAATGGCTTAAAGATCAACCTGAAAACCCCAGTGAATCCAATATTCTTTACCTGTACAACCAGCAATTGTAAATATTTAAAAAAATAGAGTTAGATCAAAATACCTAATGCAACCTTTTTCCTTTCTTCTTTTTGGATAAGCTAAAGTAAAACAAGATTGATGTGCAGCCATGCAAAGAAAGAGTGTCCAAATAGAATTATTTTTTGGACAGTATTGCACGTAAAATAATGGATCATGTAAAAACAAATGAAATTATCTCATAGACATACAAGCAACCAAGCACATTCCTTTTATAGGAAAGGGCTCCGCACTCACCAATTGCTTCAAAAAATTAACTGCTTAAGGTGTTAAATAGAGGGGGCCAATGTAAACTGTGTTTGAATATTCCCCCACACGTAAAACCCCTGCTTGTACATGCAGATCAAAAAACTAAGGATCATCATGAGTGATACACAAACCAAACAGAGTGTAATAACAATCACTACATAAGGGGTGCACCAATTAGCAACGGGAAATACTTGAGCCCAAGAGCTTGTTTGAACTCAAGAATTTAAAGATTTTCCTTCTTTCTTTTTGAAGTCAAAAATTAAACAACTTAAGTTTCATGGATCTGCTTTTGGATTCTAAAAAAACAGAGCGATGAACCCAAAAACTGTACCTTTAGTAATACAAATTCTAAAGGCAGGGTACTTCGACATTAATCTGGGCGAGGCTAAAAATATATATTATATGCATTAACATGCAATGTTTTTAGTACCATGAGGATATTAATCCAGCGTTCAAAGGGAAAGAAAACAAGGGACAGCAAAAAAGATGTGCTTCAATGGGATATAGACAGCAACAATCAGGATTATCTACAAAGAGTGCAATAACTTGAGCAAAATGTTCTACAACACCTGCACAGGTAATCCCACGCCAAGTCTAGTCTTAATATCAAGTATTATACTCGGATTGCCATCCCATTGCATTTCCAACTCCATTGTAATACCATCACCTCCATCTTCAATAATAGAAACTCCTTAAAAAACAATAGCATAAGCATTATTATTGTTCAAATTCATCATAATGACGCATTTATTTAAAAAAACAAATTTAAGGAATACTGTTTATAATCTTTTAACAACAAATACATAATATTATAACTACCTGTATTGTTGGATTTATATTCAAACACTGGAAACATTAATATAAACAGAATACTGAAACTACCAATAGATCAAGCAATATGTACATAAGTTGAGCCATTGATCAAATCATATTCCTCATTCATCCCAGCAAAATCCAGTTGTAGGTTCTTCTCCTTTTCTTTCCTTATCTTGGTGTAAACCATTAGAAGTTGTGTTAAAGAGTTTTATGGATCCCCATAAAGCACTACTGATGAGAGGTCCATGAGAATTTCACATAGAGCACCCCATTTGGTAAGAAATCATCACCTGGTTTAGGTGCAAAAGTTTTAGTTCTGTACCAATTTGAATAACCTTCTCGTTCAGCTCTTGTTTCCTATTGACTGAAAGTTACTAAGCATTTTTTAGCAATACAATCCTGCCACCTCCCCTTCCCAAAAAAAAAAAAAGAGAAGAAAGAAACAACAATTTCCTAACAAAAGTACCCCTAATATCAACATATGCACTCTCAACCCTCCTGGACTTTTGATTCTAAAGAGGGGACCTTATATGTCATTGTAAAGCTTATACTGCTTCATACTATTCTATACTAGTGATCACACCATTATCCCTTTGCTCGTCTTACTTCTTTTCTTTGAATTTCCACAGCATGTATTGCCTATATAATGCAGAAAAGCCGCAAGAGGACACAAGTATCAACAATGCGCTATTATATATATTGAATAAGATGGTCAGTTTTTACATTTGGAAAACATTTTACATCCAACTCTACCCCACTAGTTAAAGTTTACTTTCTCCCTCTACAACTCCTTGCTATATCTAATTATCAAATGTTAAATATATATATATATATATATATATATACACACACACACACACAGGCACTTAGTTTACTGACTGTATGTGATGAAATTAACAGTATTATTTGATTATATCATTTACTTAAGAGGTAATTGCAAAAACATGGCAAAACAAATATTGAACCCAATATTTGAAAACATTTGGTGTCATTATTCCACCAACCTGTAAACTGTGGAGCAACGGTTCCCAGAGTAAGTTTGGAAAATTTCAAAGATGACAATATGATAGGTCTATATTGTTCAAGAATAGGCTCCACACTAGTCCTTATAAGTTCAGATGCAGCCTACAATACCCAATTCAGAGACAGAATTAACACCAACACATATAAAACAAAATTTTCAAAAATAGTTACAGAATTCCAACAATTCAATTGACCTGGTCAACATAGGGCCAGATCTTTGTAAGATGCTCGTTTAGCCAAGTCAACTGAAAAATAAAACAGCAAAACATCGGTCCCCATTGTTAATAGATAAAAGTGAAAATTAAAGATGAGAGAGAGGGAACTAAACTTCTGCTGCTGTGAGAAGACGACCCATGAAGGGTAATACTCCGGTGAAAGTATCTTTCTAGAATCTTCCACCGTCATCCTCGCAAACGCCGCCACAGTCGTCGCCTTCACATATAATCATTCATACATAATTCTAAATTTATACAAACACATATACAGTAAAGTAAATGTAGTACTTACAAGTTCAGAGCGAGATTTGGATCGAGCATTTTCAGAGCGAACAAATGCGACGATCAATCCAAGGCCTACAACGATTCCAATCACTAATCCTAGAAAGAATGACATCTTCAAATTGATGAACTGGCAGAACTGCTAAAGCTTCTTCACCCTGGTTGGACTGATCGTTGAGTGAAAATGTAGACTTCTAGAGAAAGGAAAAAAGAGATTTTGGGGGGTTTTGGTAATAAAAGTAGAAAGTAGTACAGTGATTATGTGTGATGAAGGGGCGATTCGTATTTCCACATTATTGTAGGTAATTAATAAAGATTTGGGCTTCTAATCCTATTTTTAATGGTTGGACGGCCCACGTATCTGGGGCTCTTTTCACTTGCCGACATCCGCTAGACCCGGGGCCCAGACCCAAATTTTTAGATGCAACCGTAGTTCAATCAAATAGGACCCCATGTCTTTTTTTAATATTTGGTGTTATTATTACTTCATCACTCCTTTTCAATTATTTGTTCCCTAACAAATAATTGTATACACTCCTTATTTTTTTTTCTTTTATTTTTTTTTTGGGGGGGGGGGGTGGGGAACTATTTTTTTTTGTGCATATTAAATTTGATCAGGACATACTTGTTGAAGATATTGCCACATATCAAATTTTATAATTAATAAGATCATATCAAGTCTCTTATATAATACTTTGAGATCATCAAATAATTCATTTACCAAAATGCAATTGTTCTTAATAATTCTCATTCCGTTTCACAAAAAAAAGTTTTGTTTATAATATATTTAATAATAATGTATATTCCGTGTTTACTCTTAAATTATTGAGTGTTAAGTTTAATACTTATGCCAGGTAATGAAATAGTTTTGATTAACTTACAAAAACATTGTCAGTATATATATATATATATATATATATATATATATATATATATATATATATATATATATATATGGGGAAAATGGGTATGCATAATTGTGTATTTTTTTTTTACATCAATCAAAAAAACGACGTCGTTTTGATCAAACAAAAAAAACACGGCTTCCTCAAGGTCGATAAAGAAGAACCCATCTCGCCACTTATTTCTTCTCTCTCTCGCTTCTCTCGTGCTCTCCCTCACGCTTCTTTCTTGCTTCTTCCCATCTCTCATTACGCCCATCTCTTCGCTGCGTTTACCATCTCTCGCTCATCGCCCATCTCCTCGCTGTCATCGTCATCATCTCCTCGCCAAAGCTTCCCATCTCCTCGCGACAAATCCTTCGATTCATTGCAAGGTAACAAAATTAGATGTGAGTAGATGGATTTTCTTACTTTTAGTGTTGAATTAGGCCTTTTGTTTTATATTTTGTGTTTTGGTTTTGAAAAATTGGAGGGCTAATAATTTTTGAGGGCCAAACCCTAGAATATGCAGATTTGTTTGTGTTGATAGACAACTTTTTGATTTATGAATATTGTTCTGGGTTATAGTGGGTGGTGTTAAAAATAGAAAGCAGAGCACATTTGTTTTGCTGTTATGGAGTGTTATTATTTGAGAATGAGTTGTTATTTGATGAGAAACTTCTCTTTCACTTTCTCTATCCAAAACTTTCAAAATATTCCCGATCCCCTCTATTCTTCTCCTCCGTTTGCCTCGTTTCTTCTGTCTGTTCGCTGAATAATTTATTATGTACTATCTTTTCATTTGCTTTTATGTTAGTTTTGTTGATTTTTTTTGTTATAAATTGTTTCAGAGATTGTTCAGCTGGTTTTGTTTGATAACGACTCTTTAAAATTGTGTTCATGGGTTTGACAACTTTTATGTACTACACAATACACAATACACATCTGCCTATACATCATCTGTTAGCTTCTGGCCAATGTTGTTAGTTTTGTGGATCTATATACTAGGGTGTATTGAGTTTGATTATGTAGGCCATTTTGATTATGCTTATTAGATTTAACAAAGAATGATGCTAACAGCTTCTCTCTCACTTAAGAGAGGTTTCAAAAAAAAAAAATATTTTTTCGTGTCAAGAATAATATTAGAAAGTTGCCACTAATTTTTATTGGCATTCCACATTTTATATAAAGGAGACAAGTATTCTTAAATTTGCTTGGTACTAGATAGCATAAGCTATAACTAACTAGATAGCTTGATTTGAAATCATTTTTATTGTTGAAAGATTATTGAATGTAGTTGTTGTTGGGTGGATTTGAATGAACATAAGCTCAATAACAAGAAGAAGGGAAGGTGGCAAGATGAAAAAAAAGAATTTTCAGAAAATCCAAGTAAACCCAAATGGAGACAAGTATTCTTAAATTTGCTTGGTACTTTAACTATTAATGTGAGACATTATTGTCAAAGTGTATTTCTGAGTGTCAATATCATCATCCTTTTCTGAGGGAGGTAGACAATATATGGGATGGAAGTGCTATCCATTGCCTAGTAACTGGATATGTGAATTGCTTGCATAACAAAAGCCCATACACAGATGAAGATCCTAGTAAATGGGTAATATGACCATACACAGATGAAGGTTTATTACACAAAAAGAATTTGTTTGTAATTTATTTATTTTTAAAAAATATTTTAAAAATACCTTCTAGAATTGGTTTAGTGGTTTTGAAGGCCAATACCTTCTAAAGATTTCGTCTTTGAGCAATTTAACTCAAGTATAAGCTCTCTGATTGGTGTTCTTATTTCCTTCTTAAGTATAAGCTCTCTGTTTTATTTATGGGCAGAGACCTTAGCTTTAACAAGCTGGAAGGGGAGATACCAAAAGATCTTGAAAGCCTATCAAATCTGAAGACTATTTAAGCAATCAAAATTAAGGAAGATGTTTTTAACTTGTGTAGGAATTCTTTCTAGTTGTTTGATATACATTTGTCATAATGTATCCAAGTGTGATGTCACACATGAATGTCACACATAATGTATCCAAGTTTTTGTTGGCCTGTAATGCTCATTTTGGGGAAAATCTTTTAGAGATTTTTGTTTTGTTTATAATGGACTTTGTGCTGTTTATAGGCCAACTACTGGTGGTGCTCCGCTTTCTGCTTAGCCAAGGCATGAATTTTGTGCTAAGGATTGTCAAATACAAACTCGTTACCTGTAAAAAGTTCAAGAAAGCTCTATTTGAAGACCAATATTTTAGGGTAAGCGTCATTTTTAAGCATATAATATTGCACTTGTAGGAATTGTATTCTTCCTCGAAAAAGGCCTTATTTTTGCAAATTGTAATTGATTCTTTGAAGGATATTCATAATTATTATAGATAAAAAGGAGTATATTGAATAAAGCAAATTCTTCAATCAAAGTTGCAAAGATATGTGAAACATAAGCACAACTAAAAAGTACTATGTTTACCCATTTACCGATTTCAAATTGGCAAACAAACTCGTGAATTAAACAAAAAGGGATTAAGGGTCTATTAAATTGTTCATAGAAAATTTAGTAAGACAAAAAATACCGTACTCATGATGATTTATCTCCGTTCTTGAAGAAAAAGATAATTTTTCTAACAAAATAATAAAACCCAAAAAGCAAAAAGTAATGTTTTTTACTAAGCTAGAATCTTGAAGGCATAATTTTCAAATTGAATTCAAAAGGCAAACAAAGATCTTTCTCAAAGGCAAATAAAGGCAAACAGAGCTTGAAATTCACAAAGGCAAATTAAGCACTTTTTAGTTTTGTTTTGCATATTATTTGGAAGACTGCAATCAAACATATGGGTATGCTAACAGAGTTCGGAACTCCATGAATGCTATGAAACTCAAATGCCAATGAATATTTCTTATTAAGAATAGGGAATTGAAAATCGTAAAGCAAAATTTGCATTGCCACAGAAAAGTATTCCAGATAAAATACAGAATTATATCAGTTTTTTCTTGTCCCAAAAAAAAAGAAACGAAGAGAAATACAACAGACTGAACGGATTTATCTCGTGATGATTACTTTTAATATAGGGTATATGGTATCAAATAAAATCCTTGCAAATACATGCCGAACTTCCTGCAGACTACCTAAAGTTAACAATTCATTATCAATCTTACTAGCTTGCTTTGTTATAAATTTTTCTCTCTGTCCCTCTTCAACACATTCAAATATCTTGCACACCCTCAAATACAGTTCGAGTGGGATAAAGACCTGCAAAAACGAAAGCAGACAATGATCAAGCTGACACATACACACTTGCTACTAAAATTTATACTAGGGAATAACTATTACAATTAGCCATTCATTTGAATACAGGCTACTTAATTAAGCATGAACGAAAAAAACAAAGAAAATATAAATAACATAAAATACTTAATTAAGCAATTGAGTCTAAATGTCCTTCAGATGCCAAATATTATGAATAGTTTATGTTCGTTCTAGTAGAACATACCAACTAATTAAGAAATGAGTATTATCAGTAGAAAGTTCCCTTGATATCTGATTGGTAAAGAATAAAGTGACAAGTTAACAAATAAATGAAATTAAATTTTTTTTTCACAACTTAAGCCTTATGAAAAGTTGAAAACCAACTTAAGATCTTGCATTTGGATCCACTCTAACTACCTCAAGTAAAATCGTTGAGCAAAGTAAAAATACTAATATTCAAATATAGCTGCTTACAAACTACTAAAGAAATATGAATTCCAATATTATTAATAAGATTTCAACAGTACATAATTAACATCTTTTTGGCCAAAATAATCAATTAATCATTTAAATGTGTATCAACATAAACTTGCAAGAATACACAAGTTTGGCCCTATTAGTATACCCAAAACCACATGATACAAAGAATGAAAGACAAACATACTATAGTTTAACAAATGAAAGTCCACATCCAAATAAATCTACATCCGGTTATAACATCCTCAATACCCTCAAGGAGTGAGTTGTAAAAAATTAATGCAACTCGAAATACACATAACTAATGTCTCACGACAAATTAAATTAAGCTTGAACATGATCAAACACAACTAACCACATTGATAGCAAGCATTTGACCATTGCTTTTCTTCATTTTCTTCACTTTTCTTAGAAAGTACCTTCAGTAATAAAATAAAAATTTTACAATGTATGATTAAAATAATCCTTAAAAGTCCATACAAATTGGATACATCTCATTTGATTTATCTTTATCTATTTTCCGCCATTATTATAAGTATTCTCTCTTCTCTCTTTCAATTGTGAAATTTCAATACTTTCTATTTGGGTTTATCCTCTGTTTTTTTGTTCAAATTGCCACTGCTACCTTGATTATATATAATTTTCTCATTTAGGTTTTTGAATTTTTAGTTTTATGTTATTTCTCTACATAATCTCCATTTGGGTTTACTTGGATTTTCCGAAAATTCTTTTTTTCATCTTGCCACCTTCCTTCTTCTTGTTATTGAGCTTATGTTCATTCAAATCCACCCAACAACAACTACATTCAATAATCTTTCAACAATAAAAATGATTTCAAATCAAGCTATCTAGTTAGTTATAGCTTATGCTATCTAGTACCAAGCAATTTAAGAATACTTGTCTCCTTTATATAAAATGTGGAATGCCAATAAAAATTAGTGGCAACTTTCTAATATTGTTACTGACCTGAAAAATATTTTTTTTTCTTCAGAAACCTCTCTTAAGTCGAGGAGAATCATAAGATCATTACTGTTAAATCTAATAAGCATAATCAAAATGGCCTACATAATCAAACTCAATACACCCTAGTATATAGATCCACAAAACTAACAACATTGGCCAGAAGCTAACAGATGATGTATAAAGCGGATGTGTATTGTATATGTGTAGTAGTACATAAAAGTTGTCAAACCCATGAACACAATTTTAAAGAGTCGTTATCAAACAAAACCAGCTGAACAATCTCTGAAACAATTTATAACAAAAAAAATCAACAAAACTAACATAAAAGCAAATGAAAAGATAGTACATAATAAATTATTCAAATAATGTATGTAAGAAACGAGGCAAACGGAGGAGAAGAATAGAGGGGATCGGGAATATTTTGAAAGTTTTGGATAGAGAAAGTGAAAGAGAAGTTTCTCATCAAATAACAACTCATTCTCAAATAATAACACTCCATAACAAAGAAAACAAATGTGCTCTCGCTTTCTATTTTAACACCACCCACTATAACCCAGAACAATATTCATAAATCAAAAAGTTGTCTATCAACACAAACAAATCTGCATATTCTAGGGTTTGGCCCTCAAAAATTATTAGCCCTCCAATTTTTCAAAACCAAAACACAAAATATAAAACAAAAGGCCTAATTCAACACTAAAAGTAAGAAAATCCATCTACTCACATCTAATTTTGTTACCTTGCAATGAATCAAGGATTTGTCATGAGGAGATGGGAAGCTCGAAAGCGAGAGATGAGCGACGGCGAGCGAGGAGATGATGGCGATGAGCGAGAGAGATGGCCGACGAAATGAAAGAGATGGGCGAGCTGGGAGATGGGAAGAGCAAGAAAGAGGGAGCGGGGAGAGCACGAGAGAGCAGGAGAGAGAAGAAATAAGTGGCAGATGGGTTCTTTGCTATCAGCCTTGAGGGAAGCCGTGTTTTTTTTTTTTTCAATAAAACGACGCTGTTGGATCGTATCGTAAAAAAAAATGCACAAATTGTATGCATACCCATTTTCCCCATATATATATATATATATATATATATATATATATATATAAATTAGACTCTCTCTCTTTTTTTTGAAACATTAAAGGTATCAAGTATTATTATACATTTTCATGTTTTCTCATATAAAAAATTTATTTTGTGTTATAAAATTATGTCTAGATTCATTATATAATGGATGTCTAGTAACTCCCATGTCTATCGAGTTTTGTAACTCATGTCTCTTGAGTTTTGTAACATCCTAGTAGTTATAAAGCAGTATTGATGTTATTATATCTATATATAATAACATTTGTAAAGTAAAGGGAGATGGACATATACAATTACAAGATATGAAATGAGAATGCTCCTCCTTGATCATCATCTTTGTTCTTCATATTATATATTAATCTTTTTACAATACGTTATCAAGACGATTTGCTTCTCACTTTCGCCTTAAAAAGCGTATAATTATATTTGGTTTATTGGTAAGAAGTAGAAGGTATATTTATCTATTATTTATACAAATTATTAATATACTTTAATGCATTTCTTCAATATCGATGTTGTAGGATTCGGTGACTATGCTTTCATTTGAAAGCATGGTGGCCTAAACAGTCTATATTTGCTCACGCGAGATTTGATTTGTTAAAGCATGCTAGTATAACTAATTTCGGTTTCAATTTGGTTGCAAAAGTCGAGAAATTTGTTAGTAAGGGATAGTAAGTAATTAACCTGCCTAACTTTGTTTTGGTTTTTGATAAATGGAAGACTCAATCGCGCTTACTTGGAACCTATAGAAAAATAGAAATTAATTGGAGTTCGGATGTTTTTAGATTTCAAATCATGGTGGTGATCAATGATAATATCACCTCAATACGTATAAATTGTTTACTTTGATTTAGGTTCATGAGATTAGTAACCTTAACATGGGGTGAGATTTTCTTTTAGTTATATTATGTTATCTCGCCACCGCTTAAAGATTTGTAATGAAGTCGATTACCCATCATGATTTTATCTATCCGATAAATTCACCAACTAGTTGAGCAACTTTATAACAATTAATGTGGCAAAATTCTTAACCCTTCTTTTTCAATTTAAACCAAGTAATCGCTTGTAACATTGGTGAAAGATAAAGAAGAAAAAAAACAAGTAAGCATTCAAAGTGTAAACTTTCTTGATTATTTGCCCTTGATTACTTGTCTCTTTATGGTCGGTCCATAGCTTTCGATGATAAAGCATTTGATCGCATCAAGAGGAACACCCGATTCTCGCCATATCAATTTGATAATAATAGCGATATAATAACTAACATAAATAGAATCTTACATTGCAAAGCTTCATATCCATTTGGACCCCGCTTTGGTCATAAAGAAATATACTTAGTAGTGTTGGCCTCATTATTTAGTTTTAGTAGAAAATTTTAGTTTCGTATTTTATTGCATTTCTATAAATTGTTTCATTATAATTAAAAACCTAACATATATAATTATTTAATTTGATGGAAAATATGTTTAGTTATTTAATATTCAAATTTTATAAATTTGAATTTGTTGCCCTTGATTTATATCGAGCAAGAATTGTTTGTAATGGAATCTTGATGTTGAGATTTATATAAAGACAAAGAACCTTGGAGATACAATTAAAATTGACAATCATGCATCCCTGTAGGATCATGCAAAATTAATTATTTTTATTCGCTATCATCTCCATAAAAAAAAATTGATAAAGACATGTTAGAAAAAAAAAATAAAAATATTTACTATATTTCATGCCTCGAATATGCTCCTGTAGTAGCAATATTGTGAGTATAAGTTCATAATATATTCCCTGAAGCGATAAAGGAAATTATATTCCTAGAAGTGATATCATTTCTTCTAGTGGTCGTACAAAATAATGAGTTTTTTTTTGAAAAATCAACAATCTAGCTTCGACCGATTCTCATTACATTCCACAAGTGAATGGAACCTCATTTGATAATCATAGAAAATTATGATTGTGGTTATGGTAGTAGACGTGAAAGGAATAATCAATATAGAAAAGGAATGTACTGTCAGTATTTCTTAAACATTTGGTATATAGATTTGTACCAAGACTCCATAAAAGAAAAGAAAATGGAATTGAAATAAATTTTATTGTTCATAATGATCCTCAAGATCCCATGGATTATTTTGACTTTTCAAATGGAGTGGATATAACTCATTTTGATATCTATGGTTTCCTTGATTTTATGTTGATAAATGTTCATACTAATTAATTATTTTTATTTCATTATATTATGACATTATATTAAGTATTTTTATTAAATGTTTTATTTATGTTTCAAGTAATAAAGTTAAATTTATGTTTTGCATATATGAAGTTGTATGGGCTAGAAGCTCATCAAACTTAATTAAAGTCTCCGGAAGAAGCGATTATAATATTGTCAAAAAGCACAAAACTTTGTATTGATGATTCTTTATATTCTTCTCAAGCAAGCGTAAATTTGCTCGCTTTTAAAGATATACGTTATAATGGTCATCCATCAAGAACCGTAAGATTCTTCAATTTAAGGAATTTTCATGTGTCGCTTGTTTCAAGGCAAATTGGTCATTAGACCATCACCACTAAATTTGGGATTGAATCTCCAAAGTTTCTAGAACGTATTCAAGGAGATATTTGTTGGCCTATTCACCCACCAAGTGAACCATTTAAATATTTTATGGTTTTAATAGATGCATCTACAAGATGGTCACATGTGTGTTTATTATCAACTCATGACCAACCTGGCGCTTTGCGAGATTACTTCGCTTAAATTATTAGATTACGAGCACAATTTTCAGATCATACAATCAAGACTATTCGCCTTGACAATCTTTGAATTTACATCCCAAACATTTAATGATTATCGTAATGTCACTTGGGATATATAATGAACATCATGTTGCCTGTGTTCATACTCGTAATGGTCTTCATTAATCATTTATTAAACGCCTCAGCTTAATTGCAAGATCATTGCTCATGAGAACAAAACTTCCTATCTCTGTTTGGGGGCATGCTATTTTATTGAAGGCATTGAAGAATTTCTTATATTACTTCAATAGTATCGGGCCAGAAGCTCATATTAGAAAAGCTGTAAATTTTCTCTTCGGGATATATTATACTAAAATGAGAATAGTTGAAATAAATGTTGTAATACACCGTAAATATATAATACACCGTAAGTGTTCGTATCAAAAAGATTTTTATTATTTAGCAGATGATCATATTGATCATCCAGATCAATAATGTTGCATCAATTATTGAAAACTCCCATGAACATCCCGTAAGGAACCAGAAGATTCCTTTACTTGTTGATTATATCAAAGTAAATTAATTACCAATACATGCTTGGGGTCATGCTATTCATAACCTCAATAAGTGATATTTTTAAGGTATAATTTGAGGATTGTTATTTTAATGAAACAGTCTTCCCACCATTAGGGGGAGAAAAGTCGTTGCTTAAAAAGCACGACGTTAGATCGTCACTTCAAGACGATGGGAGATTAATTAGAATGTTTCAACGTTATTTAATCTTGATCCTTATACAAATCAATATGAACTAGAAGTTCAAAGGATAATTCATTTGCAATGAATTGCAAATTAATTACCATAATTATTCACCGATAATAAGAAAATAGTGATATATCACATTCTAGCTACTAATACTCTAGCAGAGATTGATGTCCTCAGAGGGACAATCAATTAATGCAAAGAATAAATTGAATCTAAGTCACACCAAAAACATGAAAGAATGATCTGTGTTAAAGATAGAATTTCCCGTAAGAAGAAAGTACAAGAAAAAAACAAGTTGCAAATTTATAAAGAGGCTATACCCATGAAACAAAGCTACAAAATTTATCAATCTATCCAAAACTTATGAACAAAAATCTCCTCAGAAATAAAACTCTTGAAGAGTTATCCTCAAGAGGATCAGTACACGAAAATAACGAGATCTCGATACATTATGTATATACAGAGACGATATATTGGATAGAAATAAAATCGTTGTCGACAACATATTTTCATATAAATTTGCTATGGATATTACTGTAAGTAATGATCATCGTTGATGAATGTAGAAATATTTGGCCAATGTAGAAAGAGGCGATTCAAGAAATTAAATTCACTAAGTAAATATGAAGTTTTTGGACTCAGAGTCCTAACACCTAAAGGTGTAATGCTGTAAAATACAAATGAGTATTTGTACGAAATAAGAAAAATAAAATTATATGGTACAAAGCAACTTCAGAAGACAAGATTTCTTCGAAAGACATGATATTAATTATGAAGAAACATATGCTCTTGTAATGGACACAATTACATCTTATTTTTTAATTAGCTTGGTAGAAAGAGAAATTAATGGATGTTGTTACATCATATCATATGGATCATTATATAATATATGAAAATCCTCAAGGATATAAAATGCCCAAGCATATAATTCTACATCTCAAATATGTATTCTATTAAGCTACAAAGATCTTTATATGGGTTAAAGCAATCCAGATGCATATTGTTGTATAATCGCCAAGTAGATATCTTTTGAAAGAAGGATTTGAGAATAATCCAATTTATGCATGCATTTTTATCAAAAGATCATAATCTGGATTTACTATTATTACTGTATTTATTGATGAAAGATTTTGCTCCAGAAGAGTCGACAAAAATAACAAATTTGAGATGAAAGATATTTGAAAGACAAATTTTTGTCTTGGCCTACAAATTAAACTATAGAATTCTTGTACACAGAAAAAGTCCTGAAGTAACTTTACATGAATAATGTTAATCCTTTGAGTACTCCAATGATGGGATTGGTCACTTGATATCATGAAAAATCCGTTTTGACCACAAGAAAATAATAAAGAAACTTTTGGTCTTGAAGTACCATATATTAGGTCCTGAAGTACCATATCTTAGTGCAATTGATACTTTGATGTATCTTGCAAATTTATTAAGACTTGATATAACATTTGCAGTTAACTTACTAGCAATGTATAGTTATGCACCAACTCGAAGATATTGTAATGAAATTAAACATATTTTACGTTGTCTTCGTGAGACTATTGATTTGGGATTATTTAATCCAAATGGTAATAGAACCAAACATATTGAACCAAAATTATTTTATACACACGAGCCCCGTAAGAATGGCAATATTGATCATGTGATAATTTGGTTGATATATTCATTAAGTCATTACCAACTATGATTTTGAAGAAGATGGTGCACAATATTGGCATACTCGACTTAATGATATTTTATCATGAACAATGGAAATTTTATGTACTTATGAAGGGGAGTAAAAAGGATATATCTTTGATTGTACTCTTTTCCTTCGCTAAGGTTTTTTTCCCACCGGGTTTTCCTTTGCAAGGTTTTAATGAGGCAATCCCAAGGCACTTAGAAGTTATACAAGAATATTGTACTCTTTTCCTTCGCCAAATTTTTTCCCACTGGGTTTTTATTTGGTAAGGTTTTTAACGAGACATATTCTTAGAAAATTGCTACAAAAGAACTCCATCCATTCTGTATGAAGACAATGTTGCATGTATAGCTCAATTAAAGGGAGGATACATCAAAGATAATCTAGCGAGATCAACCTGCAATGTTTGAAGGATTATACCGCAATATTATTGGAATCACGACAAACAAGAACTTAAGTATACATTCATGAAGGGGAGCTAATGTGCGCTGCACTCTTTTTCCTTAACCATGGTTTTTTCCCATTGGATTTTTCCTGGTAAGATTTTTAATGAGGCGCTTTCAATGCGTATTCTTTATCTGATAGACATCCAAGGGGAGTGTTATAAAATTATGTCTAGATTCATTATATAATGGATGTCTAGTAACTCCCATGTCCATTGAGTTTTGTAACTCATGTCTCTTGAGTTTTGTAACATCCTAGTAGTTATGTTAGTATTGATGTTATTATATCTATATATAATAACATTTATAAAGTAAAGGGGAGATGGACATATACAATTACAAGATATGAAATGAGAATGCTCCTCCCTTGATCATCATCTTTGTTCTTCATATTATATATTAATCTTTTATAATATTTTGCACATTTTAAAAATGATTAATTTCATTTGTGCGCAAAAAACATATGGTTGAGTAAATTGATGTACGTACTTAACAAGATAAGTAATATTTATAAGTTATGGGTGTTTTGGGCATAAATATTTATTGAAATTAGAAGTTTTGAAGACTAAAATCGATTTGTAACAATCAACAAAATATATTTTTTAGTTGCTAAATATATGACAAGTAATAATGATATCAACAGGGTAAAGGTTAAGCAGCTTCAAATTAATTTATGTTATCTGCATTTATATAAATAAATTGCATAAATTGTTCTCAAATTTTAAATATCAGATCACACACATATATATATATATATATATATATATATATATATATATATATATATTTGTTCGTAGTATTGACCTCCTTTGCACCCAAAAAAAACATATATTTTGATACCAAAAAAATAAAATAAAAAGGTCAAAAAGATGAACTACAAACCCCAACTAGGTAGGTCATATGAAATGGATAATGTTTTAAATTAGCCATATTTTGTTCTATATTTATACTCCTTTGCAAGAAAATCAAAGAATATTTTGACTGGAAAGTAACCAAAAATAATACTCCATCCTCAACTCATTTTACGGTAACTGAAACAATTGTTGGATGATGGAAGAAATTTGTTCAATTTATACCGGTTGCAGTATCAAATTCTTACCACTGGACAAAAATTCTAGTGATGGTGTGTCATAGATAATCTTTGCATGGTCACAACTAGTAGTTGGGTAGAAAATTTATCAGTGAAAGTGGAGGAAGAAGAAAGCATGAAAACATTACGTTGGTAGAGGGAGAAAATAAAAAAACAAGACAGAATTTCCCATCAATGATAAAAGTAAGAGACAAAATCACACTAAAAAATATAAATGTGGCTTCTGCTAAATCTGAATTCTCCATTTTTGCCAAAAACTTTCTCTTCACAAGTTTTTTCACTTGAATATCACTCGGAGGAAAAGAAAAACCAAAAGACGACAGGTTTGAAAAAGGAGTATGCCATGGAAAAACCAGTCTGAAACTATGCTTACTACTATTCTCTCCTTCCGCTCCGATGGTAGTCCATTCTTATTCCCCACAAGTGCTCTCCCACCAACTTCATGTCCGGACGATCAGCTCTTGTAGGTGCCACACATTGGATTGCCAAATCAAACATTTTTTCCAGGATCTCCTCATCTACTGTTCCCTTCATTGAAGGGTCTACTATCTCCTTCATTCTTCCTTCATTGTACTTCCTAAATGCCTGCACAAACCACCAATAAAATTGTTTAAAGACTTTTTCTAACAGAAGTTTGGACTTCACATCCGACCATTTGTACACTTGGATCCTCAATGGAAAGGAGGCTCCATATTGTCATCCAGTGCAATTCTCCACGCTAGCAAGTTGTGGGCCGCTCTAAGCACTCCTTGATTCAAAGTTCCAACATTAGCAAATCAACATGGCACTACAAGTATTTAGTTTGTAGCCAACCAACTGATTAAATTGAGTCCAATACTGGAGATGTTGAAACCCGTTTAAGTTTAAGCCAACTCAAATAAATATCTGAGAATAAACTAGACCCTCTCACATTAAAAAATAAATAGACTACCCTCCTGTGTTAAACAATAGGCTAATAGTCAAGCTTGGTTATAGCAGATTAAACATCTGTTAAATAATGCATATATACTAAAATTCCCATCAAGAGTAGGAAATGAGGAACTTACCCATCTAAGTGTCACCCTCTCGTCAGCAGGTCTCTTTGGCTCCACAGGACGACGGCCCGTCAAAATTTCTATTAGCAAAACACCAAATGAATATACATCACTCTTGTGGGTGAGTTGATAGGTCCTCATATACTCAGGGTCAAGGTAACCAACTGTTCCTTTTACTTTGGTTACAACATGTGTTTGATCGGAGTCATTATCTCCAAGCCTTGCAAATCCGAAATCAGCAACTTTGGCTCTCATGCTCTCCGTCAGAAGAATATTGGATGACTTCACGTCTCGGTGGATAATTTGCTTCTCTGTTGCAAGATCAACAAATGATGAGCATTGCATGCCCCAGGAAATATAAAAGAACAATACATAGCAGAGAAGACGCCACAAATTTGCAACAGGTTTTACTATGATATTAGATGCATCTATTCTTGGAGACTCGTTAGAAAAATTATATGGTATCGAAATCATAGGCAAAATGTTCAACTAACAATATGAATATTGGCGATGCCAAAAAAGTAGAATGCAACACAGATTGTCCTCGTTTATCAAGGTTTACATAAATCTAAAGACACATCTTTTAAAGTAGTATCCTGTTTGTGTGTGTGCCTGTAGTGCACGTGTGTTCCCAGGTTACGTTTATAAACAGATTTCTAGCTCTACTAGGCATCACGAAAGTTGATACTTGAATGAAACTTCACATTATAACCACAAAGATGGATGAAAGGAAATAAAGATTCCTATAACCTGAATATAGATGGAGATAAGTTAGGCCATGAGCAACATCAATGGAGATTTCAAGCCGCTGATTAAAATCCAGAGGATCTCCTCGTAAACCTGCCACGAGCAGCAGTAAATTATGAGCAATAAATTTACAATTGAGATTGGAGAATTAGTCAATCCCTTAAAGTTCGCAACCTTACCATCCAAATGTTCTCTCAGAGTACCATTCGGCACGTACTCTGTGATAATAAGACAATCAGTCCCTTGATCAACATAACCAAGCAACTTCACTAGATTCCGATGATCAATTTTAGCAAGAAGTTCAACTTCACTCTTGAATTCAGCTCGTAAAGCTTCAGAGTGTTCCTGAGTAATTTTTCACTTTAACACGTAAACAACATGCAATTGGAAAGCAAAAGAAATAGACGTGGAAATTTGACCAACTATAAATGTAACAACCCCAAAATAGGTTCATTCCATCCAACCCATTCTGAGTCGCCAAATATATGGTACGAAAAACAACTACAACTTTATTACAACAATTGTCGTGCAAAATACAACAACACATATGCTGTGAGTTTGGATACAAATATATACCAACTGTAGCACGTCACAATGACACCTTACATAAAGGTATAGTCAAAAACTGTTTTAGAAATTAGAATCTTTGGGAAGTGCTCAAGAAAACCTTCATACATGGGAGGCCATGCTTTTAGGTTATGGTAGATATCATATGGCCACAGAATTATCCTTGGTTGACCCAATAAACCCCAAAGAAAAACAAGAAGATTACTATCATATTCTTCCCAATGGCGAGTCTTCTCTTGACATATCATTATCTCCACTGTCTCTAATTTGGTATTATACTCCAAACAAACACCAAGATTATATAGGTAGTGCTTGTAAATATACTCAAAGAAGTGGATGAGCACAACCATGTCTTATGATAACACGAAGTTTGTATGTCATTAGACATCTTGTATGATAGTGACAAAACACCCTTCCAAAGTTGGGTTCGCCTCACCCTATTTAATTCACCAAAATAACTATTAAATGATGTATAAAATACAACACACTAAAGCCCTCAATAAAATTATTTTATACTCTTTAGGGGAGAACCTCAACAACTATAGACCACCGCTCTATTCCCTTGTTATCCCCGGCCAACCAGCCTACACTTTTATTACCCGAAAGGAATTGTGAAACAAAAGGGTGAGCACAACTAGCTCGAGAAGAAATATTATGACTAAAGATAAATAAATTATCAATAGTCTTCATCAAGAATGAATCGTAGATTTAGAACATATGGTAGATGATAAAACTTTTCAACCATAGTTGCGGTGAACGAAGCAATCCATTAAAAGAGTCAAATAGACTATAAAGTCTATTATCTTCTCACGTTAAAGTCCACCAACAATATTTTATCCTCAGTAACATCAATCAACAATTCCCATCCACAATCACATGATAACTCATAATCATAATTGTAGTTCTAAATTCCTCTTCTTATCCGGGATGAAGATAATTTCATCACCGCCTTTACCTCAAACATCAAAGATCATGGTTATACCAAATCACGCCTCGCTCATAATCATACTAATAAATTCATCTTTGCACTACGGCGAAAGATATTCATCAATCAGCTCATCTTTGCACTACATGCCAAAGATATTCAACAACAGTCATCTTTGCATTACGAGCCAAAGATATTCATCAATAATTCATCTTTTTGCACTACACAAAGCTAAAGATATTCAACAACAGTCATCTTTGCATTACGAGCCAAAAGATATTCATATCTCAAATAAATACATAATCATTTCGTGGTTATATAACAATAATTATAACCATGTTGATCAATTCACCTTTGCACTTTAAGCTAAAATATTCAATTGTAAATTCAATGGTCAAGATCATCATACCAACCAACAATTCAACTTTTGCACTCGCCAAAGAGAACCTATGGTCACGATCATACCAATAATCTACCCATCTTTACACTCAAGTCAAAGAGAAATATCATCATTAGGGTTATAAGAATGTTATATAAAAACAATATAATCAAAACATGGTTTTAATTTCAAGAGTAAGATTCATAAATCAACGATAATTTAGTTAGAAAAAGAAACCAATTTTATTGTGAATAGTACCGTGAATAATAAGAATCGTGAATAGTTACTCATGAATAGTAACTCGTGAATAAGTAACTCGTGAATAAGAAATCCTCAATAGTAACTCGTGAATAGTAACTCACATGAATAGTAACTCGTGAATAAGTAACTCATGAATAAGACCTCATGAATAGTACTTTCATTTCGTACGTAATCAGTATCGTAAATAATGTCATATACGTAAATAGTATTATATACATGAATAATGTGGTATACATGAATAGTCTTGTATATACGTGAATAAGTAACCCCCGACTCAAAAAGATAGAAATTCCACAAAAACATCTTCACGCTTCATGAATAGTACTCGTGAATAGTAACTCATGAATAGTAACTCGTGAATAAGAACTCATGAATAAGTAACCCCGACATGAAAAAAGTTCCAAATTTGATAAAAGTTCCAACCAATATTTCAAAGATAATGATATTGAAGAAATAATATCATTACTGAAAAAATAATATCCCTTACTATCCCTTACAATCCCTTACAAATCCTTACCTCAAAAGAGCAAAGACTTCCGACCGGATATCTGATATGACAAAGGAAACTTGCACTGATGAATATCAACTCACCAAGTATCTAAATACTCACAAAATACACTCAATAATCTAAAGAGAAAAAGAGAGAAACTTATGTTTCTGGTATGATTTTCAATTCTAACTTAGCCCTCTATTTATAGGAAAATGTTAGCACGCCAAAGGCGAGACTTGACACAGAACTCGATGGCTTTACCTCGCTACTATTCCACCCACCAAAAATCAGCCATCTTCCCCAACAACCAAGAGTGGGGCCCACTCAATTCTAGAATTTTCCACCAAAACCTAATTTCCTAATCGATTTACCTCTTAAAATTCATAACAAATCATACGTTCATTTTTAACGGTTCAAAATTTGTGGACATATACTCAACTTATATATGTATAACATATCCAAAATTTCAACGATCCAACTATTGGGATCAAAATTTATAACTCACGCAATATAGCTGAAGAACACTGATTTTTCGGACTATTAGTCCTTCTGACCATTTCATTCAAAATTTCACCAATGAAAATATCTACAAAGAATTTTTGGGTGATTCAAATTTCTACAGCTTAGCTTACTTCTAGGGCTTTCTTTTGATATATGGCTCATCTCTTAACTCATTATACACAAAGAGTTATGGATTTTACAAAATCAAGTAATAAACTAATTTTTCCGAAAATCCCATATTTTGTTCTCCATTTCGACAAATCTTGATAAAACACCTCATCATTAATTCCTTCGCTTATAAATACATAAATAAATCCATCATTTATATCCACATCAAATAAATATTTTCTTATCATATAAATCAATAACTAATTATTCACAAATAATATTACGTAATCACAATAATGACAACCAGTGCGCCCTGAGAAAGAGGGGCTTTCAATAAGAATTTCTCCTTCTTGGCGCCAAGCAATTAGGTGACCAAACCTCTCCTTGATGAACTTTCTAGACATTGCCAATAATGCTATCTAATAATATTATTCAAATAATATGAATTATTGATCCGATAATGAGAAATATTATGCGATGATAATTATCAAAACAACAATAATATAAAATATTAACGCAAAGAATTATTGAATCAATAAAATAAAATATTGAACAATAATTATCGTAATAATTATTGAGTAGTACCTTTCTTACGTAAGAATCAATAATTCAAAAATATTGTCTTATCTGCAGTCTATTTGCTCAACAACGCGTATTACTTTTACTTTACCAACCGAGTATTCCAACAGTGTTAACGGTAACGATTACGCCGTTATTTATAAAAACTCAAACTTGTCATTTTCTTCATCCGACAGTTATTCTATTATGGGGCCCACAAATGGTTGCATAGTCAACGCATTTAATATTCCCCGACAGAAAGAATATTCCACAACCAAACGAATATTCCCCGACAACAATGAATATTTTATAACCACTTGTGTATTTTGAAAAAAAATTCATATATCACCCTTAACTTTAACTTTTATCAATTTAACCATTTACTGAATAGTAAAAATTGAATACTTTTATTTCATAAAATTCGGGGTCTTACAATCTCCCCTCCTTATGAAATTTCGTCCCCGAAATTTACGTACCTGGTATTTCAAAGAGTTGAGAATACCTTGTTTCCATCTTCCCTGTCCTCATGATTTCTCCATTGCTCATCTCCTGTATTTCAGATATCATTCTAGAATACAGCTTCAAAACAAGGGTTAATTGAATAAATTAACATATCACATAATATCCCGATATTATGACTGACCAACAATTAAGCTTAGGTAGGACACACTAGCGAAGGATTTACTCATCTCTCCCCTCCTAGTTCTATTCCCGATCTCCGCCAGAGATCATATCCTAAGCTCGATATTAATCGCGACGACCCCAAAATAGGTTCATTCCATCCAACCCATTCTTCGAGTCGCCAAATATATGGTACGAAAAACAACTACAACTTTATTACAACAATTGTCGTGCAAAAAATACAACAACACATATCTTTGTGAGTTTGGATACAAATATATACCAACTCAGAAGACGTCACAACGACACCTTACATAAAGGTATAGTCAAAAACCTGCTTTAGAAATTAGAATCTTTGGGAAGTACTCAAGAAACCTTCATACATGGGAGGCCATGCTTTTGGGTTATGGTAGATATCATACGGCCACGTAATTATCCTTGGTTGATCTAATAAACCCCAAAAGAAAAACAAGAAGATTACTATCATATTCTTCCCAACGGCGAGTCTTCTCTTGACATATCATTATCTCCACTGCTCTAATTTGGTATTATACTCCAAACAAACACCAAGATTATATAGGTAGTGCTTGTAAATATACTCAAAGAAGTGGATGAAAGACAACCACGTATCTTATGATAACACGAAGTTTGTATGTCATTAGACATCTTGTATGATAAAGACAAAACACCCTTCCAAAGTCAGGTTCGCCTCACCCTATTTAATTCACCAAAATAACTATTAAATGATGTATAAAATACAACACACTAAAGCCCTCAATAAAATTATTTTCATACTCTTTAGGGAGAACCTCAACAACTATAGACCACCGCTCTATTCCTTGTTATCCCCGGGCCAACCCAAATTACACTTTTATTACACGAAAGGAATTGTGAAACAAAAGGGTGAGCACAACTAGCTCAAGAAGAAATATTATGACTAAAGATAAATAAATTATCAATAGTCTTCATCAAGAATGAATCGAGATTTAGAACATATGGTAGATGATAAAACTTTTCAACCATAGTTGCAATGTGAACGAAAGCAATCCATTAAAAGAGTCAAATAGACTATAAAAGTCTATTATCTTCTCCACGTTAAAAGTCCACCAACAATATTTTATCCTCGTAACATCAATCAACAATTCCTCATCCCACAATCACATGTATAACTCATAATCATAATTGTAGTTCTAAATTCCTCTTCTTATCCGGGATGAAGATAATTTCATCACCGTCCTTTACCCAAACATCAAAGATCATGGTTATACCAAATCACAGCCTGCTCATAATCATACTAATAAATTCATCTTTTCACCATGGCCAAAGATATTCAACAACAAAATATCTTTGCATTACGAGCCAAAGATATTCATCAATAATTCATCTTTGCACTACAGGCTAAAGATATTCAACAACAGGTCATCTTTGCATTACGAGCCAAAGATATTCATATCTCAAATAAATACATAATCATTTCAGAAGTTATATAACAATAATTATAACCATGTTGATCAATTCACCTTTGCACTTAAGCTAAAAAATATTCAATTGTAAATTCAATGGTCACGATCATACCACCAACAATTCAACTTTTGCACTTTCGGGCAAAAGAGAACCTATGGTCACGATCATACCAATAATCTACCCATCTTTACACTCAAGTCAAAGAGAAATATCATCATTAGGGTTATAAGAATGTTATATAAAAACAATATAATCAAAACATGGTTTTAATTTCAAGAGTAAGATTCATAAATCAACGATAATTTAGTTAGAAAAAGAAACCAATTTTATTGTGAATAGTACCCGTGAATAGTAACTCGTGAATAGTTACTCATGAATAGTAACTCATGAATAGTAACTCGTGAATAGTAAATCCTCAATAGTAACTCGTGAATAGTAACTCATGAATAGTAACTCGTGAATAGTAACTCATGAATAAGACCTCATGAATAGTACTTCAGATTCGACATAGTATCGTATATCGTAAATAATGTCATATACGTAAATAGTATTATATACATGAATAAAGGTCGATATACATGAATAGTCCGATATCGTGAATAAGAACCCCGACTCAAAAAGATAGAAATTCCACAAAAAAACATCTTCACGCTTCATTGAATAAGACTTTCATGAATAAGAACTCATGAATAAGAACTCGTGAATAAGAACTCATGAATAGTAACCCCGACATGAAAAAGTTCCAAATTTGATAAAAAGTTCCAACCAATATTTCAGCATAATGATATTGAAGAAATAATATCATTACGAAAAAAATAATATCCCTTACTATCCCTTACAATCCCTTACAATCCCTTACCTCAAAAGAGCAGCACTTCTGACTGGATATCGGATATGACGCTGAAGGAAACTTGCACTGATGAATATCAACTCACCAAGTATCTAAATACTCACAAAATACACTCAATAATCTAAAGAGAAAAAGAGAGAAACTTATGTTTCTGGTGTGATTTTCAATTCTAACTTAGCCCTCTATTTATAGGAAAATGTTAAGACGTAGAAGCAGACTTGACCAGTAACTCAATGGCTTTACTCGCACTACTATTCCACCCACCAAAAATCAGCCATCTTCCCCAACAACCAAGAGTGGGGCCCACTCAATTCTAGAATTTTCTACCAAAACCTAATTTCCGAATCGCCACCTCTTAAAATTCATAACAAATCATACGTTCATTTTAACGGTTCAAAATTTGTGGACATATACTCAACTTATATATGTATAACATATCCAAAATTTCAACGATCCAACTACGGATCAAAATTTATAACTCACGCAATATAGTGAAGAACAATGATTTTTTGGACTATTAGTCCTTCTGACCAGATTTCATTCAAAATTTCACCACGAAATATCTACAAAAAAATTTTGGGGATTCAAATTTCTACAGCTTAGCTTACTTCTAGGGCTTTCTTTTGATATATGGCTCATCTCTTAACTCATTATACACAAAGAGTTATGGATTTTACAAAATCAAGTAATAAACTAATTTTTCTGAAAATCCCATATTTTGTTCTCCATTTCGACAAATACTGATAAAACACCTCATCATTAATTCCTTCGCTTATAAATACATAAATAAATCCATCATTTATATCCACATCAAATAAATATTTTCTTATCATATAAATCAATAACTAATTATTCACAAATAATATTACAGAATCACAATAATGACAACCAGGCAGCTCCTGTGAAAGAGGGGCTTTCCAATAAGAATTTCTCCTTCATCGGTAGCAATTAGGTGACCAAACCTCTCCTCGATGTAACTTTCTAGACATTGCCAATAATGCTATCTAATAATATTATTCAAATAATATGAATTATTGATCTGATAATGAGAAATATTGTGCAGTGATAATTATTGAAACAACAATAATATAAAATATTAACGCAGCAATTATTGAATCAATAAAATAAAATATTGAACAATAATTACTGTAACAATTATTGAGTAGTACCTTCTTACGTAAGAATCAATAATTCAAAAATACTGTGCAATACCGTGTGCCTTCTTCAACAACGCCAGACATTTTACTTTACCAACCGGGTATTCCAACAAAGTTAATTGTGAACGATTATTACTGTTATTTTTATAAAAACTCAAACTTGTCATTTTCTTCATCCGACAGTTATTCTATTATGGGGCCCACAAATGGTTGCGCCGTCGTACGAATATTCCCCGACAGAAAGAATATTCCACGACCAAACGAATATTCCCCGACAACAATGAATATTTTATAACCACTTGTGTATTTTGAAAAAAAAAATTCATATATCACCCTTAACTTTAACTTTTATCAATTTAACCATTTACTGAATAGTAAAAATTGAATACTTTTATTTCATAAAATTCGGGGTCTTACAATAAAGATGTTGTTTCCACTTTGAATATGCCAATCATGTGGAAAGGATAACAATGTCCATGCAGTATAGCTGCAATTAAATTGTTATCCGCAAAGCTGCAAAGTATCACCAGCCTTCTATGTAACTCAGATGACATGACACAGAAATTGATTCGTAACAGTCTATTTTTCATCGATCTGTTGCAGTCTATTTTACTTATTTTATCTTCTACATTTAGGGTTATGGCAAAGTTACTACATATTCTAGGACAAACACTTTTTTCCAGGCTAATGACATCCCTTTTCAACTCATCAATTATTTAATATTTATTAAATAATTAATTGATTATTTAGTATCATTTGTTTTATATCAATTTCAATTATTATCTAAATAATAATTATCCAATTATAATAACATTGTAAGGACAATAGAAATAACAAGGAAACCCTAGTTCCAAAAAGAGAGGGAGAGATTCAGAAAATAAAGATTAATAAAAAGAGTGCATAAATTTGTCATTTTTTTACAAGTTAAAATTGTCAAATTTACCCCTCATTATTACAGAGAATGATAATGTATGGCCATGTCCATCGGTATCTGATACAGATTCTCCACCGTGATTTAGGTATCCATGTTTCATAGGAAATCCATAGTTCAGTATAACCATGTGGACATAACAACTAATAATCCAAAAAGAACTGATTTTGGGTTCATCAAAGAGTAAAAAAGCATAATTTTTTATTAAATAAAAGAAACAAGGAAAAATGTTACAGATTTATTAATTCAGATTTTGAGACATGTAAGTAGATTTCAAGCAACTCCCCTAAAAATTAAATTTTAGCCTTCCCCTATCCCTCCCATTTCTTAATACACATGATAGAAAAAAGTTGTAAAGGCAACCTATCTCCATCAGGTAAGTAGCATCCGTGCAGATTATCCACCGTCTTCAAAGGATTTGTGCTTCTTTAAATCCAAAAGTTTGTTATTAACTTTTTAGTGTATAGAACAATAGAACATAGAATAGAAAACTACGGAATCTGCATCTAAGGGCAACTTTTTGTTTCTAAAGCCTAATCTATTTGTGTGTGTTTTTTTTGGATTTTTCTT
Organism: Panax quinquefolius; assembly: GCA_020205615.1. Lineage (NCBI taxonomy): Eukaryota > Viridiplantae > Streptophyta > Magnoliopsida > Apiales > Araliaceae > Panax > Panax quinquefolius. The sequence continues at coordinate 21,796,389 of CM035161.1, forward strand.
CTTTTTTTGGGGGAGGGGTGAATTACTAAGAATGATTATCTAATTAAGAGAAGATTAAAATATTTAAAAAAAAAAAGAGGAAATTACATGTGTGCAAGCTGGCAGCACATTCAGTTTGTACATTTAGTAACCACTGCCTTTTGGTGAATAAAATTTCCACATTTAAATTTGTAACGAGAATAGTTTCCAGCCAAACAGATCACCAAAATCAGACACATTGTAACCTTCAGGATTTAAAAGGTGATACTTATAGATTAATTAAAATGCCAACTTTTACAAAACTAGCTTCTAAGAATACATTTTATCTGAATTTGAGATTACAAGAGTTGTCATTGTTGTGAACAGCTAATTTTCTTGAGCTGTTGAAATGAATAGAAGAGGGAGAACTAAGTGGAACAAAGTGCATCTTACATCCAATTACTATCCAAACAAAAATGCATCTTACATCCAATCCACATTTATCCTTATCAAATTCTATAAGCTTTAAAACCTTATGGTGAAAATGAACATGTCTATATTCTTCGCTACCTAATGGTGAGCTTGCTTTAAACTGTTTGTCACTAATCTAAATATGGTTGGAGTTTTTTAATAAGATGGCTCGAGGAGAATCGAACAAGTAATACTCACATTGAAGAAATCAAATGAGATTTAATTACATTAGCAAGTATAAAAAAAATTTAGGACATGTAAAATCTTTAGCTTAGCTTACCTTCTTTGCTCGTTTTATGGCAACTACATGGCCATCTTGTAGCCGGGCTTTGTAGACGGTTCCAAACCCTCCTTCGCCTAATCTAAGTGACGGTGAGAAATTTTGTGTTGCTCTAGCAGCCTGATTCATATTGAGATGAACTGATCCAATTCTATTAAGTTTCGGAGACATGGAGAATCTAGACGGACTTGGCGGCACTCGCATTGGACTGGCAGGAACCTTTTCAGAAACAGAATTCATCTCCAAGGAGGAAACAGAATCCACTGTAAGGATGATACAAAGTAAACACACATTAGCGCTGACCACAAAAAGCCTCAAGGTCAAATATGTTCCAACATATGAAAGAAAAATATTTGAAAAAGACTATTTGATGAGAAGAGCTTTAATAATCATGTATTATTTACGATTCAAAATAGATGTCACATAGAACTGATTAGAAAGACTATTGATATTTGAAAGACTATTTGTGCATGCATATAGGCAGCTAGAAATCGACATATGACATACTTAATATCCATAAGAACATGCATACATCACATGCGTTCACAACTCACAGAGTCCTCAACATAGTTATCAAATCGTGAATCGTATCGTATACCCCCATATCGTGTTTCACGTATCGTATCGTGAATCGTTCGTACGATACAGAAACAAAATAAAAAATGCGGTAATATATATTTAAACATATAACACACACAATTTATTGGACAATCAAGCATATTAGCTTGACTATATATAAAAGTAGTCAAGTAAATATTATTAAAAAAACAAAATAAATTTTACAGTTAGATAGTAGCCAAAATACTCTAAATTGATTTATTAGATATTATTTTAGTAATCTTTATAGAGTAACAAAAGAAAATGAAAATTTAGATTCACCTTTTATCTATAAAATAAAAGAGAATAATGCAAATTAACAAGTAGATATTTTTGTATCTGCTTATAGAAAGGGATGTGAGAAAAATAGAGCGACATTCTAAAGAAGATATAAACTATAAAAAGTTAAAAAGTGATTAAAGGAAAACTTAAAAGTTTTGTTTTTACTCTTTTAGTTCTACATAGAAACATTTTTAAGTTGGTTGCTAACTTTAAATAGTATTGTGCATTGTATCGTTTTGTAAGAATCGTATTTAATTGTAACTGAATCGTAGGATACAATGCCATTTTAGATTGCCCTACGATACGTATCGGTATCGAATTGTCTACATATCGTATCCTACGATACGTATCGCGTATCGTAAAATTCTGACAACTATGGCCCTCAATATCTCAACTCAAAAAATCTAAGAAATAAAAATGTTTTGACTCACTAGAAACTGGGTCCTTTGCAAGAACGGTATGGGCTGTTTCTTTTCTTCTCGCATGAAAGCAAGGGCATAGAAAAGCACAACAAAGAACAAATATTCCTGGTACAGCCATGGCCAACTTTTTTGGTGTCAGCACAGATTTATGATAATTTTTTGCTTCACTCGGCCGACTTTTCTGGTGTTCTTTAGTACCTTCTCTAACCACCTTTTGCAAAAGTTTCCTTCCAGCCTCCAAGTGTAACTCATCTGCAAAATAATACCTAAAGTATTAGACTACATAAGTGTACGCATTACACATAACTTGAGCATTCAGATATTTATCAGAATAGTTGAACATTTTACTTGGAAAATGAGGAATAAATGAATAATGATATCCGACACAATTACACAAAGAACCGAGAGAATTCATAATAGTCCATACCTAATGCAAGATTCAACCCGCAGTAACGATTGCCTAGATCTTTTATGATGAAGCAATGATTTGAGTTATAGAGTTTGAGTGCTTTGCAGAACAAGCCTTTGTCTACTAATTTCCCATTTATGTAAAACAATTCATGACCAGAGTTACTTGAAAAGTTAACACTGTACGTTCCACAATCATTTGATTGTAACAACACAGAGGTAAATACCGTTGGCAATTGAACCAACCATAACAGATTCAACAAAACTAATGCCATCCTGGGCGATACATTGCGTACATATTCCATCTTTCTTACTAGAGGATAATGGAGGCATCACTAAATATCACAGTTCATGCAGTAAACAAAACTAAATCAGTGCTGAAATGATAAGCACCATCCAAAGTCAGCTTAAATAGTTATATGCCCACAGATGTGTGGTATGTGCATTGTGCCCAACAATTCACTAAACTGACAAAGGAGAGAAACTGGATGGGAAATGATTTAGAGTTCAGATCTTTAAAACCCAAACAGTTCCGCAATCATTGCTAAAGTCAACTTACCCGCGCCGAAGAAGAATGAAACCCGGACCAGAAAAAAGCTGAAAATATCTCAAAACAGGCACTTCTCAACTTCCCAATTCAATCAAATTGCCAAGAACCCAAAACACCAAACTCACAAATAATTCAATCCAAGTTGTTCTAAGAGCTTCACTTCCAATATACCAAGACCTTAATTTCAAAGTTCAAAATCCCTTTAGAAACAATTGGCTATACCCCAAAAAACTGTTATTCAGAGGGTCGTGATGACTGATGGGTTTCTAGTAGTGATACTCTTTAATCACTTTTGTGTAATCCCATCCCAATACACACCAATCCTTTGATACCCAATTCGCCAAATCCTAAAATAAGAAAAACCCAGATAAAGAAATTAACTAAAACTAAATAACCCAATATTCAAATGTTGTCCATTCTTGTTCTCAACTTGGATAAATAAAGAGTATGTAACTGGACATGAGCACAATTATTTACTCTTTTAAGAGAATTTGAGGTGAGAAAAGCAAACCTGGAATAAAGACGGCCGAGTTTTGAGGGAGAAACTTTGCTTCAATTATTTTGTCAAAAGAGAAGTACTAAAAAATTATAAGACCGGCTCCAAGATGGTGGGATCTGATGTAACACAAAGGCGGTCAATATGTTACAATTCCAAAGTTGGAAATTGTTGACCGTTGGTGGGGTGTCACCCTCCCAGCAAGGCTGCAAGGCTAGTTCGTAACTCCAAACATGCCTTTCCCTTTGCCGCCTTTCCCCTTGCCTTGGGCATCACTGGTAACAAAAAGTTATTTTTCCTAGTTTTAAATTTTTAATATATAGTAGTATTTACTATGTATACAATTTTAACTCCTTGTCGACCAGAAAAGGAGACTTTGCCACTTTGGTGATAATATAATAATGATAGTAGTATAACGGTAAGGTCTCTTTCTTATTATGTAATATCACATATTTTGAATATGCTCAAATTAATTGACGCTATAAAAATTGAAATAAGTTTTTCTTGTAATTTATCTACTGATCCATTCTCAGATTTTCTCTAGACCTAAAATGAAATATATTAATAGAATTATAATGTAATAATATAAGGGTTTTTTTATTAAAAAAAAAAAAAAAAAAGACTCTATTTTGACACGAGTATTAGATTTATACAAAGGAGAAAGGTCAAATGACATTGGGAAACTGGTGCAATTACGGAAACACCAAATTTATGTAGTGTAGTCTAATGATCAAGTGTAACTAAGCCATTCCCATGTGGAAGAAAAATTAGGGCGTTTGACATTTCAATATAAAGTTGACAAAACATCTGTTTTATGACATTCAAGACAAGTGGCACTGCTGTGAACACAAGGGAGAAGGAAGGATATGGAATACTAGTAGTATTTGATTTGAATAGGAGAGGAGAGGAGAGGAGAGGAGAGCAGACGTATTTGACAGGAAACCCTGTTTGGTGCTATTTTATTAGTGATGACTTTTGGTATTTATTTGACAGTTGGGAAACCTAAATGGGACAGAAATCTAATTGTTGGTCTTATATAAATAAATTTATTGTTTTCCTTTTTAGCTATCAATGGAATGGACTATAATAATATACTATTATAAATTCTCCCTCTCCCACTCTTAGGTAAAATAGCTCTGTTTTTTTGTTTTTTGTTTTTTTTTTGCCATGTCCAACTAAAATCTTAACATTTCTGTTTTGAACAAGACTCGTACCCAAAGCATAGTCTAGATCGTCAAAGCAGCTTAGCTAAGTAGTCTGCACACAGGCGTGCATAATTTTGATAATTTGATTATGATATTTCTTTTTATTTTGAATTATTTTTACACTACTATACAATAATTAAAAAATAATTATAAGATTAGTACATTCATAAAATAATTATAAAAAGAATACAACACAAATTGATTATCTTCAGGTTACCTTCAATTCACTTACTGACCTGTAATTACTACACATTCATAAATTGGTTAATTTTATATAAGTGTTTGGTTACCTAAGTTTAATTGTTCAGTTTTTAATTGGTCACCACGCCATCATTGTGACGCCCCCAAAATAAGTTCATTCCATCCAACCCATTCTGAAATAGCCAAATACATAAGCATAAAAAATAACTATAACTTTATTATTACTGACATATAAAATGTGAGTTTAAATACGAGATATTGTCATCTGCATAATATCCACACGCAAATAAACCCCATCATAATTATTGATACATTATTTTACAAAAATTGTGAGGACTACTAAATAACTCTCTGTAACCTTCATTCCATACCCCCGACTAAGTCTTCGCTACATTCTCGCCTCCCTAAAAGAAAAAAAATGGAACAAAAGGAAAAGGAAATTAACTCAATTTCCCGATAAAGAATATTATGACTAAGATAATATACAACAAATTATCGTTAGTCTTCAACAGGAAAAATCTAATAGAATACAATAGATAACCGCTTTTAAATCAATATTCGCAATGAAATAATAATTCATTAGAAAGAGTTAAGTAGAGAATCTAAACTACTATCTTCTATGTATGAATTTAAAAGTTCATCGCCTATCTTTTATCCTCAGTAACATCAATCAATATATATCTGAATCAAATATTCATCTTTGCACTACGGTGCCAAAGATATTCACCAATTAATTAAGTGTTCATCTAAACACTGCTCATATTTGCACTACTGGCCAAATATATTAATCAGGTCAGTCGTGTTCATCTCAACACTGCTCATATTTCGCACTACGGGCCAAAAAATATTCATCAAGAAATCATTCATCTTTGCACTACTGTGCCAAAGATATTCAATAATATCATCATTTAGGATCGAGGATGATGAAAAATATTTTAAAGGAAACGAATCCAAAGTAAAACAAAAGAACAATTATTAAGGATTCATATTTTAAACAATCCAAGTTCAAAAATACTTCATAAGTAATCGAGTGGAGTAAAATTCAAGAATGATCAAAACATGGATACAATCAAAGCTTAGTATCCATAGTAGATATTTTGGACGAAAAGAAGAAATTTTATTTTTAGGTGAATAGTGTCGTATTCGTGAATAAGACCGTATAATGTGAATAAGAATCTCACACCAAAAGATAGAAATTTCACAAAAGAACATCTTCACGCTTCGTGAATAATAGTACTCATGAATAAGAACTCGTGAATAAGAACTCATGAATAAGAATCTACGTAAATAGTAACTCCGACATGAAAAAGTTCTAAATTTGATAAAAATTTCCAACCAATATTTTGGCATAATGATATTGAAGAAATAATATCATTTTCAATAAAATAACATCCCTTACCTCGAAAGACAAGATTTAAATTGAAACACCTGGATATAAAGCATGACTTGAACTCAGACCGTATATAGCAATACTCAAAGTATACTCAAAATACTCACAAGAATACGCTCGATAATATAGAGAGAGAAAACTTAAGTTTCTGGTGTGATTTTCAATTCTAACCTAAGCACCCTATTTATAGGAAATTGCTTAGAACACTAAAGCAGAAAATTTTATAAATTAATAATACATATATATATATTTTTCAACGCACACTTAATTTGCCCAACATCAACCACCAACCAGCCCACTACACAAGACTAACAACAAAAAAAACGTTTCTCTAATTTTAAATATTTTAAACTTCCAGAAATCAATTATTTCGGAGCTTTAGAACTTCAATAATTCATAATAAATAGCTTTTTTGCCAGAAAATTCGAATCTCGCGAGTTTTTATAGGAAATTCAATTCTCTACAACTTTGCAGAAGAAAGTTTTTCAAATTCAAAAGAAATTGACCAAATCCATAAACAGACGATTTTACAAGCTTTATAATCAAATTTCATCGAAGAAATGGGTCCACCGACACATAAAACATGTGTTAATCATTTAATGCCACAAAAATACTCTTCCTCCTCATATACTCACATATCGCACATTCATTATAAAAATATAACATAATATATTATTAAAATAATATATTTAAATGAATTATTTTATCGTAAAAAGATAAAATTTCAATTTTCAACAATTGTCACTTTAAAAATTTTCTCCATCTATATCCACATAAAATCAATATTTTCCTCATCATATAAATCAATAATTAATTATTCACAAATAATATTACGTAATCACAAGATCTTGGCAACCAGTAGCTCCCAAGAAAGAGAGGGCTTTCCAATAAGGATCTCTCTTACTGGCGCAAGATTAGGTGACCAAACCTCTCCTTAAGACGTAACTTTCTAGACATTGTCAATGATGTTATCCAATAATATTATTCGGATAATATGAATTATTGCTCGATAATGAAAAATACTATGTAATGACAATTTATCAAACAACAATAATATAAAATATCAATGCAAAGAATTATTGAATCAATAAAATAAAATCTTGAATAGTAATTCATCGTAATAATTATTGAGTAGTGCCTTCACGTAAGAATCAATAATTGGTGCAATACCGTATCTTCTTCGCTCAACAACGCAGATATTAGTGTGTTTTTAACCACCGGGTCCAACAAGATTAATCTGTGAATAACTACGCCATTATTAATAAATAACTTATATTTGTCGCTTTCTTCATCCAATCGCTTTCACATGGGGCCCACAAAAAGAGATGCTACTGGTCGTATTTAATATTCTTCGACAGTACGAATATTCCACGACCAAACGAATATTCTCCGACAATAATGAATATTTTATAACCACTTGCTTATTCAAAATATTTGCGTATTTTACCCATAACTATCCACATTAATAAAATCAACCCTTACTATTTCAAAATAATAAATAGAGGAAAATAAATTTCATTTATTAATAATTTGGGGTCTTACAATCATACTCAGTAATTTGATTATAAACTGAATGCAAACAATGTGTTTCAGATTTAAGGTTATTAATTAGATGTATTTTGGTTACTGTGTAATGTTGATTTGGTCACCCATTCACAATATTGTATTATTTTTAATACTTCAGTTGTACTTTATTTTGCGATAAAAAAAGGTCTGATATAGTTCATCATAAAAAAATATATATAAATACAAAAACATTTTGATGTTTAATGTGACTAACCAATAACCAGACATATGGTAACTTTTTTATTGATGTCAGGTGCCAATATTGTGTTACATAATATTAAATAATATATTTACATTTTTTTCTTCTTACATTAAGTAAAAGAAAAACCACACGACTACTCTCTGATTCAATCATGGTTTAAAATAAAAAAACAAAAAAGAAATACATGTAACACTTGTTAACTGTTTTGAATTTTTTTATGACTATTTAGTTACTCAAAAAAACTAAAATGGTTATCTGTGTATGAAGGTTTGGCTATCAACTGCACCATATTCAAAATAAATTTATTTTAAAAATGTTATCTATAAGCAACCAACACGATGAATTTATGTCACTCATTAATACATATTTGGTTACCTCTAAAGGAAATAGTCTAGAAAACTCAATATAGACAAACAAACAATGTCAAACTACTGGTAATAGAGTCAAAGACCAATTAACAATATCCAACTATATAAGTACTAGTAACCAAAACACAATCAGCAGGTTTAAAAAACTAATTTAATCAACTTTCATATTATCAAAAAATACATAGTAACCAAATCAAAATATAACAGTAATCAAACAAAGCAGCGGCAACGACCAAAAACGAAACTTCCTTTTCATATTTTGGTTACTCTATATGAAAGGTTATCCCTTTTCATTGCACTTCCTCCAAATTTTTCAGATTCATTCGTAGTCCCGACCTTTTGTCATTTATCACCAACGACAAAAACTTTTCCTCTATGCTTCTTTACCTTTTATTCGTCTTCTTCTTCGCATTTTAAATCATCTGTTCCCCTCTTTAAACAATCATCATATACATCTACTATTTCTCTTTTATCCTTTCGTAGATTATCTATTCCCCATTTAAATTTTTTGTCCCAAATCATTTGGCTTTACATGTGAGAGCTTGATTTCGGTCTCATCTGCTTTCTCTTGGCGGAGGAGGAAGATGAGAGAGATAATCTAGACAAAGGAAGGCTAAGAGATTAATCAAAACTAAAAGATGAATCCTTTAATAAAGTTTCTTCAAATCCTTTAGTATGGGTTTGGTTCAGACACCCAACTAAATTAACACTCTGTTTCTGAGTTTTGAACAGAAAATAAAAGAATAGAAAACTTAAATTATAACAGAAAAGAAAAGAATAAAAAACTTGAAGTTTTCTTTTATATTATTTCTGAGTTTTTAATAGAAAAGAATAGAAAATTTAAAATTGAGGACATGAGTTGTAATTTAAAATTTATTATATTAAAAGTTGAGTATAATATATGAATTATAAAAATATTACTTATTCCAATTTCTTTTTCGTTCAAATCAGACTAATTTTGGCCGAAAAACTTTGGCAGAAAAAGTGGCCAAGTTTTTTATCCATTTCTTTTCTTTTCTGTTTATTAAAAAATTCATAAACAAAAGAATTGAAAATAAAACTTAACTTTTATGTCCATTTTTTTTTTCTGTTTATTTTAAAACTCAGAAACAGAGTGTAAAGGAATACCAAATGCACTAATTTTATAAATAAAATATTAAAAATATATTAATTTTGTGAATATTTTTGGATGCACTTTTGATGTAATTTTTTCAAAAAATGTATTAAGAAGTGTAAATAACCCATTTATTTTTTTGTAGTGTTGTGGGCCGGTGGTCATCATCACCTTCAATTATGAAGTGTAAGGCATTCGCTCAACCCATTAGGCTCAGTAACCCCAAATGGAAGCTTATAAACTCAAACATTGGCACTATTGGAGCCCAACAAAACAGACCACAAAGAACTGAGTAGCTTGATGGCCATTATTCATCATTTTCGCTAATTGAAAGCCCAATTATATGTCCACTACTGGATCATTGTTATTGTTAGTCTGGATCGGCTAGCGTTGACTATTACCTTAAATATTTTATATATGAAACTATTTTTTCACTCATTTTGAGTTTCATCATATTTAATTTACAAAATCATAAAGTTCAAATTGGGATTTTTTATATTTATTTTAGAATAATAATTTTATGCTATAAATATTTATTATGTAGTTCATATTATTAAGTTATATTAATTAAAATCAAATAAATTATGAATTTAAAAATTAGTTAGAAAAAAAGTAAAGAATGATTGGAGTATTTTTTCTTCTTCTTATTATTATTCTCCTCCGTCGCATAATATATGACGCTTTTAAAAATCTAAGAGAATTAATTACAATATTTCTAAAATTATCCCTAAAAAACAATATAAATAAGAAAAAGTATGAGATAAGTATGATAATAAATAAAATTTTAAGAATATTATAGATAATTAATATTATATTTAATATACAACTCTTTAATGTGGTATATTATGAGATAGAGAAAGTATTATTTACTTATTTTTGGTCCCATTGAAACGTTTGGACATTGTACCCACGGGGAATTGACATAATCTCATATTGTCACTCACTAGTACAATTTATTTGGGCCGTTGCAGTCTATTCAATATTGGGTCCACGTCCATTAAATCAAGATCGAATTTTAGAGTACGGAGAGGACAGGACTAAACTCAATCAATCCTTTCCGTCGTTTTGTTTGTTTGTTTTTTTAAAATTATTTGTCTCCTTCTCCAACAAACCCAAACCCAAACCCAAACCCAAAAAACTTAATTAACCCACCGGTCACTTTTCTCTTTTTCTTCCCCTATTCTTCTTCTTCTTCTTCTTCTTCTTCTGTTGATTTCCTTCCTCTTCCTTTCTCGCAAGTAATACCATATAGTCTCTATTTTTCTCTCTATACATACAATTTACAAACCCAAAATTTCTGTCAAAATACATCAAACTATTCACTATAGATACTTAGAATCAAGTTAAAACCATTGTAACTAGAAGAAGAATCATGATTAATCAATCATATAGTATATATGAAGCTTAGACTAATTAAACCTGAAAAAGAAAGCAGAAAAAGTACCGTAGTTAACTTATAAATGAAAATTTCGGCTAACTTAGCAGATCTATGAAGTTACTTTAGACCTCTACTCCACCATGGGCAACTGTAAAGAGAAACAATCTTAAATTTGTCCGTGGGGTGATTTAGTACTTGGTGCATTTTTTGAGCTTATGCAAGAGAGTAACAATCTTAATTTTGAAGAGAGTGAAATTTGTGAGGGTATTATTTGGGAGGAAGGAAGAGAAAGGGAATAAGCAGGAGGAGAAGAAGAAGAAGAAGAAGGAAGACAAGTTATCGGGGATTAGGTTTTTTGGATCTGGGTTTGCAGGAGAAGGAAACAAATAATTTTTAAAAAAATAAAAAGTAAAACCACAGAAAAAATTGCGTTTCGATAGAGAAGATGTAAATGAGATGTATGTATAGATTTACTCTACAACTAATATTCTCAATTGACCAATGAAAAGAAAAGAGTAGTCACTCTTTTTGGTATATGATCAGAAATAGTAAGAAATCTTTAACTCATATTTGGCTACTGTGGCATGGCTTTTATGATAATACTATAGCTCTAATATAATGACAAACTACAATGATAATAATAGTAAGTAATGTTAGGAAGAGTTGTTGCTGTAAATAAAATTTATATTAATACTTGTCATTTTTCAGATATAAGCGTGGGACCTACTACTATTTCTATATTATATGTTGAGAATTGACAACCCATAACTAACTACCAAGCCCATCCGGATCCTCTATGAGTATTTTTCTGTGATAATTTTACTGTAGAGTTGACAACACATCAAAAAAAATCTAATGACTCGCAATTTTTTTTTTTTTTTTTTGTCTGTGTATCAAAACAACGTCGTTTTGGTAGAATTTTTTTTACAAGTTGACAAAAAATTAGAAGCCACCAAACGCAGTTTATTTTTCATATAATTATTTTAAATTTCTTGATTATTCTGTATATGATTTTTTAATATTTAATAACTTAGCTTGCTATTAATATTCGGATAACTACAAACTTGACTAAAAAAATGAATAAATATATCGGTTATAATTATCGTTAATGTTTTCAATGTGGCTTTAGTTATTTTTTGTTTATTAATGTTTTTGTTTGTTTTTTTATATTATTATTTATTATTATTATTATTATTATAATTTGTATTTATCTGTTTCATAAAAAGAGTTTACTCTCACCATTAAAAATATTATTATTATTTATTCTAACCATTGGGCCTGCTGGATCAACCAAAAAATATTATAGACCTATCAATTATTATTATTTACATATTCCTTTATATATTTTTTTATTATTAATAATTATTTTACTTTACCTCTCTTAATCCACTGCTCAACGGAGACAATCACCATTATAACTCAAATACTATTTTAAATATACTCTTTTTACTTTACTTTACTTCGTTTGTTTGGTAAAAGTAAACTGCGTTTGGTGACTTCTAATTTTATATCAACATGGAAAAAAAATTCTATCAAAACGACGTCGTTTTGATAGAAAGACAAAAAAAAGAGTTGTGAGTTATTGAATCTCTTTTTTAATATGTTGTCAGTTCCACAACAAAACTCTCATAAAAATACAAGATCTTCATAGAGGATCCGAATTCCTAGCAAGCACCTCCATTCCCTTTCTACTTCCGCCCACCCAAAAAAAAACATTTTTTATTTTTTGGTGTTTTTTTTCTTCTTAAATTTAATTTTAAATTTAAGAACGTTATTTCATTTTTTACTTCCATCAAAATAAATATGACTTTTTTTTTTTCTTCTAATTAAGATAAGTTAGATTAGACAAATAATTTTTTTTTTAAAGACGAATGGTGTAACACTAACATACGTACCTACCTACCTATATGGCTACCACAAACGCCTCCATCGTAATTTTAAATTTGATAATGTTATTTCATTTTTTACTGCCACCAAAACTTTTTTAATGGAGTATACAAATAAAACTTTACTAACGGTGTATAACATATACACGTATATGCATGGAATTAATGGACCACAACATCATCACGTGTCTCTCTCTCTCTACTACTCGTTCATTCTGTTTATTCTATTATATTGTTTGTATCTGTAAGTTCTCAATATTTGCTATATTTTCATAATTAAAAGCGATAGATTTACCAGATATTTTTTACGTAAATTATAAATAGATCTTAATTATTCGTGTGAGATAAAAACATTATAAAAATATAAAATTATATTTGGAAAAATATTAATTACTTTTAAAAATATATAGAATGAGAATAAGGCATTCAATTTTATTTGAAGGGATCTTGAAACAATAGTAGTACAAAATTAGATTTTTATCTTCCACATACCCATGCCATGGGGATAAGCTCCTTGTCATCACCCTTTCTTCGTGATGTGAGTCCCTTTCCATTTTCAAATTGTCCGATCTGCTAAGTGGTCCGTCGGTGCTTAATTTTGTCTTCGTTTTATGTATAAAATTAATTAATTACTTTAGGAAAATCGAATGTAGTAGTACTCCGTTAGTCTTAATCGAATGTTGTATGTTAAGGAAAGAAGATTGAATAAGCCAACTAATTACATTTATTAACGTTTTATTGTAAGAATTAATTGGGTTGGTCCTAAATTATGTTGACTCATGAAATTATATTTGAATTTAATTGATTGATATTTTTACTTTTTTTATATTTATATTATCTCATAAGATATTTAGTTTACATAAGATTTTTAACTAATACTTGATTTGTTTTAAAATTACAGATATAATTTTATTTTTAGTTTGCCCCCAAATTAGAGATATAATTCTATAAACATTATCACACCACCATTTCTTAACTAATATTATTAAGAGTACAATTAATAATGTAAATTACAATAAATCCCGTGCTTGACACGGGACACCGAACTAAGTATATATCTCTTCTATATATAAAGTTAAAGTGGGCGGGGAAGGACTAGTCTCTCTCCAAATATTGGTATGTTTTATGATAAAATTTTAAAATTATTATATTTCAATTATATTATCTTTTCACAGTAAACTCACAAAAACCCCATTTCATCTACGACTTATCTTTAATTTTTTTTCCTCCTATTTTATCTCATATATATATTTTAAATATTTATTTTTTTTAATTACACACGTAATATATTAAGCGATACATTGATGTATCTTATAATATCTAGTGATGAGTTAAATTAGGTGAAGCCTAAATATTAGTATCAAGTCTTTATCAAATCTATATCATGGGCACGTTCACTGTCTGCTTGTTGCCTTCTTACTTTAGGCCATCATTTTTGTTACCGAAACTAATTCTCTACCTTTAGTTTAAAAAAAAAATGATAATTAAATCTGAGTACTTTAATATTTAATTTTTAATTCTCTCCAATTTTCACGAGGGCAAACATTTCAAGTTTCCTAGTAATATTTACACACGAGTGCTGGATCGGCATTTAAATGTTGCCTCTTTCAAGTATCTGTCTGTTTACCCAAAATTGTCGCATGGGGACGTGTGCTTAAAAAGTCATATATTTATGGAGGTTTTATAAATTTAAAATTTTTATGATAATTTTAATATTTTTTATCAATTAAGACACAATAAAAAATAAACATTTTTTTTTAAATAATCTTATTCTTTTATCGAGTCATATATTAAAGTTAGTGAAAGTTATTAAGAGATAAACAAACGAACAAACTCCACCTCAGAGAGATGAAATTGAAATGCTACTTTAAACACACGGGTACGTGTCCATTGGATCTTACAATAATACAAAAAAGTGTAACAATATTAAATTCCAATATGTTTAATTTACAATATATCTCTAGTGACAGTTAACAAAATTTAATTGAAAGTAAGTTTATTGAGAGTGATTAATATAAAATTAATTTTGATCAATTAATAACACATAGGTCATAAAATAATTTATCTCCCTGCATATCAGGTCCTGTTTATTTAGAAAAGGATCTCATATTTATTAGATTTTTATTGTTCTAACAGAAAGTGATGCTTTACACGGAGTATAAAAAATACAGGAATAATACAGGAATAATCCTATACATATTCCCTATTTCCCTTCCGGACGACTAACAAATGTGATCCAAACATCTGTGCTGCATTTTTATTTTTCACCGTATCAAAAAGTAAAAATCAAAAAAATATTTTACCCACAGCAGTGTCCCTTTACTATATTTGAGCCTTCTTCTTCTTTCTCTAAATTCTCCGAGTCACATTTTACTTCTCACCAATACCTAATATTTGTCATATGTTTTTTTGTTAATGAGAATTCGAATATGTAAATATATATTTAGATTAATTATGTAAAAAATTTAAATCATATAATTATATTACCGTTAGAAATTAAAATTAACCTATGTTCATTAAATACTGAAAAATATTAAATTATTCTTAAATTTAATGCAGTGTTATAATTTATAGACGCATGGGTACTTGTACATTGGATCTTACAAATTACTCCCTCCGTTCTAGAATATAAGTCGTTTTAAATAAATTTTTTTGTTCTTTAATATAAGTCGTTTGAGAATTTCAAGAAGCATTAATTGCTTTCTTTCTAATATTACCCTAAATATTAAATGTAACTTTGGTTTCTAACTATTTTTTTGTCTAATAAATAAAGCAATCTCTTTCCCAATACAAGCTTAATATGTATAATTGATATTATAGTTAATGTTATATAATTATTACCTTAATATCTTTGCCTATGCACCTTTTAAAAATAATGGCCTATATATATTAAGAATCTAAAGATTTACAATAGTACTTAATACAAAAAAGTGTCACAATATTAAATTCCAATATGTTTAATTTACAATATAATTTTCAGGACAGTTAACAAAGTTTGATTGGACGCGAGTTCAACAAACAGCACGATAATGCAACCAAAAGTATTAGAATATTAAGCTAAAGAAATATAAAAAATTAAAGGTCCAAAAAAATATTCCAGAAGAAGAAAAACATGACATGTGTCCAATTAGTGACAAATACGCCTAACTTATAAGGGGAATAATATATATAGTACCTGTCTGCCATTTTATTTTTAATAGGATCTCGAATTTACTGATTTACATTGTAGGTTTTATCGTTCCACCACAAGGAATAATTTATATATCGAAAATTTATAATGTTTAAAAATATATAGATCTAATATCATATTTAATAAATATTTATGATACATATATAGACAGTCCGGATTAAGTGCATACCCCTTATCTTACTCTCCCCTCAAGGTTATTCTTTTAGCGACGGGATCCGAAGACGGATTAGTTGGCTTAAATACAATAACCGTCGTTATACTTTTAATGACGACGCTTATATGTCGTCTGTCATTAAAAGTATAGATTTGATTATCATATGAATCAAAATCGTCAATGGGTTCAATGTTAAATCATGCAAAAAGACTACTGCGGATGAAGAAGAAGTAAGATGACTTAATCCTATTTCCATATATAGAATAAAATGATAATAATAATAATAAATAAATAAATTATATGTATATATAATCAAAATTAAAATAAAAATTTAGACAAGATATTCAAATCATTGAATAAAAGTTAAATTTAAAAAAACAATTATAACAATTCGAATATGTTTGCTAGTTTTTTTTATGTTTTATTAAAAATGATACGACATCACTTGTCATAAACATAAAATATGTAATCAATTTTTAATCATTAATTTTAGATTTCATAAATTGCATGGTCTTAATATATTTAACCCAAATTCTCCACGCATTAGTAGCATTGAATTGAAGAAATTATTCATATTTTTAAATGAATTTTAATTATAAATTTAAATAAATTAATAATAATTTTATAAATTAAATAGAGGGAGTACTTATTTTCTTTTTCTAAAAAGGGAAAAAAATATTTTTACCGACAGCAGAGCCCCTGTATTTGAGCCTTATCTCTCTCACCGTGTTCCCAAATTCTTCTTCTCTAAATTCTCTCAGTCACTGTGTCCTTATCAATCCAACCAGAAATTAAGAAATTTCTATCTCTCTACAAACATATATATAGAGAGAGAAAGAGAGAAGATAATGGCGGGAAATGATTGGATAAACAGTTACCTGGAGGCGATACTCGATTCGGGGCCAGGGCTCGACGATGCAAAGTCCTCGCTGTTGTTGAGGGAGAGAGGGAGGTTCAGTCCTACTCGATACTTCGTTGATAATGTTATCGGCTTTGATGAGACCGATCTTCATCGCTCATGGATTCGTGTATATATCTATGCATCTCTCTCCTTATCTATCAATATATACGTGTATATAAATATATGTATACGGAGTAGTTGCTAATGTTTCTTAATTTTTTTTGAAGTGAACTGATCACTCTTTCTATGTAAAATCTAAGAAAAATTGGTGCATATTATATATGATGAATAGGCTCAAGCTACGAGAAGTCCTCAGGAGAGGAATACGAGACTGGAGAATATGTGTTGGCGGATTTGGAATTTGGCTCGCCAGAAGAAACAGGTTTTCTTTAATAACTACTAATCACTTATTTCATTTTTATTTACGCACTTGTGTGTTACTGTGTTTGAATACATTATTGACTTTCTGCTGTTGCTTCTAGTAATGAATTTGTCTATATACCTGTGTAGCTTGAGGAAAAGCAAGCTCAGAGGATGGCCAAACGTCGTATTGAACGTGAAAGAGGCCGCAGAGAAGCAGTTGCTGATATGTCTGAAGACTTATCAGAGGGTGAGAAAGGAGACGCCGCCAGTGATATTTCCGCCCATGGTGAGAGTATGAAAGGCAGATTGCCTAGAATAAGCTCTGTTGATGCTATGGAGGCATTCGCTAGTCAGCAAAAGGGGAAAAAGCTGTACATTGTGTTAGTTAGGTACAAGCTGAACTAATTATTTATTTATTTATTAGTACGTGGATTAAGAGGATTTTGATGGTCAGTCTAATAAAAATCATATGTTTGAAATTCACCATTAGGATCCATAACTTTTGAGAATAGTAATAACTTGGTGATGTGATGTCCTTATGTTTCAATTATAATAACTTTTGTGGTCTCATATCTCCAATATCTGAAGTGAATATTCTTGAATCATAACCATATTTTAGGTAATTATTTGACTGCCTGTGCAAGGCATTTTTTGTATCATACACATCCTCCAAGAGTCTGCATCAATTTCTGAATGTCATGGTACTTAGAGCATAGTCCTCGTGTGCATGATATATTTACATATCCATAACAGTTCTAGTATTGTTGCAGCCTACATGGTCTAATACGAGGGGAAAATATGGAGCTCGGTCGTGATTCTGATACTGGTGGACAGGTAAGTTTTGATCAGAAAAACTTTTAAAACTTGATGTTCTATTGTAAACTGTAGTATATTTTCTGATTAATAAATACATCCATCATGAAGATTTTTATGAGACAGTTATGGAAAAAACTGAATAATTTTTTATTTACGAAAGTGCTTGTGGAGGATATTGAATAATCTGTTTCTTCTATTCCCCGTTCCTTTTAGGTTAAGTATGTCGTTGAACTCGCAAGAGCTTTAGGCTCAATGCCGGGTGTTTATCGGGTCGATTTGTTGACCAGGCAAGTATCATCTCCAGAAGTAGATTGGAGTTATGCTGAACCCACAGAGATGCTGCCCCCAAGAGATTCAGAAGGTTTGATGAGTGAAATGGGGGAAAGCAGCGGTGCTTACATTATTCGTATTCCATTTGGTCCAAAAGATAAATATATTCCAAAAGAACTCTTATGGCCTCACGTCCCTGAATTTGTTGATGGCGCACTTAACCACATATTACAGATGTCCAAAGTTCTTGGTGAGCAAATTGGAGGTCATCCAGTCTGGCCTGTTGCCATCCATGGGCATTATGCAGATGCTGGTGATTCTGCTGCTCTTCTATCTGGTGCGCTAAATGTACCGATGCTTTTCACTGGCCACTCACTTGGGCGAGATAAAATGGAACAACTTCTAAGACAAGGTCGATTATCAAGGGATGAAATAAATTCAACATACAAAATAATGCGTAGGATAGAGGCGGAGGAGTTAGCCCTTGATGCCTCTGAAATAGTCATAACTAGTACTAGACAGGAGATTGAAGAGCAATGGCGCCTGTATGATGGTTTTGATCCAATTCTAGAGCGTAAACTACGAGCAAGGATCCGACGTAATGTGAGCTGTTATGGCAGGTTCATGCCTCGTATGGCTGTAAGTACTATGACATTATTCTTAGTCTCTATATCCTTTAAACCCTCAGTTGCCTTGTGAGGTATGATAATAGAACTTATATATGCCTGTGAATATTTATGAAACCGTCTATTGCCTTGAGTGAACAGTAGTCAGCCTTCTCTATACTCACACTTTGGTCATTAGCCATGCTTATTTTAAATTTATTCCTAGTTGTAGCCACATCTTGCATAGTTGAAACATTTCTATAAAATAATTGTTTTTTATTATTATTATTATTGTTATTATTATTACCACTACTACTATTATTTTGTGGATTATAAGATTCATTTATTCACTAAACTATTTCTCTGATAATTAGTGAGCTATATCATGAGTTTAGCCTTGAGAAACAAGGTCATTTGAGTTCCTAGTAGGCAATCTGAAACTAATGGATGGTTTCCATTTTTATATATACATAAAATCTAACGGATGATTTATGTATTTCATGCAAATGAGCAGTTCAGTGTCACCTTTTGTTGAGAAAACTCTTAAAGCTCAAGTTATATGCAGGTAATCCCCCCTGGGATGGAGTTCCATCATATTGTTCCACATGATGGTGATATGGATGGAGAAACAGAAGGAAGTGAAGATCATCCTGTTTCTCCAGACCCACCTATTTGGGCTGAGGTTCTAATTTGTTCGATTCATTTATATTACTCCCTCCGTTCCAAAATATAAGATCATTGTTGTCTTTTTGAAATCAATTTGATATATTTTGAAACTCAAAACTGGCATAGATTCATTTTATTTTAGACAAAAGAACGAGGAATATTGTAAACTATCTAAAAAGTACTACTAATTATAAGATTTATTGTTTGGTAACTTTTAATGAATCTTATTAATGCTTTCAAAACTTAATGATCCTATAATTTGGAACGAAGTTTTTTTTCTTCCTGAAATGTTGTAAACTGATAGCGAATTTGCCGTACTATTCTATAATCAGTTTCTGCAGTTGTGCACTTGATATAATTCCTTCTTTGTGTGCAGATAATGCGCTTCTTTACAAATCCACGGAAGCCTATGATACTTGCCCTTGCTAGGCCAGATCCTAAAAAAAATCTCACAACTTTGGTTAAAGCATTTGGGGAATGCCGTCCATTGAGAGAGCTTGCTAATCTCGTAAGTTTGAGTGATATGTGGCTTTTTTTACAGCTCTTCATTGTAAAGAGCAGCTAATGTCATTGATGTAACTGTTTACTCTTTTATGTAGACGTTAATTATGGGTAACCGAGATAATGTTGATGATATGTCAAGCACCAATGCTTCTCTTCTTCTCTCAATACTTAAGCTGATTGATAAGTATGATCTGTATGGTCAAGTGGCATACCCTAAGCACCACAAGCAGGCTGATGTTCCTGACATTTATCGTTTAGCAGCAAGGACAAAGGTAAAAATATGACCTGCTTACTATGAATTGTCATCGCATGTCAAGCATGCTAAGGCTGTGCTTTATATTTTATGAAGAGAATACTATAATGAAGGGAAAACTGTAAGGTCTTTAGAAAATTATTAAGTTAGTCTTACGCTTAGAAGTTATATTATGATTACGTATGACATGTGTGAATGCATAATATTATTAAGGGTATGACATACGTGTGCTGGTATTGTTTTACATCATATACTAGGAGATGGATATTAGCAGAAATAATATATGCGGATGTTATTTTTGAGACTTTGTGTCCTTTTGGCTGTGCTACTCTTTCATAAATGAATAATTCAGATAATTTCTATTGATGTTGTATTTGAAGTATTTTGATGAAATTATTTTTGCCTCTAATGTCAAGTATCATCTATTGATTAATTACACCTAACACGAGACATTACTACTGTTTAAGTAATGAACCGCTCGAACAGCTTATGCTTTTGAAGCAGTTTGTAACTTAACATAGTATCAAATCTCTTGCTCTGCAAGGTCTTGGGTTCAAGTCTTGCGGTTTGCAATTGGTTCCTTACGTTGTTAGTGCTATTGCACTGTACTTGGTTACTGTGACACAGCTTGGTTTGTCTCTCTCCATGTGGGGAGTATTAAAACATGATTTACATTGTTGGGCACTCTTTTTTGTCTCTCTCTAAGTGGTTAAGCTTTTAGAGCAGTTGGTAACTTATCATTTACAGTACTACTTATTAGTTGAAGTTAAGTGTTAATAAGTCAATCTTTAAGGGATAGGGACATTTCCAATCAAGAAAAGATAGCCATGTCTGCTGGGTTTTTTTTTCCCAACACGTAGTTAGCTATTTAAATTTTTCTAGAATCAGGAGTCACTAGAATTCTGTATATAGCATGAAGTTTAGTTTGTTTGCTACTCAGTTAAGGACATTAACTGCAATGGTGCATCTTAATTTTTGCGAGGCATGGGGATGGGAGAAGGCTCCATTACAAGATTAAGTTTGGTATAATGGAATTGTTTTCTCTGTGTTTGGGTTCTGAACTGTACTTCTTTCTGTTTTTTAATGCGTTGTTTGTTAGATATGTTTATTTTCATTCAGTCTTTTGTAAATTCAGCTCAAGTTATTTACTCCCTTCATCCTATTAAACCATCTTCTGCATTCCATAATAATCGCCAGAAAGGATATTCTGGCGAGAATACTTGACATGTTGAAGACCGATAAAACCAAAGGAGGAATGAGTGGCTAATCTTTAAACTCTGAAGGTTCAAGGGGATAAGTTGTTTTGTGCTTTTAGATAAGCATTTAGGCTGGTCTAGTGAGATTTGCTTTCGGAGCTTAGTGGCATTTGTTTCCGATTGTGCATGCAAAACTAATTTAGGTTTGCATGTCAGTACGTGATCTCTATCCTCCCCCTCACACACTCTCTCTCTCTCATTCTCTTGGATGCCTAATTAATATCCTTTCTTATCTGCAGGGAGTTTTTATTAATCCAGCCTTCATTGAGCCGTTTGGCCTTACTCTAATTGAGGTGCACTTCCTATCACACGGCTTCTTCCTTTCACTAGTTGATTTTACTATAAAAACGTATTAATTTCTTTATAATGTACAGGCAGCAGCTCATGGTTTACCTATGGTGGCCACCAAAAATGGAGGTCCAGTTGATATTCACCGGGTATGTAAACTCAGTTCTTCTATTTAAAAATCCAAAGTAATTTATGTTCTGGCTACTGATTCCAAGAGAAGTTAAGTCCAGCAATCTGATAGTGAATTGTTGCAGGTACTTGACAATGGTCTTCTTGTTGATCCCCATGATCAGAAGTCTATTGCTGATGCTCTTTTAAAACTGGTAGCAGATAAGCAACTTTGGGCAAAATGTCGGCAAAATGGGCTGAAAAATATTCACCTCTTTTCATGGCCAGCGCATTGCAAAACTTACCTGTCTCGAATAGCAACTTGCAAACCTAGGCAACCACGGTGGCTGAAAAATGATGATGACGACGAAAATTCGGAATCAGATTCACCAAGTGATTCTTTGAGAGATATACAAGATATATCTTTGAACCTGAAGTTTTCTCTGGATGGTGAGAGGAATGATGGCAGAGGAAATGTTGATAGTTCGTTTGACCCTGAAGATCAAAAGAGTAAATTAGAGAATACTGTTTTGACATGGTCAAAGGGTGGCCTAAAGGGAACACAGAAAACAGGGTTCACAGAGAAAGCAGATCAGAATTCTGGTGCTGGCAAGTTCCCGGCCTTGAGGAGGAGGAAGCATATTTTTGTGATTGCTGTGGATTCCGATGCTATTTCTGATCTTTTCGAGAGTGTTAGAAAGATATTTGCAGCTGTGGAGAAGGAGAGGAGTGAAGGTTCAATAGGATTTATATTGGCTACTTCCTTTACCATGTCAGAAGTACGTTCTTTTCTGGTTTCAGAGGGGGTGAGCCCTACTGATTTTGATGCTTTTATCTGCAATAGTGGTGGTGATCTCTATTATTCATCTCTTCAATCTGAAGGTAATCCCTTTGTTGTTGATTTGTATTATCATTCACACATTGAATATCGTTGGGGTGGAGAAGGGTTGAGGAAGACTTTGGCACGTTGGGCTGCTGCAATCACTGACAAGAAGGGTGAAGACGGAGAACATGTGGTTACAGAAGATGAAAAGATTTCGACAGACTACTGTTATGCTTTTAAAGTTCGGAAGCCTGGAGTGGTATATTGATTTCCCCCTTTAAAAACTAATGCATGAATAGCGCATCAATTGAGATTTACTATTTACTTATTAATCCTGTATATCTTCTTATCTATATAGTCTACTGCAGTTCTGTATGTTTATATCTTGAATATGAATTTTATATGTCTTTGCAGGTTCCTCCTGTTAAGGAAATCCGGAAATTGATGAGAATTCAGGCTCTTCGTTGTCATGTTATTTATTGTCAAAATGGAAGGAAGATTAATGTGATTCCAGTTTTGGCATCTCGCTCCCAGGCCCTCCGGTATAGTTCTTATATTTTTATTTAATTTTTGTGGCATGATGATTTCTGTTCAACAGTTGGGTTGCTTTTTCATTTTTCTTTTTATGTGAATCTATTGTTCTACCTTTTCTTATATCATTTTCCACTTATTCTACCTATCGACCTTACTAGACATTATAATAGACCCAAATTCCATCCTGGAGGGGACCAGCATTGAGAAATTCATATTTTTCAATCTTAGAAGAGTCATCCTTACGTATTACCTGAAAATTTACACGTGCTTGGAAGGGCATGGCCCTTGCCAGTCCCCCTCCGTATCCGACTCTGATCCTAATAATTGTATATAATAATGTGTTTAGATGTTGCTTTGCCATGCTTATCGGCGTGTAAAAATTTTCAGGTATTTATATCTCCGATGGGGTATGGACTTGTCAAAGATGGTCGTCTTTGTTGGAGAAAGTGGGGACACCGATTATGAAGGATTGATCGGTGGTATACACAAGTCCATAGTATTAAAGGGAGTTAGCTGTGGTACGAGCAATCAGCTTCATGTCAACAGGAACTACCCACTTGCAGATGTTGTGCCAGTTGACAGCCCTAACATTGTTCAGGCAAATGAAGAATGCAGCAGTACTGATCTCAGGGCTTCACTGGAGACCCTAGGCGTTCTCAAATGCTAGAAATTTGCATTCACTTGCATCTGCATGTGTAAATTTGACTAAAAGTACTTCCCCTGGGTTGTAATTTTTTTTTGGGGGGGCGGGGGGGCATGTTGCATCCAGATTGCGGCATGTTTGAATGTTCTGTCCTGAAAAGGCTGGTTATTCGACTCCTTTGTGAAACCTACAAGAGCAAGATTCCAGGTTTTGTTTCTTTCATTCAAAATCCATCTTTTGTTGTTCTCACAGGTATACGAGTTCTCCTATAAAAAGCCAACAATCTGTTGTATAGCAGTTATAAGGGGTTGGATTACCTCTTTGGCACCTTCTCTCTCCCCCTCTCCCTCTCTCCCCGTGTGTCTAAAACAGGAATTGCAAACCACATGGTACTTCATAAATGCACCCTTTTGGCATTTCTTCAGTTGTTGATGCAGTGCTCTTATTTCGTTTGAGAACGTTTGGTTAAATTTCAAAACTAAAAAACTAGTCATTATTTGTTTATATATTATTGTCTCACCTACTTTTGACTCAACTGAATTGACGGAGTTCGAAGTAAGTGCCATATCGTGGCTCACTTAGGTGCTCATCGTGGGATCGGTCTACATTTTAAATGGCCTACCCTCAATTTTCGCTTGTTGAGAGTTTAGATTTTACCTTGTGGCAGCTATATTAGCCTATATATGACCAGCTGGGCTTTCATTATGAAATAAAACTTGCTTTCTTTTAGAGGAAATGTAACACCAGTGGTGGTGTAAACTATTGGTGTTTAAACAGATCGCACAACAGTATGTCTGCATAACATCATTTTCACACAGGTTATAAAGACTAAAAAGAAGTGATCATGTGGAATACCGATGATTTCTTCTTCTTCTTTTTTTGCCTAGATAATTTCTTCTTTTATGGTATCAGAAGGAGCATAAAAAGAACATACATGATCATCTACTTTTCAATAAAAAGAGATTTCGGCACCAACATTATTACGTACAGGCAACACTTGACACGGCACATAAAATAATTCCTTGGAAGGAAAACATTCTAAAGAAAATTTAAAATAGAATAACAGTTGTACCTTCAAAATAAACCTAATGATTTATATCTAAAAAAGATTGTCAGCAAAGAAAAGCATGCACAAGACGGCATCTCCATCAAAACTTCAAACAAAATTGTTCCCCCTCCTATCCAAAAGAGATCCTTATTTCAAAAACACATGGATTTTAAGCAATGTTTATAAATTTTGAATTATTTTACTTTTTAACTTGATTTTCTATTACCAATATCATTTAATTTTTGACTATCCCGATAAATCAAATTTAGATTTTTGATTAAATATAAAATTTAAAATAAGTTCCCATATATAGGCAGGCAAGAAAACTGTGATTTGGGGTCAGGTTTGGAGTCTGTTAAGTGAAAGACCAAGGAATTGTCAATGAGTAACTAGGTCCCCAACCGGCTGGCGGCTTGAGAGGTTTGCCAACTAAGCTTTCTTATCTCAATAATTCTACTAATTATTCTTATTCTAAGAGTGTTGCTATATATTATAAAAA
This sequence comes from Panax quinquefolius, assembly GCA_020205615.1. NCBI lineage: Eukaryota > Viridiplantae > Streptophyta > Magnoliopsida > Apiales > Araliaceae > Panax > Panax quinquefolius. The sequence continues at coordinate 21,822,084 of CM035161.1, forward strand.
AAAATTCAGCCGAACTAGAATCTGACTTATGTGCATATAAATAAGAATTAAAAATGGTCATATTTTAATTTATTCTATCTTATCGCAAACACTTTCACGACTTGGTCGCAATTCAACTCTATAAAATATTTATTTACATATATATCATTTTCCTTATTCTAATGGAGTGAAATACTGAAATGGAATATCAACTAAATTAGCTGAGCCTCCTCAACAACAATCAAGTGTTAGAAAATTTCGCAACCACCAATACCCAATTTGGTAGTATCCATACCACCAATAATAATATATATACACTATTAAATTTTTCCAATTTAAAAAATAAATTAGTTATTGGTTTCATAAACTGTGCTTAAAACTTCAAAGTGTATCATTTAAAAGAAAACTCTTTGAAAATTTTGAGTATCAACTAATTTAGTACTATAATTTATCATCCTTAAGTATGTTTCAAGTGAAAGTATAGTTTTCAAAAAAATGTTAAAAGTCTATAATTTTAGACAGTAAAGGCACTCAATCTAATTTTAGATATTAAGGTACTCTATCTAAATTTTAAAATAATATTCCACCAATTTTGAAAAGTGTCATTTACAAAATAATTTTGTTTCAAACAAAATCTCCAATAATATTAAATGAAACAATTTTCTCATCACAATTTTATCCTTATGCCATTACTGTAAAATTAAACCCTAGCCATAAATGAAGAACAGAAATGCATCTTTGAATTTGTACCTCCTTTAGTGACTCGACGACGGTTTGGTTATGCAACCGTCGTCTATACTTTTAGCGAACCGTCGCCGGGTCCATCACTAAAGGGGTGAGCTCGGGTGAGTTGAATAAGGGGTGAGCTTAAGATCCAGACTGTATACATATATATATATATATTTATATTTATGAAAAAAATATACATACATAGTTGTGTATTATAGTGGGATATGACGATGAATTTTTGAGTTATTCCGTCATAGCCTATAATAATTATGATGACGGTTCACTCGTCACTATAACCAAAAAAATCATATCTTAGTCGACCATGTTATACATAGATGTGTATATATATAGACAGGATTAAGAGTAGACCTCTTAAGTAGTAGAACTCTCTTAAATAATAGAATATTATTAAAACGACGTAGTTTTGATAAGACGCGGTGACATTTTTGTAAATACCACGCCACCGCCAGCGTATTTACAAAAAATGTCATCAGCCTTATCAAAACTACGTCGTTTTGATAAAATTCTATTATTTAAAGTATTCTGCTATTTAAGAATTCTACTCTTGATCCTTTTTATATATATATATATATATATATATATATGAATGAAAAGTCAAGTTTAGAGCTCTTTAAAACGTCAAGAAAGAAATTCTCCCTCGGTCTCTCCTTTCCTCTCTCTCTAGCCACTGTCATTATAGTGCATCATAAATACACATATATAATGAATCCCAGTGAAGGGTCTGTTTGGAAGAGAAAAACAAAAACTGATCAAATGGATCACACCCACTTGATCACTGCAAACACTGCAACCACAAACAGCAAGAACAAGAAGAAGATTCAGAATCGAAACGGTGAAGGGAAAACATACAATCTGGTGACGTTTGAGGAATTGCCAGAGTACATGAAGGATAATGAGTATATACTCAATTATTATAGAGCTAATTGGCCTCTCAAACAAGTCCTCTTTAGCATTTTCCGTTGGCATAACGAGATGCTTAATGTATGGATTTAAGTTCTAATTTTCTCCTTCATTACCAATTTTAATCCCCTTTCAGCTATTTTTTCTTATGTTTCTTCGATAATACGTGTGTTAATTTCATGGGGTTTATTTCCACTTTTCACTTTGACGGTTTAACCCATTAAACTTTAATCTCTTTAATTAATTTGGGTATTAGTATGAATTAATTTTCTTAAATATGTGCGTTTTCATATACTTTTACCATGGATTTATAGTAATAATGTATGTTGGTGTGGCGTATTGGGTTTTGATTTGCAGGCATTTAATTGGGTTTGTTCTTTTTGTGGGATTGGCATTTGCAAATTTGATGCATGTGCCTCCGGTGGCTGATTTGCTCAATATATTTTCATGGTATGTTATGTTGATCAATTTTCTATTTTGGTAAACCCATCATTAAAACCTAGAACTACAATCGTAAACGAGGCGATCCTGTTGAGAAATCAGGCTCACACAAATACACTACAAACACACTACTGTATTAAGATATAAAATAATAACACAAGAATTTTATGTGGAAACCTAACTGGGAAAAATATGCTCAGAAATTTATTATGAAAGCATATGGAAATTACAAACTCTTTATTCTAATGCTCAAACTTGAGCTTTCTCTCTCTAACTCTCTTTTGTTTGTCTAAGATTGGTGTATAGAAATGAGGAGCTAAAGCTTCCTTTTATAGGAGGGGAATAAAAAATGGTGAAGGCTAAATTCCAAAGTTTGAGGGGAACATAAATTGGGGAAGGCTAAATTTCAAAGTCTGAGGGGAACAAAAATTGGGAAGGCAAATGCGAAGAAAACTTTTTCAACAGAAACCACCTGAGTTTTGGGTTTCTAACCTTGTCTCTTTTGCGGAAATGAGTTTAAATTAAAGTTCTTTTGTTAAGCACAGACTAAATTAAAGTTGAAGCTAATGTTTTGGTTGCTAAGCTTGTCTACAGAAATGAGTCACTAAGCAAACTAAATTAGGTTCAAGCTAATGTTTTGGGTTGCTAAACTTGTATCGTTTATGGAAATGAAAGTCTAAATTAAACTTTGTTTTGCTAAGCTGCGTAAGTTAAAGTTCAAGCTTAGTTTGTTTTTCATATCACAAGACAATATTTCGGACAAGCCTTAATCGAGCCAAGTTCAAATTGTTTGATATTCTCTATTTTTTAGAGTAAATAACTGGTTAAATAAAATCGTCCCAAAATATGATGATGTTTGACTTGTTTAATTTATGAGCCGATAGCAGTTGAGCTTTAATCAACCAAACACGAGGGGAGCTGAAGTAGCTTGGTTCATTACAGCCGTAACTGATAAATCATTGAAAAGCAAACATAAAGAAAACCACCCGACCGCCTGTAATCGGGTAAATATATAATTTAGGAAATTTTACTTATAAACTTGGAGGTAGCTTAGTTATACATTTAAATGGAAAAGGGCAAATAGCTTCTTAAGTGTGCTTTAAGTGGCTATGGAAGTTATCTGGCTCACGAAGTGTTAATTTGATTTCATTTTCTTTATGAATTTAAACAATAGTTTTGGATGCAAAGGAAAGGATTCCAGATTCCTCATACAGAAACCACAGAGTTTTCCCTATCCTGATCATTTTGCTTTGGAAATTTTTATTTAAATTTAATTGAAGAGATTTAGTAGATAAAGGATTAGAAATACTTTGTTATAGTATGAGCTCAACGAATTACATCAAGCTCTCGTTTTTTCTTGATTTATTAACTAAAATAGAGATGCGTAGAAAGAGATTTTCAGTTGAATTTGAATTTGAAAGTATAGGAATTTCTGCAGAACAGGTACATTATGATTCGTTAATCTACGAATTTACTGGTTTTCTAAATTCATCATTTTTTCTCTACTTCTTCATACTTATTATTGCAGGTCTTTCCCACTAAGTTCAGGGGTAAATGTCTCTCATAATTCGAAGAATTTCTTTCCGGTTAGTTATTTTATATCCATTTGAATCATTATAGATTTGATTTGATTTCGAGAAGTGGGAAACTATAACAGAAAAGAAAAGAGAAGTTAAATTGTGAAGGAAAATGAAAGGATCAAGGAGGAACTGTAAAGAGAAGTTCGAAAATAGTTAAGTTGAACAGGCAAAGACTTGAGAAGCTCTTCTTTTCCTTTCTATCTTCTTGCTCAGAGTTTCCCTGCATGATCAATCAATCAAACAAAAAGATATAATCTTTTTATTTTCTTTTGTTATCAACCCAGCATATATAACTTTAAACCTAGATGTAAATTATGTTAATTGTTAAATGTATATATTTTGTTCTGAGGTTACTAATACTACAAGTTTTACAGGATACAATTGACTTGAAGCAGTCGACAACTCTAGATATGGAGATTACACCACCAACTACGCAGTGGCCGTTCTTGGTATTCCTAGGTGGCTCTATGTTCTGCCTCCTCTCAAGCAGCATTTGCCACCTCTTCTGTTGCCACTCACACCCCTTGAACATCCAATTACTCCGAATAGACTATGTCGGAATCGTAGTCATGATCATCACCTCTTTTTTCCCTCCAATCTATTATATATTCCAATGTTCTCCACACTGGCAAATCATGTACCTTGGTGGAATCACAATAATAGGCATTTTCACCATTGTAACATTACTCTCACCAATACTCTCAACCGGTAAATTTCGTTCATTTCGTACCTTACTTTTCGTGGCAATGGGGCTTTTTGGCCTAGTTCCTGCTATTCATGCTGTGATTGTGAATTGGAGTGAGCCCCAGAGGAATTTAACACTAGCTTATGAATTGGCCATGGCATTGTTGTACCTAATAGGGGCTGTGTTTTATGTTAGCCAAATTCCAGAAAGATGGATGCCCGGGTGGTTTGATCTAGCCGGTCACAGTCATCAAATCTTTCATGTTTTTGTGGTCATGGGTGCATTGGCACATTATGGTGCTGCACTTGTATTTATGGATTTCCACGGTAGAGATGGGTGTGAATTAAATACTATGTGATTTTTTGTGGAGTTAAAATTTGTGTTGTTGAATTCTCTTTATTGTACTATAACTTTCCTCGCAATTTCATTGATAAACCTTTTGCTTCTCTGCCCAAATGGGATATAAATATCAAGTGTCAGTTGTTGAGGCTATTTCTGTGGGGTTGACGCCAAACATTTAGCATTTTTCTTGATTGGATGTTATGATATGTTTTTGGTGGATAATTATGTTTTCAAGTCTCCACATATATCAGTTCATAGATTCATTATTGTGAGCCATTGTGTCTTGTAATACTCCTTGAAAATGGGAGTTCAAATTTGTTGTTCACAAAAAGAATTTCATTTGTAATTTTTCTGTTCCACAAAATAAGTTCACTTTTTATAAAATATTACAATATTATCAGCACACTAATAAATTATAAACTTAATATTTTTAAGATAATGCATTAAATAAAAATATATAATATCCACAAATTTTGTAGATGTGATTCTTTTTTTTTTGAACAACTGAGGTATGCTTTTTTTAAATATTTTTATTTTGTTCTAAAATAAATGCCCAAAACTCATAAATACAAATATACAAGACACTTATACTATAATATTTTTATGATGATTAAAGTTATAAACTAAAGGTTATTATTAATTTTTATCAAAAGTAATTATTTCACAATATGTAAATATAAAATGGGTATTACCTTTATGTGAAAGGGAAGTAGAGAATCATATAAAAATATTAAAAACACACATTAAAAATAGTATTTTCCTAAGTAAAAGGGTAAGAGGTTATTTTTAGTTAAAGTAAAATTAAAATAACAGATTTCAACCGGATTCTTGTCTACAAAAATTATTCCGGATCTCGATGCTCATACCCGACCCATATCATACGCCCTAAAACCCTGGAGCCGAACAGACTGTCTCTCTGTCTTCTCTTTCTCTCTCTTAATCAGTCACGAAGAAGACTTTGTAGAGTGGAGTCTACAAAGGTAAGAGGACTCGAACTACGCGCACACCAGAGATGGCAGAAAACGATGGAGTAGAAGGAGCTAAAGACGATTATACCCCTATAAATCAATCCATTCCTTCCGGTGAAGAGACCGTCTGGACTGACGTTTCGTCGCTTCTGGACACCGCCTGTAGAGGTCTAATTCTCTAACATTCTTTTCTCATTGGTGAATATCTTTTATTTTTTGTTTATTGTTTTTAATGTATTGGTAACGGTTAACCAAACTTAATATTGTCGTTTTTGATTGATTAATTAGTGCTTCTACTATTATTGTTGTTGTTTATGATTTTGCATGTTTAATTATGCAAAATTGGGTAATCTGCCGTTTAACTTAAACAACAGTTACACTGTGTTCATAAGGTAGAAATTTTAGATAATTAGTTTATCTTTAGATTATTAAAGGAATGCCATGATCATTCAGAAATAATAAAATGAGTAATTTTAATCCAGCATGAATAAGGAATGGTGCTGTCTATTCCAGTTTATTCATTGAGAGGAAACAAAAATTATATCTATCCCATTTTATAGTAACCTTGTTGTTGTGTCTACCTACACCACTTATCTATTATTCGAAAAAAGGTTACCAATAAAATAATGTCATTGTCAAAAAGAAGTAAAATAATAATAATAATAAAATGAATCAGTCCCACTATTATATGTGATTAGTGAGGTTTTAATGTTGGGATGCATGTGCACATATTTTGCCATGCATGCTAGCATTTTTTCTAATTTTACAAACTAGTCATGATATTAGATTCATTCTACACATCAAGATGCCTCTTTGTTTGATAATATGATTTCTTTTCTTTTCAGATAAAAGATATGTTATTTCTTTTTTGTAAACAATTATTGCCCTCCTTTTGTAATTGCTAAACATTATATTTTTGTGGTCAATTTAATATGTTTCTCCATTCACAAATGTAAGAAATTGATTCACATCATTGAGCCCGTTTGTTTCAACTTTTCTGTCTTTGTTTATTTTCTTAAATAATAATTGATTTTATGCTGTTTGTTTCGCCTTATTTATCTATTTTTCTATACCGAATTTAAAGTGAGTTGACCCAACATTAATCAGCAATGGACTTTCTTTTTTGGGTTCTTTCAAAACAAGTTTTTTGAGCTCAGAATTTTGACACCTTTCTACCCCATGATATTAGGCCCTCAATGTTTAAGCCATCAATTATAAGCGATTATGACTTCAGCAGATATCACACTTCAAACAATTATTATAATCTGAAACAAACGGGCTCATTGTTCTTTTGGACACGAGATTAAAATAATGATAACATATTTGGTTTCATTTCTTTCAAGTGTCTTGGTCATTTCAGTTTGATTTGGCTTTCTTTTTATATTCACAGATCTTCGGGATGGGGAGCTCATTCATGGAGAGAACTTTAATCTTTTTGCTGCTATGTCTGCTTTAGAGGTATGGATGCCTTTTTAAGTTGAAGTAGATCCTTTTTTTGGTAGATATGCTTTCGTTCAGCTTAATAATGTTGTGCTTACTGGGATAAGACATGCCTGTTTGTTGATAAGTTTTACATCCATGAAAGCATTTGTTGAGCCTATTTTTGAGGGTGAGTCGTGACTAGTAAACACATAAAAAATCCTTGTTATTCCAGTGAACTCAAGATGTTCAACTGCAGATGAATGTTAGTCAAATTGTTAAAAATTTTTATAGAATGCAACTTAAGCTAAAGAGACGGTAAACGTTAGCATTTTCGAAGCTTTAGGTTTATGGTTCTGGGGAACGAGATAAAATGATGTAAAGTTGACATAATCCGTGTTAGACAGTAGAACTAGAGAAAGAGGATAAATTGATCTGAGAATGCGGAATGTTTGTGGGAGGAGAATGCAGGATGTTTGTAGGTTTTTCATTAGAGTGCTATCCTCTTTTTTCCCCCTTTCATTAATGATAAAACCACGTAACTTCCTGCATCTACAAAATTATACTTGCCAGACTGCATAGTTTTTCTTTAAAAGTAGTTTACAATTTTTTTTTTTTTGCAGTTGCAAATTTTATAGTCTTACTGACATCTACTATGGGCTGGAAATAGTTTTGTTTAAAATATCGTCTTTCTGCAGGTAGGTCCCATGCAGGAGAAGTAGAGTTTGCTCAATTTTGTTAAATTTTCAGCTTTAATGCTCTTCATGTGTGTGTGTGTTTAATCTTTTTTGTTTTCTTACATAACTATTCGGATAATTACAGCTGAATTTTGTTTTTAAGTGCTTGTATAAAAAAAATATTGCATTGTGTTGCAAAATTTTGCTTCCGCATCTTTGCTAAAAAATGGGATCCTTAGTGCAATGCACTGCTCAAGTCATAATTATATTAATGTCTTGTGCCACAGAGTTTACTCTTTCTGCTTAGCTTGACACTATTTTAACTTAAAGTTTAATGCATTTTATTAGATAATGGACCCAAAGATGGATTCAGGTATTGTTTGTAGATATTATTCTGTTGATGAAGCCATTGAGAGTGGTGCTGCTCCGGTACCTGTGAGTTTGGATAAAACTGGTGATGTTCAATGTATCATTGACATCATGGATCATCTTCTAGCATGTGAGGTAGTATCTATATTACATCCCATAACCAGAATTACTTTGCTTCACTCGAGCCAATTACTTGGTCGAAGAAATATAAATATATAATCTTCCATCCACATGGCAGGCAACTTGGCACAAGGGTCATTCACTGGCGCAAACTGTTTTCTCTTGCATCTACCTCCTGAGGCCTGATAGAACATCATCACATGCATTACTATATTCTTTTTGCAGAGTCATTCGTGCAACCTGCAATGCTGTTGTTTTAGCTGTCTCAGATGCACGCACACATGAAGTAATGTATTCCAACGACTCTCTTGGCCTATGCTAATTTTAGGACAAACATAATTACGTTAAATATATTTTCTTAGCATGCATCTTATCTGATAGCCCGGACAAAATTACAGTAAAATGGTAACACATGAGAACACTTGTGTGTATTGTGGTTTAATGACTTATCTGATGAAATTTGATTTGTTAGTAATAGACAACAACTAGATTTACCTCCATTGACTGTCATTGGATAGCCTTATATATCCTCTGATGGTTGGGATTCCCTACCAAAAAAGAAGAAGAGATTAATTGATTTTCATGGAAGTAAAGTTCGGAACTATCTTTCTCATTGGATTTAACAGATTTTAAAGGGAATGATGCAGGACAACAACATGAAAGATGCAAAATACTGAAGAGCTCTAAAATTGTCACTGAACCAAAGTACCATGTAGACCATTAGACTAAGGACCCAAAGTGTTTAAACTTAAGGACATCAGAATGTTACTTGATAGAAGACTGTTCTTAATGACCGTTAACTAATATTGTATCGCTGATAAAAGAAATTCTGGCTGAAACACATGTAAAGCTGATAACATCGTCCTACTTTCTTTCAGTTCTGTTTTAGTAACTATAAGTTATGTTACTAGAGCTGAGATATAAATCTCTTTAGCACTCATTTTTCAAAAGAAAAATCTGGAGCGTGGTTCAAAGTTTTTGTCTTCTCTTTTCGCTTTCGTCTAAAAAGGTTTCTGAGTATTATCTTAACTAGACCAATCCCTTTGACTTCTTCTCATATCCTTTATAAAGATGCTATATTTGTGGATGTTAATTACAAAACAAAGTTTTATATTTTGGACATTATCATATTGGGTAAAATTGTCATGCCAAGAATCTAGCTTAGTGAAAGGGAGAAACTACTCTTAATTAGTTATATACTTATATTGAGAATAATCTTCTTAAATTACTTAGAACTGTATGGATGCAGGGAGGAACTAAATCATACAAGGCCTTTTATTTTTTAATATATGTTTAAAATTTTAATAGGATTCTTAATTTGCATCCTGATGGCATGGACACATCTGCTACCTATATGTTGGATTTCTTGTGTGAGATCAAATAAATTAGAGAAGTGGTTTTCTGACTTGCAGTTATTTTGATTTCATTCTTTGACAGGAGGAGGATATTTTTACTATGACATATGGTCTACCTCTAAAAGGGGATGGAGATGAAAAATGCATCTCTATGCTACACGCAGTAGATGAAACAATTTCTCGCCAGTTACGTGCTTGTAAAGCACCTTCAACTAAAAAGAGAGTATTAGAAGGTAGTTATAAAACATTTCTCATTGAAATACTTGTGAGATTAAAGTTTGATCAGAGCAATGGCCTTGATCAAGCCTCAAAATGGAATTATCAATGTTGATGTTTAGAAGACAGTTTTAGCACTTTAGAGGTGATATTTCGATGGAAAAGGCAGGGTTGGATGTCTAACTTTATCTTTGATTAGACACTTGGCTTCGACAGCAATGTCAACTATAGACTTATGTTTTCAAAGAAATATTCCTGGTATCTTGGAGTAGAATCATGTAATCAATCTATATAACCCTTTCATATTCTAGGGTATTTAGTCATTGACTCCTTTAGGTCCCATGGTAAGCATATATTAACTTTTCAACGGTACTGACCTCATATCTGTTTTGGAGATGGATGCCATTACATTTCCGTTTCCCTTCTTAGTTTCTTAGTATCTCCTTTGCAGCTTCAGGCTAGAAATAACCAACTCTGGAATACTCACCTGCTTGCTTTTAAACAACAGTTTTTCCTGAACACAAAAAAGTCTCATTCTGACCTAGATCTTGAGTCAATGTTGGTTCTATGTCAACTAGGACCCTATGCCTACTCTTACCTCATTTATCGTAATTGAACCATCTCGCGGTCAAAAAATATGTTCATTCTCAATGTTTTAATTGAAATAGAATTGAAATTGTCAATGTGTTTTGGAGTAATACTTCGCAAACTCAGGTCCATAATTTGGTTTTGGATTGTAGTAATCAAGTTGAGTCATAAAAAACCTGGGCAGATAGCATGTATTGCCTTCCTGGTTCAATGTGTTGTAGAATTAAGGAATTTTTGCGTACTTACCCTGGGGTTCCGCTTGGTTGGGATCCAGTCTCGTTTTGGGATCTAGTTGTTGAAAGAGTGAGAACGTTTAGATAGGTGGAAAGGTGCGTATTTTTCCTTGGGAGTAGGAGTACTTTGGTTCAGGCTTGCTTGTCTAGTATATCCCTATATTATCTTTTTGTTTTTAGGATCTCAGTTAGTTTAACTACCACACTAGAAAAGTTAATGAGAGATTTTCTTTGGTCAGGAGGGATCATTTGATTGGGTGAAAAACAATGTGTCTTTTTAAGTAGGAGCGTTTGGGGCTGGGTAATTTGATCCTCAAGTATGATAAATGGATATGGATGTAGAGATTTCTTTTGGCACCTCATTTAGCATGCATTTGAATGAGTGGGAGGTTATACCCGAGATTTATGTTACTCATGCAAGTCCTTGGATATTCATCTCTCAAGGTTATACTTCCTTTATTCGACATTTGATATATGAAGTTGGGGATGATCATTGAATCAATGTTCTAAAAGGTGCTAGGCGGGAGGCGGGCGGTCAGGTAGCCTAGCGCTTAGGGGGCCTGGGCGGGGCCTAGGCGAGATTTTTTATTTGAAGCCAATTTTAATATTTTATCTTACATTTATCTAAACAAAATAATAATATAAAGCAAAACAATCTATAATAAAGATAATAAAGGTCTTTGCTTAAAGTTCAAACACATATTCATATTGCTAATGGCAACGTTCAAACATGAACATGCAATTGTTCAAAGTTTAAACATATTTTTAACGTATTAGTTTTATTCATAAACAAGATTGCTATTAAATAATAAAAATTAAAATTTCAAAAATTTAATTCAATATTAAAACTTAAGAAACTAAACATAAATTTAAGAATTATAATTGAATTAAACTAAATATTTCAAATGTATCATCATTTATATAATTTGAAGTTGATACAAGATCAAAAAATTACAACTATAATAAAATTATCCATTTTGACTTGATATTGTTCATTTCTTGTTGTGATTTGATATGCTACGACCAGATTGTAAATATGGTAAATCATTAGAAAAATAAATATATCAAGATTTAGTTTGAGTAGTTATTAAAATAAAAGAAACTTCTCTACCTAGACCCCACCTAGACATCGCCTAATTTCTTGGAGGAATTTTTTTGCCGCCTTGGGCTCGTCAGGGAGGCCTAACGCCTAGGCGAGGCGCCAAGGGGGCCTAGGGCCTAGGTGGGGAGCAAGGGGGGCCTAGCGCCTAGGGCAGGGCCTAGGCGGGAATTTTTAGAACACTGCATCGAATTCGATAAATGGATATGGAGATTTCTTTTGGCACCTCATTCCTTTTGGCATAAGGTTATTAGGAGGAAATTCGACATGCATTTGAATGAGTGTGAGGCTAGACCCGGGATTTAAGTTACTCATGCAAGTCATTGGAAATTCATCTCTCAAGGTTATACTTCTTTTAGTCAACATTTGATATATGAAGATAGGGATGGTCATCGAATTCGTTTGTAGGAGGATTATTGGTTGGGAGATAACTATTTTTTTCTTGTTTTTAATCGTATTTATTGTATTTCTTCACTTCATGATGCTCCCATTTCTAACTTCATAAAGCGTGATGGGAACTCACTTTCTTGCGATTTTCATTTCTTCATGAATCTCACTGGTTTGAAATCTAATGAGATGGAGTAATAGTCGTCATGGCGTCGTCTAGGCGTCCTATCATTTTTTACCATGACTCATCATAACTCATGGACTTTTCCAATTACCCAAGTGACTCAACCCATGACTTTAACCTAATCCATGACCTAATGAGAGTAATGCTTGTGAGGGAGACGAAAATGACTTTATAGTTGATGACTTTGCTTGAGCTATGACTAGAAACAAAATAGAGACTGTGTTAGTTATTATGTTTTGGGTTTTAATGTATATAAAATTTTATTGTGTAATATACTTTTGAAATAAAATAAATAATGCATAAATTACACATTGTTAACGACTTATTGCCAAACAGACACCATGGCGGACGCCTTATCGTATAGGCGTCCTAGCGGTCAACTACCGCCGCATCTCGCCTTGGCGTCATGACAACTATGGATGGAATCTTTGCTAATATTGTTTGATTCGTACATTTGGAAAGCCAAGGTCTATCTTGATTTTTGTGTGGTATGTGATTTTACAAAGATTAAATACTAATGATCTTTATGAAGGTAGCAGGTCTTACAAAGTTTTATCTTCGGGCATTTGTTTTATGTGCAGGCAGAGTTATGAGACATGCTCATTTATTTCTGCATTGTCATACTTCTTGGGATTGTGAAGCTATCTTTCTTTGGAGTGCTAGGAGAAGAGTTGATGTGTCCTGTTATGGTGGAAGATATGTTACTAATTTGTTTTAGAGGATTTGGAAGTAAGAGGGATGCAAAAATTTTATGAAAGTGTGCCTTCTTTTCTATCTTGTCGGGAATTTGGAATGAGCGTAATGCTAGGTTGTTTAGAGAAAGTTACTTTTCCTTAAAGTTGTTGAATGATAGGGTTGCTATGGGGGCTTTTATAAGTATCTCTGTTACTGATTTATGTAGATTGGAGGGTTGCACTTTTTTAAGTGCCTTGTTTTTAGTATTTTAGTTTGTTGAGGGTAGACTTCTTATTCCCCATTTATTATATCATTTCTTCTCTATTAATAAAATTTCCTTTTTTATCAAAAAAATAAATAAAATATAAGCCATGTTACCACCTAATCAATTATGATGTCTTTTGTTAGCATATTACTTGGGCCTCATAGAAAAAGGGAAAAGAAATCTTAATAATTTGACTGTTATTCTCTTTATGCTTGAGAATACAGCATCTAGTTGTTTTACTTGTTTATAGAATTAACGATGAGAGACCGATCTGTTTCACACTTTGACTTTTTATCTCTTTTTTTTAAGAGGTGTATTCTTGTGGTCGGTGTCTTGCAAGATTATATTAATTTTATACTCCGATTTTCTCTCAGTAGTTATACTATTGATATAGAAGGAAATGAGAATTTTCCCTTTTAAGGTTGATGACAATAAGCTAGCTGAACAAGGTTGATGCTACTTGTGATGACTAAAATTGAATTCTTGGTAAGTTATAGGGTATTCTCTTTTTGTCTTTTAGAAGAAGAATATGGAGTAATCTCCTTGATGTTCGATGGCTCTGATCCATCCCTAATTACACATTCTTGCTCTCTGTGTAGTTAATGTACCTTTTCTGTTGTCTTCAACGTTTTCCAAACGTGGCTCACAAAGTTGTAATGTATTCAGATATAGAGCCTCTACAAGCTAATCCTGATCTAGAGGAAGGATACTGCAAAGCTGTATTGTGCCGCTTGCGCTTTCGTAAGGTCTTGCCCTGTGTTTTCTTTCATATGAGCTTTTGTGGCTGAACTAATTTTGTGATTAGTGATAGTGAAATATACATATACAAATGGGTTACAGATTTCATACCAAATGAATGAACAATAGTAATTTAATGAAAACTATAAAAGATCATAGGATAATATGAGGAATTAAGGATATTATTCTATAACACTCATTTACTATTTCTCATTATTAAGATATGAGCTAAGAAACAAGGATACAAATACAAGATATGGAGAAAAAAAGTACTATGTTGATACAACATTTTAAAATGATGATATACAAAGATGCTGCATATGGTAATATATATATATATATATATATATATATATATATATTTTTCTGTATTAACTAGCCCTTCTAACACATTCTGAAATCAAGTATTTGCTCTTAGCTTCCTTACATTGCAAATGGCACTCTTTTGTGTCTGAATTATACTTTACATAAACAAATTATATCTTGACATGGAAGACTGCTTTAATATTTTCTTTAATCGAGTGATTTTTATAAAATTTTACTGGTTCTGTTCTCCTACTTCCAAGTTGAAAATTACCCATAACTGCAATCCAGTACAAACATTTATGAAATTATGGTTCCGTTGCCTTCGAAAGATATCCTGTAGATCTAAAGGAAAGCCCTGAGACTACCTCCGCTGCATTCTCTTTCAAAAGTTTTTTTTATGTGTGTTTAGCTTGCATACTTGTTCTCTCCCTATAAGTGGAAACATTTTTTTGTATTATCAGTGTGCTTAATTTTTGTAACAGCTTTTCTTCTTTTAAATTTACTAGTAGTTACTTTGTGTTCAGCATTTTCACCATGTCATAATGTGCATGAGGCGACCTCAAGGCAGAGGCTTCGAGTTGGCTAGGAAACATATAGCCTCATGCTTATCAGAGCTAGATTGCATTCTGAAATCAGCAGTTTTTATAAGGTCCAACAATGTATGTGGATCTTGTGAAGGTGAAATTGAAGATAAAACAACCGCATCTGGTTGTCAACCAATTGGGTTTGATTCTACTTTAAACAGTAGATTATGTGCTCCTACACCACCTCGGGCCATTAAGATTCTTAGCTGGAAGAAGGTGCAAATTTTGGAAATGAATATGTATTATATAAATATTTACACACACTCTTATATACTGGTATTCTCTCATAAAATCGTAAGTTTTCTGTGTTGTATTACAGGCTATTGAATATTTCCAAAAGCTGCTTCATGATCTAGACATTATATGTTCCTACCCACTGGACCCATTGTTTGAGGGTGTTCTTAGTTTTGTGATTGAGTTCCAAAAGTTTCAACCTGATTTGGTTGCTAGAGCTCATCTACAGGTTAGTTGTACTATTCCCCTTGTTTTGTTGCTCTTTGAAATTTATATTTGATTATTTTGACTAATATATTCCTTTTTCATGTTTTCTTTTTAGTCAAATTTTTAATAGCTTCCTAGACATTGAAGTTTTATCTTATAAATATTGACCAATGAGGTCTGAGAGACACACGTCTCTGCCTGTATTAAGGAAAATTAAAATGTAAACATCAATTTGTTGATGTATCCAAGTGCCAAAAATAGAAGTCAGCTTTGCCTTAAACTTTTCATTAGCTCTCTGTTTCTGAGTTTAGGACTGAAAAGAAAAGAATGGAAACTTAATTTATAATGGAAAAGAATAGAAAACTTGTATGTTTTCTGTAACACCACATTTCCGAAATAGAAAGAGAGGTTACACACAAAACATAACAAAATTGATGACTTTAATAGCAAGGCTCAAAGCCACAAAAGAATAGTCTTAATAGCTGATAAATACCACAAGTCAACCATAATAAATCTCAAACTGTCTCAAACCACAATCTAAAATAATTATTACAATTCCAAGTAAACTGACACATCAAGTCTAGACAAAATATTTCTAAATCATTGGAATGGATGGAGCTCTCATCACACTTGCCCTTGATCCCCCTGATTACCTGTCGGAAGAAAAACACAGCATGAGCCAAATGCCCAGTACGGATATAGAATACAAATAATGAAACGAAATAATTAATTCAATTAAAAGAACTGAACTGAAACGAAACGAACAAAGCTTAACACAATGAAATAATAGGCTGAATCAAGTGGCTGGGTGTTATTTCATACCGAGCTCAAAACAAAACAAAATATACCTTGCCACACAGGCAAATCACACACATTAGACCGCGAATTCAATGCATGTAAAATCGGAAGGCGTGTTTGGCACAAACATTACCAATCCGCAGAACAGAACAGAAAACTAGGGTCGACCCATACTCCTTTCACAACAAAACACTAAATGGCCAACTCCCAACGGAGCACAAAACGTAGACGCCGTGGACTGATCACACCGCCACGGAAGTTGTCATGCCTCGGTGCCAAGAGGACATGCCTGTGGTACCCCCACAGGTGGTTATAGCTCAGGTATACCCTACGGTATTCTAACAAGGATACCATGTCACAACACATGCGACATAATATCAACAAAAAGGGTTTCTAATATGTACATGTTAAACTGAAATGAATCATCAACTCAAAAGTCTCCAAAAATATTAACATGTACTTTCTACGAGAATCACAATAAATACCAAAGATGATACACTAGATCAAGAGTACAAACACGAGTTCTAAGTATCAATACCAAGACGGAACTTTCAAAATAAGTTTAGACATGTTGTACTAGTCTAAAGAGTACAAATATGAGTTCCAACTATGAATACCAAAACGAACTATCAAAATAAATTGACAAGGAATAATTATGAGATGCAATACTAAATTTCGAAACGAATAACAAAACGAACAAATTTAAAACAAGAGTCTCGCTGAAAAAGTACGGAATCCGTACCTGGATTAAGCAATGTAATATCCAAAAATTTACACTTCAAATTTAACTCGTTAAATTCTCTCCGTCCGATCTAATAAAAATAATAATAATACAATTTTAAGTTAGCTAATAATTATAATTTATACTTGTATGAAATTAATTCCTCCAATTATATCAATTTTACAAGACAATCCAAATCAAATTATAATTTATCATCTAATCAATTTATTTTTTTATAATTATTATATTTTAACAAATCAGTAATCTTAATATAGACTAAAAGACAATTTGCACCCCAAACTTTACTCTCTATTTACTTTTGCACCCCAAACTTAAAAATTTGTCTAAGTACACCCCAAACTTCATTATACGTAACAAAACTCAACACTTTTGTTCACTTAACCTGTCAAAAGTGACCGGCTAAGGCCGTAACACAAGTATAGGGTGCAAATTGTCTTTTAGTCTTAAAAATTGGCAAAAATAATTAATTTTAAATTAAATAATTAATTTTAAAAATAAAAATAAAATAATTAATTTTAAAATAAAATAATTAAAATAATAAAATTAAAATAAATATTTGGAATTAATGATTAATAAATAATTTTTTTAAAAACAGAATTTTTTTTGTAAAAATTCTGTTTTACAAAAAATTAAAAAAATTTCTGTTTTTACAAAAATTTTTAAAATAAAATTGTGTTTAAAAACAGAATTTTTAAAAACTTGTAAAATAAAATTCTGTTTAAAAAAATTTTGTTTTAAAACAAAAACAGAATTTAAATTATTTTTTAGACAAATTTTTTAAAAAAAATTCTGTTTTTACAAAAAATTGTCAAAACAGAATTTAAATTCTGTTTTTGTTGTTAAAAACAAATTTTTTTTTGTAAAACAGATTTTTCTTAATTTTTTTTTTGTAAAAACAGATTTTTTTTAAAAAGGTCTAAAACAGAATTTAAATTCTGTTTTTGTTTTTAAAAACAGAATTTTATTTTACAAGTTTTAAAAAATTCTGTTTTTAAACACAATTTTGTAAAAAATTGTATTTTACAATTTTGTAAACACAAGTTTACAATTTTGTAAAACACAATTTTATTTTACAATTTTTGTAAAAACAAATTTTTTTTTTTTGTAAAAACAGATTTTTTACAAAAAAATTTTTGTTTTACAATTATGTTTTTAAAAATATTGATAGATATAATAGATATATAATGGATATCATGCATGAATACCCCTACTTATAAATCCGGTTGAACATCTTCTAGAAATAAAAGACTTCCCTAATTTTTAATGCAAAAGTAACATATTTAGAATCTTCTGAAGTGCAGAATGCTCAACCCATTAAGTGTAGTGATCATATATGCAATACAAAACTATAACACACATATACTGTTAATCATTAGATACTTACCTGATAAAGAATGAAATTGTTTCTTCTCTTTTCACAATGCAGCTGCCAACCTTTTTTTCTTTTCTTTCTGATTTGTAACGCATATAAGATTAGGTTTTAGTATATATTTATTTATTATTTATCTTATTAATTCTCCTAATTATAGTAAAATTAATATTACCCATATTTAATTAAATTAAACCCAAATAAATTTTAAGGCCCAAATTGTACTAAATTAATTTACCCATCTCTTATTAATATTTATTAGCCCATTATAACTTTTCCTTTATAAACTAAAGAACAACGTGAATTTAAAATGTAATACAAAAAAAAAAAATATTAAGTATTAATATTTATTAGCCCACATAAATTAAATGATTAGTTTGACCCAATAAATAACAAAGTCCAATTAATATGTTTTAAAACAAAATAATTTTTAATACTTAATATTTTTTTTTTTCGGGTATTACATTTTCGTTCACGTTGTTGCTGAGTTTATAAAGGAAAAGAAAAGAAAAGTTTAGTTTCACATTTAAATTACTAATTCGCCCTTATATTGGTTCTATTATATTTATAATCTAGAAGGTATAATAGGAATTATAAACGATGATCTTATGTTATTTAGTTTTCCGTACATGAACCGGAAAAGTTTGGCAAGAAAAGTGGTTAAGTTTTCTGTTCGTTAAAAAACTCAGTAACAAAGGAATTGGATAGAAGTTTTCTGATCATTTTAATACTCAGTAACAGTGTGTAGGTGCTCAGGAGATCAGAAATAACATAGAGGTATGTTGTATGCGTCATTCATGAAATTTTTTCTGGTCTTTGTAGCCTAGTAATTGTTTGCTTACCTGTCCCGGTTTACCCCAAGTATAAATATATGTACAACTCATCTTAACTAGAGATTTAAGTAGACTGGTTAGCAGGATGAGAAGTTAGATTATCTGTTCCGAGTCTGCCTTTAAGACATTTTTCCGAATTAAAATGGTAAAAATGAATATAAGAAAACATTTAATGAATGTAACCTAGTTTTCACCTTAGGAAAGTATCTATACATGAAAATAATAGAGTAGCCTAGGAGGCTAGGATGCTAAACTTATATGTGAAAAATAAAATTATTGTGTTTAGTGACTTCATCTTGAAAATTTTATTATAGTGAATCTTATTGAGTGAGAGAGAGAGAGAGAGAGTACCATAGCTGAACCCTCAAAGTAGCATACACTAACAATTGTAACACCACCAAGGCATTTAGCATTCATGAATCTCATTTCGTTCTATTCTATAATATTTTCAACTGCTCTTTACAATTTTATCATTGGATTCTGAAAAAACTAATGGGCAGCTTCTACTAGTTCAAGATGCGAAACTCTACGGACGTGATCCTATCTTTGCTGTGATTTGTAAAAGTGCTGCATTACCTGAAGTGACAAAGCATCATGATA
Source organism: Panax quinquefolius (assembly GCA_020205615.1). NCBI lineage: Eukaryota > Viridiplantae > Streptophyta > Magnoliopsida > Apiales > Araliaceae > Panax > Panax quinquefolius. The sequence continues at coordinate 21,841,727 of CM035161.1, forward strand.
TCCAAAAGAATGAATTTGTTGCACAACTAGGGCAGGTGAAGATCATGAAATCTCCTTAAGTTTTAGCCTACATTTTGTACTTTGTCCATACTTCCTTACTGAAGTTGTGATTGAGTTTTTCCTATCTTTTTTAACTCTTTGGGTTGATTGCAACATGTTAATTTGTACAGTTATCTTTTGAGGTTCTTTTTGTCATCAAATTAGGGTTTACTTTGTTTTAATCCTTTTTGATATCATTATCTATGCAAGTTCTTTTTCTCACATCTTCGATGTGTATTAATTTGATGCAGCTGTTGATAACTTTGCTAAAAATTCTTTGTACAAATGCTGCATGGCAAAGGCGGAAGCTTGGGAAAATTATACAAGATTGGCGCATCATATATCTACAGGTTTGCTGATCCCACTTCCTCCAGTTTATCTTGCTCCTCCCTGTTGTCCAGCTGTGTTTGTTTATCAATTTTTGTACATGTTTCTTGTTAAATCTTGTTCTTCAATCTTATTGCTCAAATATGAAAAAGAAACAATAACAATAACATGTTTCTTGTTAAACTTTGTTTTAGATAATATGGCATAGAAAAGAATTTATTCTCCCAAAACAAGAAAATAATTTATTCTACAACACCTCAACAATTACAATAACTTTTTGCTTAATAAAATTGAAGTATTCATCTAGCTTTTATTTTTGTATAATCAATTAGTATTCAGGAGTGGGTGTGTTGGAGCCCTGATTTGCAAAATCTATATTTGCAGTACATTATACTTGAACACACAGAGTCCAATGTAGACATAACAAAATCACTTTTAACCGTGATATGCTTAATTTTGGTTTTTAATATAGTGTTTATCAAATATATCTTTTTACTTTGAGTCTTTGAGTATGCAAATGTGGGTTGGTTGCCTATCAGAAACTAATCTAATTTATCCAAAATTTCTGGCAAAACTATGTATTTCACCACTATACTTGGCAAGTTTTATTTAATACACTACTGAACTTTTAATTTTTCGAATTACACCACTGAACTAATTATTATTTTACAATTAAGCCATTCCGTTAAAAAAATTTGACAGACTTTAAAATATTGCTTATGTGGCGCTGACGTGGCAAAAAAATAAAAAAATATTGCTGACGTGGCAAAAAAATAAATAATACTCATTTTAAAGTTTAAAAATAACAAAAGCATAATAAAATAAAACAGATTTTTTTAAAAAGGTTTTTTAAAAGCAGTTTTAAAAAAAATCAGGTTTTTTAAAAAACAGATTTTTTAAAAAACAGACTTTTTAAAAACAGATTTTAAAAGAATATATTTTTAAAAAAAATAGAATTTTTAAAACAGATTTTAAAAGAATATATTTTTTAAAAAATAGAATTTTAAAAAATGGAACTTTTTAAAAATATACTTTTTTAAAAAAGCGGAACTTTTTAAAAACAGATTTTAAAAAAACAGCTTTTTTAAAAACAGATTTTTTAAAAAAACAGATTTTTTAAAAAATTCTTTTTTTTAAAAAAAATTCTTTTTTTTAAAAAATTATATTTTTTAAAAAATCTGTTTTATTTTATTATGTTTTTGTTATTTTTAAAACTTTAAAATGAGTATTATTATTTTTTTGCCACGTCAGCAATATTTTTTTATTTTTTTTGCCACGTCAGCGCCACATAAGCAATATTTTAATGTCTGTCAAATTTTTTTAACGGAATGTCTTAATTGTAAAATAATAATTAGTTCAGTGGTGTAATTCGAAAAATTAAAAGTTCAGTAGTGTATTAAATAAAACTTGCCAAGTATAGTGGTGAAATACATAGTTTTGCCGAAACTAATCTAATTTATCCAAAATTTCTGGATTTCTTCTTGAATGTAGTGGGCTTTTCTTACTAGAAAACAATTTTCCAGTTCATGAGGACTGATTTATGGATTTGATTATTGTTACTGTTTTTGACAGCTGGAGTTAGCTTTTAGAAAGGATTTTGGAGAAATGTCGAGCCCTTCGACTGATAAGGTGTGTGTTTCGGTACAGTAAGTATTACGATCCTAATATGCTATCCTTTCCCTGAATAATAACTATAACTGGAAGAAGTAACATTTCAATACTTTGATAATTTGCCATCACATTCGTATTCCACTTTGAGTTATAGTCTCAGCTGTTTCTGTAAATTTTGTTTTATTAGCAATTTAGGTATTGTATAAGCTGATTACTAACTAGGCTTGTTCTTATAACAAAAGCATTTGTCCCGCTCTTACAAGTTTCGAATATGTTAACTTGTATCCTTAGAAGTTCTTAATTGCAAATTCAGGAGACCTTTTGATTAGGACCTGTTTGGTTTGCTTGCTACAACGCATTTCACCTTGAAGACAGGCACAAAATGTTCTGCTACTTGTCAGACCTCCTCATATTGATTATATTTCCAAATTACCCCACGTATTGAAGCAATGGTCCTGGTTTTTATTTATGTTAATGGCTTGGTTTTAGTTAACAGCTCAATACCTGCTCTAATGTGTTAACCTGAACATGATTTGTAGAAATGTTAACAAGAATAAAATGTTCAAGGAATTTGACTGAATATCATTTGATGTTTAAGAGTTAATCATATGTTTCTCAGCTTAGTTAGAGGCACTAGTCCCAGTGACGTGTGTTGCGTGTGCAATTAATGTAAGGTTATAATAGGAGTTTTATCAAATTTTGGTGATAAAATAAAAAATAAATAAATTAAGAACTGCAAAATTGTGTTAAAGTCAAACTTGTAGGGGCTAAAGGGGAAGGTGATTTATGACACAACCTCAAGGAGCGGTTATTTTTCTTCCTCTCCCTTAATAAATAGATAATTAGTAAATTGTTCTAAACACTATTTTAGGTCATTGGCATCATGAGTAAATCATAATAAACACCTTTTTTTCTTCATTTTGACAAGTAAATTATAATAAACACCTAAAAAACAAGTGTCACACTCCCGCTTGGCAACCCTTACTTCCTTTGCCTCTGGCTTACAGAATGGAATAAGAGAGAAACTTTTCTAATGTTGTATAGGGAAGCAAGCCAAACTAAAGGTGAGGGAAAAAATAAAATGATCCATAATAACTTGATGAAGCCGATGTTGTCCTTAAGATTGAACAATTTCATTGTTTTTTCTTTTATTAAGTTTTTTATATTCTTTTGAGGGATCTCCAGTCCTCTGTACTATCAATCTTCTTTTTCTGTAGAAAAAATAGCTATTATGTTTTATAGAACCTTCGAGCTGGTTGTAGTTTAAAAGTGTCTACTTTATTTTGATGATGCAGCAAATTATCCCAACTCTTTTGTCCGTTTTTGTATTTATATGATGCTTGTTTGTTTTGCAGAATGTCTGTATGAAAATATCTAAGCACATCCTCATTTGGGTAGAGGAGCAAACATACTGGATAGCATTACGTTTTCTTTTGTTGGGCTTTGAACTGGAGCTATATTCTCTGAATGATTATTGCATGGTGTATTGGTATATATATGTTGTTTTGATCAAGCTTGCCGAGAAATCACATCTAAAGATGGTGACGAGCAATGATAATGGTGAAATTTCTTTTCAAAATGAAGTTAATTTGCTTCTAACTGTGACTAATAAAATAGAATATGATTTCCTGTTGTATACCTCTGTGATGGGTGCATTTCATGGTCTTTGTCTGATTAATATAGAAACGGGAGGGCTATTCTCTTTTTGAGGGCATGTGGGATTTTTTCCCACTCATATCTTGGTGTTTTTTCATTTGGTGGATTACTTGTTCTCCTTTCCTCTGTATCCTTGTTCTTCGTCTCTAATAAAATCTTCTTTGTTTATCTGAACTTTTGTGTGTGTGTGTGTGTGTGTGTTTGATTATTGCCAGTTTGAGTTTTTAAGTGTAGATGCAAGTTGTCTACCAATTTATGTTCACCTTTTAAGTTATTTGATCATTTACTTTTCTGGATTCAAGAATGTTTCCCTCGTACATTTGGTGGATATAGTACAAGTTTAGGTTAGCTCTGGCAGAAGGCATTCAGAGTTTGACGCCATAAATGGTTGTCTATTCCTTTTGGCTTGCAAGTTGTTCCTTTATTTTAGGATAGTTATAAATTTTTTCTTGCAACTGGCATGTAATGGTTTTTGATTGGAGATTCTTTTTCTGCTTATGAAATACTGGGGTATATCTTAACAACTTTTACTGTTCATCAGCTAAGCGGAAGGGAAAAAAGAAAAAGGATTCCCTAAAGGATGTGGCTAGGGATTATCAGATCCCACCCATGGTCTTGTTGCTTCAGTGCCAAATATATCTTGCTGAAGGACTGACAATGGTAATGTGCTTCATATACTTAGAAAGTAATTGCTCTAGTTTGTGTACCATTTGGAATTACTTCCTAGTGTGAATTTTGAATTACCTCCATTGATGCTCGAGTATATATGACCTTAGAAGCTCTTTGGAGAGTGGGGAGTGCTTTATTAAGATAAAAATGACCTGTTCCCACCTGTTGTGGATGTCAGTATAGTTCATAGTATTCAGTTTGGTGTTTTTCTTCCATTGTAGCTGAATTGTTTACTTATGAGTTCAGTTTATCCAGATGCTTGCTGCTTTGAGGAATGAAAACAAGGTGCTTCAAGTTCTTGGTCCTTTTAACACTGAGCAAGAGGTAAACTTTTCAATAGTGATTCTATTTTGGAATTTTGTTACTCAAATTGGATTTCGGAGGGAAAGCATCACATTTATAATTATCAGCGTGATTCAGTTAATTCAATATTGTTTTTTTTACTTGATTCCCATATGAACGTGATAACTTAATTATGGAAGGAAGAAGTGGTCTTTTTTAGCTCGCATGAGGCTGTTGTCTCTGGTAGAATGGATGTGTCTTCATATGCTACTTCTGACAGTGATTGGGTGTCTCTTAAATTAAACTACTCCCTGTTCCCCAAGGATTCCCCAACAAATAAATCCTTATTTCCTTTTCATGATATCTCATAATAAGTGTGTTTTAAAGATGTAAGCTATATTATGATCATCCAAATTTATGTTTCGAACAATAAATTATCACAAACATGGAGTGCAAGTTATGGTATACAATATTTTAAACTTGTCGAGGGTAATTTTAGACACTTTTTTCCGCCCTTTGGGTAGGTTTAACTCTAGAAACTTGGTTTCCTTTTTGAATTTTTATTTATTTATTTACTAAGCTGTTTGCCTTATTTAAGGAAAAACTCTTACCCTATTGATCTGGCATGGAAAATTGCCTTTATTTCTGCTTTATAAGTTGTATGAACTTAGACACTGAAAAGTGAGTTTTCTGGGACAAATTTTAACCTACCAAACTTTCAATCCGTCTCAGAGATTCATCCAGCACTTCGAGCTCCTACAGAAAGCTTGCATACCGGATCACATGCCATACCTTTCATTCAGAGAATCAACCACGCATGCTCGCTTCTCGGTGAGTAACCTATGGTACTGAATAATTTTATTTATTTCTTTCATGATCATCTCATGTAAACATCGGGCATCCTTGCTTTTTTATGCAGACCCTGCTCATGTATAATTACTTCAAAGATGCTCAAAAAATTGCTAAGGAGCTGAAGAGTAGTTTTTCTAGTGACCCAGACAGGTTGGCAGAACTTCGTCGCATAGAGCAGGTTGCAGAACACAATGGCATTGCCCAAAATCTAATATCTCGTTTAGGGACCCTTGATCCATCACTTAAAGTTTACTTCGAATTTAATTATCATCCTCATTTTGCTACTGCTGTTGTGAAGAGATCTTGATGGCAAGTGTTCTCTACCAATTTTGATATATTTTCCTTGTATTTTAGTCATGCAAATAGCATGTGTAACATTAGTGTTTTTTGTCATCTTCTTGTTCATTTTTGTTATAATTAATTTCATTATCATTGTTTTCAATAATGACTGTAATATAGTACCATACTGTTGACGTACGTACAACTTACTTAGCTTCTGTTACGGGGGGGCCATTAACCAAGAGAAAAAGAGTGAAAGATATATCTAAGAGGAAAAAAGTTAATACTAGTAGTTTATTTTCTACTTGCTATACAATGGATGTTGAACATGTGGAGCCACTCAATAATACAAACAAAGCTACATAAATTAAACCAACCCCATAATTGCTTACATCTTTGCTTTTTATACTTATTTAGTAGTCCTTTCTTCAGTTAAAACAAATGTTAAATATGTTTACTCAATCTATAATAAACATATAGGATGCGAAATTATGAGAACTATATCTCCTCGTGAGTATTATCTTCAACACCCCACCTCACCCCACCCCACCCCACTCCACCCATTTTGTAGTCTGTATAATTTATTACCGAGTATGGTTATGCTTGTTTTCAAGGATGATTCCGTGGGATTATATAAGTCAATTTAAAAATGCATAGGAGTATGTGAAAATTTAAGTAAATTTGGCAGAACTACCATGTATTTTGATTTGCTTAGTTTGATTTTATCATAGTGGTGCTGGTGCTGGTGCTGGTGCTGGTGCTGGTGGAAGTAAAAGTCAATAGTCTTTACACAATCACAGTAACTATCTTATTTGAATTATTATTAGTTTAAAACAAGTAAAATGATGATAAACAAATCCAAAATGAAGATGAATTGTAAATATGTAAATTTATAAATTAATGAGCTCCAAAAACTTCCTAATTTATAAATTAATTAATTTTCCAGTTAAATTATACAACCCAACATAAACCAACCAATTCTCTTTTCCTTTGAAAAATCGCTCACTCGCCCCTTTCTCTAGTAAAAAATTGAAACAGAATGGGAAAGTCAAGAACTGGAAAGGTGTACCAAAACGGGGACCACTTAAACTCTTTTGCTAGGTGGCAAATACATTAACTTAGAGTTCGTTAGGTAACGTTTTGTTTTTGTTTTTAATTTTCAAAAAAAAAAATATTAACATGTTTTTATTTTGTTTTGTTTTAAAATTAAAAAAAAAGAGTCACGTTTGAGAAATACATTTGTTATGTTAAAAACAAAAACAAAGATAAAATAAACAGGTTTGGTTGATTTATTTTATTTGTATGATCAAATATAAAAAAAATAAATAATAAGGAAAGATGATTTGTTTATTTGTATCTTGGTCTCCTCCTATTTCATCAACAATGGATACACTACGTAAGAAGAAAGATGATTTGTTGTGTTTCCGAATCATGACAGCTTCAACCGTCATCCGTTTTTTCCGATTTGCACATACTATGCTTCCCGTTCTACATCCAGAGAATTTTGGTTAATTTTGTTTCTAACAAGGTTCGATGTCCAAACCTCATTAAATTATTAAAACGTTTGTAAAATAAAACTAAAACAAAAACATTTACTGGATGGGATTTTTATGGGAGTAATAGTTTCGGGACAGATGTTTAATTAGCGTAGGCCGGATTACTTATTTTTTGATAGGTTGAACAGTGTGAAAAAGAAGTCTAACCCTAGGGTGATTTTCAATTCGTGGTAAAAAAGCGAGTAAGGAGATTAAATAAATGTTTAGAGTTCGGTATTAATTGTGCGAACCCAATTCCAATTAGTCTTAGGAAAGATGAGATGAATTCGGGCAGAGGGAACCAGATGTCATACGTGAGGGAATGAAGGTGGACAACTATCCACTCCCCGTTTGAGCGCCAATACATTCTCTCATTAGTATCAAGGGCTCGGATGGAGTATTTGGGTGGTATTTGGTATTGTTGCCGGGTGACGTACACTTGGCTGCTGACAATGGAGGATGATGTGTTTATATGGGGGGTAGGTTTTGAAGGACTTGTATTCCCTTTGAATCTGCGTTTCGATAAGTTAAGGGGAGAAAAGTGTTTTATGAACTTGGAGTTGAAGATGATTAAATGTCTTTGAAGTTGGAGGTTGCTATGGTGGTTGCAACTAGAACCTCGACCGGGAGAAGGTCGTCGGTTACAATGGATGTATTCGGGGGCAGATGAAGTGGGGATGTCTGGTGTAGCCATCAAAGTATGCAAAGTTAGTAGTATGATAAGATGCATAATCAAAAGAATGGATTATCAGGGAAGAAAGAGAGTTGTAGAGAGTTTTTGGTATCTTTTGAAGACTAAGATATGAAAATGGATGTTGTTTTGGGGGAAAAACCTCTTTTTAAATACATAACTTTTCAACTTTTCTCAGTTATGTGAATACGACGCATTTAATTCAGCTGAAATGATGGTAAGCGTGGGCATAATGTGGGGACCCACAATAATGTGTATTGGGCAATTTTCTAAGAATATGGAGTTAACAACATTAATTATGTAATTATCGGATTTTTATTGCGGAAATTATTCATTAAATGTCCCATTTATCAGAAGACTGGGGGCAATGTTGGGGCGTAATTAATGGGGTCCAAATTATATGGTGGACCAAAGTCCACGTGGAAGAATTTAACCCTAAATCTTGTTGGTAGGGGTGTAAACGAAATGAATATCGTGAAAACCTTCACGCTTCATTATTCTACCGACTTAAAAAAATTGAAATTCCGAATTTGATTAGGGATTTATATTTTTGCGCCCATATTCGACTTTGGATTCGATTACTTTGGACTTACTTTCGGCAGTAAGTACTCAATTCTTGCTTACAAAGTTTGGCGAGCTTCTTCATGAGCCTCTTCAAATCGAGTTTCGAATATGAAACCATTTCACTTAAAACCCGAACCAACTACATACTAAATTGGTTACTTAACTAATATTTATATATAAAACTTTTTTACTTTTATTTATGTATTGAAATTATAAGGAATGTAATATAAATTGACATTCAATTAATTGATTTATTCAAGTACATCGCTTTACAATTTTATATTACACTTTATAAATTATAAAGATTGATACAAATATCATATATTTAGCTTACTAGCATGGATCATACCGTGGCGCCCCAAAATGTGTATACATCACACATCTTGAGTCATACCAAATACACTAGTATGTAATACAAATACAATCTTAAATATCTGACAAATATGTCAGAAGACCCCAAATTATTAATAAATGAAATTTATTTTCTCTATTTATTATTTTGAAATAGTAAGGGTTGATTTGATTAATGTGGATAGTTATGGGTAAAATACTGCAAATATTTCTAATAAGCAAATGGTTATAAAATATTCATTATTGTTTTAATATTCGTTTGGTGCGTGGAATATTAAATCTTTGAAATATTCGATGCGGCCAAGTAGCGATCTTTTATGGGCCCATAACGGAAAGTGATTGGATGAAGAAAACGACAAACATAAGTTGTTTATAAATAATGGCGTAGTTATTCACAAGTATCTTGTTGGAATACCCGTGGTTAAAACACACTAATACGCGTTGTTGAACGATGGACATCTATTGCATCAATTATTGATTTGTGCGTAAGATGGCACTACTCAATAATTGTTACAGTGAATTACTTATCAAAGATTTTATTTTATTGATTCAATAATTCTTTGCATTGATGTTTTATATTACTTGTTGTTTCAATAAATTGTCATTACACAATTTTTCCATTATCGAGCAATAATTCATATTATCCTAATAATATTATTAGATAACATTATTAGCGATGTCTAGAAAGTTACGTACAGGAGAGGTTTGGTCACCTAATTGCGTGCCAAGAGAGAGAAATTCTTATTGAAAGCCCCTTTCCTTAAATCTACCACATTTGCAGATCGCGATTCTTCTGTAATATTATTTGTGAATAATTAATTATTGATTTATATGATGAGGAAAATATTAATTTTATGTGGATATAGATGGAGAAAATTTTAATGTGACAATTGTTGAAAATTAATATTTTATCTTTTTCGATAAAATAATTCATTTAAATATATTATTTTAATAATATATTAACTATGATATTTTTATAATGAATGTGGGATATATGAGTATATGAGAAGAAAGAGTATTTTTATGGCATTAAATGTTTAACACATGTTTTGTGTGTTGGTGGACCCATTTATCGATCGAAATTTGATTATAAACTTGTAAAATCGTCTGTTTGTGGATTTGGTCAATTTCATTTGGAATTTGGAAAAACTTTCTTCTCGCAAAGTTGTAGAGAATTGGATTTCCTATAAAAATTTGCGAGATTCAATTTTCCGATAAAATGGCTATTTATTATGAATTATTGAAGTTCAAGTTCAAATAATTGATTTTTGGAAGTTTTATTTATTTTATTAATAAAACGTTTTTGTATTTTTTTTTGGACATCATTAACATGTGTGGCTGGTGTTTTTGACCAAAAGGTGGGCTAAGGAAAATTTGTATAATTATATTTATATTATATTCAATTTTCTCGCTTTGGTGTTCTAAGCAATTTCCTATAAATAGGGCTTGGGTTAAATTGAAAATCACACCGTAAATCTGAAGTTTTCTCTCTCTATATTATCGAATGTATTCTTGTGAGTATTTTGAGTATACTTTGAGTATTGCTATACTGGTGCAAAGTTCAAGTCATAGCCTATATCCTGTTTCAACTAGAAAGATCTTGTCTTTTTCGAGGTAAGGGATGTTATTTTCTTCTCAAATGATATTATTTCTTCAATATCATTATCTTTGAAATATTGGTTGGAACTTTTATCAAATTTGGAACTTTTTCATGTATGGGGTTACTTATTCATGAGTTACTATTCATGAGTTACTATTCACGAGTTACTATTCACGAGTCTTATTATTAAGCGCGAAGATGTTTTTTTTTGGTAATTTCATCTTTTGGTGTGAGTTACTATTCACGTATACGACACTATTCACGATATCTGACTATTCAATTTAAAAATAAAATTTCTTCTTTTGTCCAAAATATCTATTCGGATACTAGCTTTGATTGATCCATGTTTTGATCATTCTTGAATTTTACACCACTATGATTATTTTGAGGTATTTTTGACGTGGATAAAACAAAGTACGAATCCTTAATCCTTAATCCTTGTCATTTTGTTTCACCGGATTCGCTTTTTAAAATATATTTTCATCATCTTCATTCTTAAATGATGATATTATGGAATATCTTTGGCACATGGTCAAAGATGAATGATTTCTTGATGAATATCTTTGGCCGTAGTGCAAATGATGAGCAGTGTTGAGATGAACATGACCGATCGATTAATATCTTTTGGCCCAGTAGTGCAAAGATGAGCAGTGTTTAGATGAACAATACGACTGATGAATATCTTTGGCACGTAGTGCAAAGATGAATATTTGATTCCGATATATATTGATTGATGTTACAGGATAAAATATCGACGATGAACTTTTAAATTCATACATAGAAGATAGTAGTTTGCATTCTCTACTTAACTCTTCTAATGAATTATTATTTCAACTGCGAATATTGATTTAAAATTTGTTGTCTATTGTATTCTATTAGATTTTTCCTCGTTGAAGACTAACGATAATTTGTTGTATATTATCTTAGTCATAATATTCTTTACCGGGCTAGTTGAGCTCACCCTTTTTCCTTGTTGTTCCATTTTTCTTCTCGTGAGGCGAGAATGTAATGCAGTCTTAGTACTAGTCGGGGTATGGAATGAATGTTCTAAAGAGAGTTGTTTAGTAGTCCTCACCATTTTGTAAAATAATGTGTATCAATAATTATGATGAGAATTTATTTATGTGTGGATATTGTCTAGATGACAATATCTCAGTATTTAAACTCAGCTTTATATGTTGTAATAATAAAGTTGTAGTTATTTCTGTACCATGTATTTGGCGACTCAGAATGGGTTGGATGGAATGGACCTATTTTGGGGGCGTCACATAAGCTGTGAGTTTTAATACAAATATTATCTTCTAGACAGTATTCAAACTCAAAATAAGTCCTCAATACATTTATTATCACACTATTTCATAGAATAGTGAGGACTACTAATGTTATCATCTGGACCGTCACTCCGTTCCCCGACTAGTCCCTGCTACGTTCTCATTTCCTGAAGAGAACAATGAAAGCAAAACGGTGAGCTCAACTAGCCCAGTAAGAAATATTATGACTAAGATAATGCAGAAAAAATTATCGTTAGCCTTCAATAGTGTTAAACTGATACAATATAACAAACATCAAGTTTAACTGCAGCGGAACAAGCAATCCATTAGAAGAGTCAAGTAGAGAATAAAATCTACTATCTTTTATGATTTATCCATGCACTACGGGCCAAGGATATTCGTGTATTCATCAATGGTCATTATCATGTCAACAACTGTCCATCAATGCACTACGGGCCAATGAGGACTTTTACCACATAATTTGTAACATTACGGTCATGACTATACCGAATAATCAGTGGTCATAATCATACCAAGTCCATCTATGGACTACAGACCACAGATGACTTTCAACATAATATAAACATGAGGATGATGACAATGACATAATAATTCAATAAAACAAGTTCAAGAATTAAATTTTAAAGATTTATAAGTTAATTTATCCCTGAACTCAAAAACGTCCAAATTATCAACATGATCATTGCTTTGTGGAGTAAAATTCAAGAATGCTCAAAGAATATTTTCATGAAAAGATCTCGGATGAAGCGTAAATATCCGGAGATATTCTACTAATTTCATGGAGTATAAAAGCCAAAACTTTAACCAACCGAGTATAATAGAATATATGAAATCTAGAAATGGATTTTCACCGTCATGCAATAATCCACATGTATGCATCATTTCCACAATTTAATAAGGAATGAATACAAAGGATCATTCACCATGCTTGGGTAATCCACATGTACATATTATTCCAAATGTAATAATAAAGAATGGAATAATAGAAAATTCACCATGCATGCGATAGACTATACGCATGATTATTCCCAAATGTAATAATAAAGAATGGAACCAAGTTATCGCGAAATTTAAATGCATACCCGATATTCTAACGAGAATAATAAAGAATGGAATAACAATGAGAATTCACTGTGCATGCGATAATCGCATGCATGTGTTATTCCAATAAAATAATAAATAATGGAACCAAGTTATGCGTAATATGCATAAAATGAGATATTCCAACAGAATAATAAAGAATGGAATAACGTAAAGAATTTCACCATGTATGCGGTATTAGCATAGACAGTTATTCCAATGCGAATAATAAATAGTGGAACCGTGTCATAAATGCGTAATAATGCGATGCATGATATTCCAAATGTAATAATAAAAGAATGGAATAATGTAAGAATTTCACCATGTATGCGGATTGTGATAAACAAAGTTATTCCAACATAATAATAAGGAATGGAATGGAATAACAATACTCTCTCCATGAAAATGAAAAAATAATACCCCTTACCTTAGAATAAAGCTGGATACTAAAATAGAGAGGTAGCAGACTTCTCTTCTTTTTTCTCTCTATAATTTCTCTTTATAATAATTGCTCTATAGCTTTAGTGAATTGGTGAGAAATGAAGGAAGAATGAATTTCTATTTATAGAAAAATATAGTTTCGATAATTGCACGTTTTGGGGCTCAAAAAATTACAGTACAATACCTTCAACTTTTCTTTCATTTTTAATTTAGTCCTGCAAGTATTATCAAACTTGCACCACCTCCCCTAATAGTAAATAATGTGAATCAATAGTTCAATCCTGTGATTCAATAGTTATAATCATGTGAAAATACGAATAACAGTATAATACCTCCATCTATACCTCCATCTTTAACTTAGTCATGCAAGTATTATCAATCTTGTATCAACTTCTTTGATAGTACATGAATGTGAATCAATAGTATACGCATGTGAACAAATAATTATAATCATGTGAATTAATAGCAATTAATTCCTCATTTATCCGGTTAATTACACGATAACTTCCAAACATAAATTATTATCGAAATAAATGTCAATTTTCACTAACACTAATAATTTCAACACAATGGAACTATCAATTTCATCTTTAATCAACACGAACTTATTCATCATTAATATTATAACTCACAATATTTAACAACCAGGTCGTTCCCATGAAAGAGTGGGCTTTCCGATAAGGATTTCTCCTTATTGGCGCACAATTAGATGACCAAATCTCTCATTGACAGAACTTCTAGATATTGTAAATATTGTAATTTAATAATATGAATAACTTTGTCGTCTTAATCATTGATTTAATAATATATCATATTATCTGATTGATCTTGTGACAATAATCGAATCAATAATATGAGAGATATGATGCAACAATTCTTGTAGCAATAATTGAGTATAAGCGAGTGTGACTTCTCACGTAAGCATCAATAACCAATCACCGTGTGCTACTATCTTACCACGCCAGACATCATATTTCTTTTATTAATGGTAGTTCAACAGCTTTTAACAAAGAATACTCTTACCGTTATTTTTATAAAAGATAATTATGTCGTTTTATTACTACGACAATACTTCCGTTAATGGGTCCAATAATGATTAATGTCGTCGTATTTAATATTCCCCGACCAATCGAATATTATATAACCACTTGCTTAATTTGCAAAATTTATAAATATTACCCATAACTATAACATTATATTATATCCACACCATAATATTAAAAAATATATTTCGAGAGAAATTAATCTTTATTCATAAAAGTTGGGGTCTTACAATACCAATATTCGAATATGATTCATCGAGCAGGTATCGAGTATAGTTCGAGAAAAAAAATGAAATACTCGAACCCTAATATGAGCGAACACTGGTATGCTCGAATTCGACTCGTGTATCATTAAACAGAAAACGAGTATGGATTAGATTCGACTCGAATTAACTTCGAATTCGAGCTTTGGATCATATTTTCGAACCGATCTTGAGTCTAATATCGAACTACTTGGCTCGACTTACACCCCCTACTTGTTGGGCAATTAAATATTTTAAAGAATCAAAGATTTCTAATTACATCCTAATTCTATAGGTGTGATCATTATAAATACAAGATTATATCCTATTTATCTAGTACATATTCATATTATTTTATATTACTAGAACATTAAGTCTCCATTTTTAAATCGGTCCAAGTCGTCAACAATTATCAAAAGACGTTTTTTTTTTGTAAACCGGTGTAAAATAGTAGCAAAACAAAAGGGTTAACAAACGAGACTAATTTCTCTAATTTCCCCTTCTAGTTCAAAAGACTATATTTTTTTTAAAAAATAACATCCCTAAAAATAGGAAAAAAAATATTTTTTGAAAAGTCCTAAAAGACAAGAATGATCATAAATTTCAAGGGGTTAATCCAAAAAATAATTAGTATAACAATAAATGTTTATCAAAATACATGTTATTAGTTCAAAGCTTGGCAAAAATAGTATTTGTTTTCCAAATAATTGTCTCAAATATTAATGATTATAATAATAATTTTTAAAAGTAAAATATATGACATTTATGTGTTTAATAATTCGCAATAATAATCTAGTAGTACTACTAGTCAATGTCGGGAAAATTAATAGCGCCATCTAGGCAGCTTCTTAAGAAATTATTGCTTTGGATAGGGACAAAATTGAACTTATTGTCTCATCTCAAACCCATCGCATGCGCTGACCCGTGGATCTGGAACGTTATGGTCAACCAGGAAGCGTCAGATTTAATCACCGTCACATCTAACGGCCCACGTCTTTCATGTTAACATAATCTACACTCAACTTCTGTGCTCCCTATCGTACACTTCCGTATTCTGGGTCTGGGGCGCGGGAGAAATAGTAGGAAAATTTAAAGGATGGATATGGATGTGTGTGTTATGAATATTGAATACTATATAGTATATACTTCCTGGGTCGGGGGTTATGGTACAAAATGTATCCGACGTTATCTATTATTTTTTATTTATTATTTTAATAATTATAATTAAAAAAAAAATTAAAAAAGTTAAAAAAATAACACAGTACTGCACTGGACGCCCCTCGACCCATACTTCCTTCTAGAGTTGTCCTGGCTTACATTGCATACCTTGCATTATATACAAGTAAAATATGTGGACAGTATATTTTTTTTTTGATAAAATAAAGATGATTTTGAGTGGTATAAAAATTTACTAATAAAATATGAAATAAAAAGTTAATAATTAAAAGATAAAAAAATTTGACTGCCTTGTTTTTTAACCTTTTTGTCCCATTAATAATACCAACTCCAAAACTAACATGAAGTATCAAGAAGTAACATGAACAAATAAAATAGTAAAACATAAGCAATTACATACACGTCAAGGTATAACATAATTCAAACTTATACCTAATAACACGACGCGACACGAGTCTAAAAATGTGAAAATAACATACGTAATAATATCATATTTAAAATATTGTATTATAAAAAAATTTCAATTTTATAAAATATTAATTTTTTTTTAATTTTTTAATTTTTTTTTTCATATTTTAGCATCGTCGGGACGTTCGAACCCGATCCGGACTCATATTATGTGTATATAGATAGAGATAAATTTATATAAATAAAGGTCAATAATACATCAATAATGCTTATACACAACATAAAAATAGATCGAAAATAACGTGGTAAATATAACGATGCCGACGGCCAACCAAATACAATTTAGGAGTATTATTTTTTTGGAGACTTTCTTCGGTACAGACCAGACTATAGCCAAGCCTTCTCTCTCTGCTTTTTCATTTTATAATTTCTCTCTTTACACTTTCTCACTCTAGATTCATTCAGTTTGAGGTGAGTTCACTTTCTCTAATAATCTCTCGCTCTCTTTCTATCTATTTTTGTGTTCGCATTTATGGCTGAGCGTGGAAGTGATTATTCAGGACTATACTTTCTCTAGGTTTGTTTAGATCTTAATTGATTGTTCAAATTTAATCTCCAAATTTGTATTGATTTAATCTGATGTTTATGCGGATTTATGCTGTTATATGGAGTCATTTCTCAAACATTTGGAAATATTTATTTCTGTGATATATTTTTATTTGGTGAGATTCAGCTGTCTATATAGTTTTTTGATCTTAATCTTCAGGCTCTAGACTCCTCTAGTTGTATTGATGAATGGTGATATGCTTCTGCTATTACGCGTTAGCTACCGTTTTACCTAGTGACATAGGTTTTTTAGCTATTATTAACGTGGAATCATATAAATCCAAGCAAATCAGTTTTCATAGTTCAAGTTTTTGATTTTTTTTCTTCATTTAAGCCTTTCAAGGTTATATGCGCTTGAATACATGTTTGAATTATTATTACAATTATTGATTATTTAGAGCAAAGGCTGATGTGTTATTTTTTTAATAGGATGAAGACTAATTTTATTTTTGTAACAAAGCGGGATACAATTAATGAATCCAACACTATTTATTTGCTGTATGTTGTGTACAGTTCTGTAATTGAGAGAGATAAATGCCGGGTGGGGGTACACAGAAGAGTTTGAGAAAAGCCCTTGGAGCTATTAAGGACTCAACCACTGTCAATTTGGCGAAAGTAAATAGTGACTACAAGGTATACACGTTTTTTGAACTCTCCATGGTTCTTGGTTTATTCGTGTTTCTGATTAATTTAATTGGTGTTTCGAGTTCTCCAGGAATTGGATATAAATATTGTTAAGGCCACAAATCATGTTGAGCGTCCTGCAAAAGAAAAACATATAAGAGGCAAGTATTTTCATGAAATGTAAATGACTTGCCTTGTGATTTGTGAATGACATGGTCTCTGTTATTCATCTTTGCTTATAGTGCTTATGCATTGTTATTCTTCTATAAAATGGGAACCTGAAGCTTCTTTGTCTTTTTCCTTTTTGTAGCTATTTTTGCTGCCATCTCAGCTACAAGGCCTCGTGCTGATGTTGCATACTGCATTCATGCTCTTGCTAGACGTTTATCAAGGACACATAATTGGGCAGTATGAATCTTCACCATGAATATTTTTATGAGATAATCCGTATAATAATCATCTTGCAATGAAAATAAATTAAGGAATTAGAAAATCACTTTTATGGCATCATTTGCATTGGAGGTGATGTGATAAAAATATGTAACTGTAAGTGCACAATGTCAAATTGAAGAATTGACAAGTACAGGTCGAACCCATATAGACTAGATTAATTTTAAAATATCCTTAACATTTATTTCAGGCAAATTAGAAATAAATATGGAGAATTGATTAACTACAATTAAACTAATTAGATTATGAAAACTAATAATGAGAAAACAATCTAAGAATCCGAATCCGAATCCATTAAACAATAAACATAACAAATAATCTATTCTCTTCTATTTTTATAACTTAACTATGGTTTTGATCACCCTTCCCTTTAATTTACTAATTTTAGAATTAACGTAGGCAAGCATAGACTATTAAAATTTAAGGATTAATTATAACCCATCAAAATTTCTTCGAGCAAATATGAATTATGAAAAACTCATATCTCATCAATAATCCATCCAAACCTCTTAATTAATTTAAAATCACATAAGAACTATAAAACGAATGTATTTCAAAGAATAACAAAACATAAAGGCAAAATCAATTACATATAAAATCATAAATAATAGAAGAGATGGAGAATATATCATGAATAATTATTTAATTCATCTTTATCCTAGATTAAAGAAATTAACTAGATATGAAAATAAATAAACTAATTAAAATAAAGAAGAAAATAAAATAAATAAGAAAACTTTAATTCCTCTCTCCTCTCCCTAAAACAAGAAACCTGTTTATAGGAAAAACAAATTGTAATCTAATCTTAAGGTACATTGAACTTGGTCTTCCTTTTTTCTTTATCTCTTTATCTCTAACTTGACTCCAACTTCATTATGATAATCCTCCAAGAGTTCTTTTTTATCTTTAAAAGATGGAATAATTATCTTTTACTTATTCTCCAAGATAAACAAGATAAATCCTACAAAACAAAATAAAACATATTAATTAAACAAACTAATATAATTAAAAGAACAAAATTAGGGATAAAAGAATGTATGAATTATGTGTCAAGAGGCTTTGATCTAAGAAACTCAGGACATTTTTACAATTTGTAATCTTGTAGCATGATCTTGATGGCCTTGTTTAACTGGATTAGTGGCTTAGTTATTACCTTTTTAGAAGCTAGAGATAAATGTATCAAATGTGTGAAAACAGTCTGTTTCATTTAGGACTGGTTAGTTTTTCACCGTTAATTTGGAGGACCTGCATGGGTTTTAATTGTCCTTGATATAACGAGTTACGTCTATTGTAAATTTTACTTACCTGGGAAAAAAGTGTTCTTTAATAGTAAATGTTTTTGCTAACCGAAAACATGTATTGCTGGATAGGGCCAGGCCTGGAAAACCAACACAATGGACATTTTTGTAAAACATATGGCTTATGTCTCGATCTCTATATCATATGTTCAATCAAAGGAATAAATATGACATATTTTAAGACTTTTACGTTATTTTTGAACAATTTCCTATTGTTTGGCCTGAAATATGAATTACTCGGACCAATCATAGAATGATAGAATGAATACCTCATGTTTTATTTGTATTCAGTTATCATTTTTATCGCTCAGTTTTAGTATTTGCTTTATAAATCTTATAGTAAGCTTAGGTTCTAGTATATTGTAGACTTTTTATTGCCATTATTTTTTTTGCTAAATATTTTATTTTTTTATTGCCATTATTAGCATAACAAGGTCTTTGATGTGTTCATTTATTAGAAATCAGAAAATTGTGTGGGCAAGGGCTTTTAATTTATGAGGTAGGTGGATATAGCTAGACTTTTGCTGCAATGCGTATACCTTGTAGACATCACCTTGGATTATCATAGCCATATTTCTTGGTTAAGCACCGAGTCATTACGGTCCCAGAGAGCCTCAAAAAATTTTGTGAGACCTATTTTGAATAAGAGGGTATAAGTTATGTAAAATTTATACGTATACCTTGTTGTAATAAGATTTTTAATTTTGGATATATAACATTTGGAAACTTTAACTAGTATACCAAGCTTGGCTTAGAAATGCTGCATATAAAGTTAAGAATTTTAAAATAATAACTTTAACTAAAATGAGATTCAAGGACTACCATTACATCCCATTTTCTAGATCTTGAGATTACTAGAGTACCTTTAGCTGCTAGCGTTAGACAAGGTTTACTTACTATCATAATTATCTGAAGGGAAAAACAATAAACCAAACTTGACTTTGCGACATCTAGCTATAATCAAACCATGTCCCATATTTTCCTAACCTTAGTGTGTATGTGGGCCTATCAATTGATCTTTTAATTAGTAATAGTATTCGGTGCTTATTGAGGATTGAAGTGTATCTGTTTTGTGTTACGTTTTATGTATCAGGAAATAGAATTTAAGATTTCTGTTTAATTGGACTCCTTTTACTGCTGATATACCTTACAAGTTACATTTTTGGCACAGTGTGAGTCTCTGTGACAAAGCAATGTGTTTTATTATTATCCAAGGTTTACTTCCTAATTCCCATGCACCATAAGCAGTCATTCTCTACTGTATTTTAGTTGTTGACTGTTGTGTGCAATTAGGTTGCCTTGAAAACTCTAATTGTCATTCATCGAGCTTTGAGGGAAGTGGACCCCACTTTCCAGGAAGAACTTCTTAACTATGGCAGGAGCAAAAGCCATATGCTCAACATGGCTCACTTCAAAGATGATTCTGGTCCTAATGGTATGTTATCTTTTCTTTGTGTCTATTGGATTCGTAATAGGAAAGGTCTTAGAAAATAAATTGTTTTTCTGATCTTCTGCTCAGCATGGGATTATTCTGCCTGGGTTCGTACTTATGCTTTATTTTTGGAAGAGAGGCTGGAATGCTTCCGTGTGTTGAAACATGATGTGGAGACAGATCGCCCGGTACATCTTAAAATTGTTCTTTCTGTTTCTTTGGCATCAAGTAACTGCTACTTTATGAAATCATATTGAAATTTAGGATACTTTCAGGCGTATTTAGAGATTGGCCCTTTGGAGGGTTCTTAACTTGTGTATGGGTACAGTTTCTGTTGCAAAATATCATACTTCTTTGATTTCTTATTCTAATTTAAGTTGAAGATGCTGTAATGTTGTAAAATTGGTCAGGAAAATTTCTGACATCTCACCTTACTCAAAACGTATCTCCTTTGCAACTGTAGAGTCTTAAGCTATTTTTAATCACATCTTTGCATTTTATTATCATTGTCATTATCTTGAAATTCCTATCCTCAAATGAAGATCTTGAGGTTTAGCCAACCCAATTTCTTTTGAATTAGTGAAGTAATTAACAAAAAGGTTCCTCCCTTCCTCATGCATTGCTGGTATATATATTGTAGTTCTTCCTACGTGATATTGTTGGATAAGACCAATCATATGAAATTTCTGGATGCTTATATTAAATCCCTTACTCAGATAATTATTGGTGGTGCAGAGAACTAAAGATCTGGATACTCCTGAGTTGCTAGATCAGCTACCAGCCTTGCAGCAGCTATTGTTTCGCATTTTAGGCTGTCAGGTACTTACTTTTGCTTAGTTCAGTATAGATGGGTTATCAGCAACTTTTCTTGGCTTATTGGGCTTCCATGACCTGTCAGTTGTATAATGGGATTCTTTATCTTATTTTTAAAATTTTCTTCTTATGAGTAATGTCCGTGAAACTTCTATGCAGCCACAAGGAGCGGCAGTCCATAATTTTGTTATTCAATTAGCACTTTCTATGGTTAGTAATATTCGTCAGTAATTTTCCAGTTAGCAGATGGAAAGAAACATACCAGAATATGACTATATCTTGTTATGATTCTTTTTGTTTTAATAGGTTGCATTTGAAAGCATCAAAGTTTATAATGCTATAAGTGATGGTACAGTTAATTTGGTTGACAAGGTAGGATGTGACCTTTAACAATTATAACTTGAAGTTTGTTCCTCGTCAAAGAGATGTGATAATTCCTTCCATTTGTGACAGTTCTTTGAGATGCAACGAAATGATGCTCTTAAGGCTCTGGAGATATATAGGAGAGCAGGGCAGCAGGTATTGTTATATCTGATACTATTTTCGTCCTTTCTTTTTCTTCTTCCCTTCCTCAAAAAAAAAAATAATTAAAAATTAAAAATTAATTAAATAAATAAATAAATTAAAACTACTCTCCAGAACAATTAAGAGTAATTAACTTATGTCAGGCTGAGAGATTGTCAGAGTTTTATGAAATTTGTAAAAGCCTCGATGTTGGACGTGGAGAAAGGTTTATTAAAATTGAGCAGGTTAGTATTTTCTTGTGGTGGCATCTGGAAATCTAATCACTTGTAGTTTCTTTTCAATTTCAAACAATATCTAATATATATCTATGGATAATGAAGCCCCCTGCATCATTTCTACAAGCAATGGAAGAGTACGTGCGAGATGCTCCTCATGCTTCCACAGTTCGGAAGGATGTGGTATGATTGACTACAAGCAATTTGTAAAGATGTTGTTTGTACATTTTCTAGTGCTTCCCCCGCCCCCCCAAACAAAAAAAACGAAACACAGCCCCACCAAACAAATACTAAACACAAAAAGCTAAAGAACTTGGCATATCATATTAGTGATTCATCTGGATTTAAGTACATTGTTAAACTTTTAGGCTGAGATAAAAGTTGCAGTACGGAATCCGAAGGGGGAGGTGGTTTTATAAATCAATCATAATTTTACTTGCTGAAAAAAAGTACTCATAATTTTCTGTTGCGTGCCATCTTTATATTTGACGAATCACTAATGTCGGGAAAATTTGTTATACCATTATTCTGTTACTAATAGTAACAACTAACAACTTGGGTCTTCTTAACCTTTTGAGTTAATATATACAGTATAGAGAATTTGAGCTCCATATTTATTTTATTAATTTTTTGTAAATATTGGAATTCCATTAGATGGTTACTGTTTTATTCTTTTAAATTACCGTTTGAAAATCTTTAATTTCTTTAGTTGTATGTTTTTGGCAAAGCAGGCACTTGATGCTCCCAAAGTAATCTTAGCCATTGAGTATGAAAAATCCCCAGAAGTGCAAGAGAAACATCCACCATCCCCACCTCCACCTGAACCAGAACCGATTAAAGTGGAAACTCCTGTTGTCCAACCACCGGATTTGTTGGTATATTTTCAGAATTCTTTTAATCCTTGATGAAGTGGTGGAAGCTATGGAACCTTTCTAAGTAATTGCATTTCCTTGTTGCTAGGGTCTGAATGATCCTGTCCCAGAGTCTTCTACTTTAGATGAGAAGAATGCTTTGGCTTTGGCTATTATACCAGTTGGTAAGTTCCCTTTCAGAATTTAAAGTTGCACAGAATTGAGCACTGTAAATATGTTGAATTCTTTAATGTATTGAAAAATCTCCTTAGAAATTAAAAGTTTCAGGCGTCATTCCTGATTCCTACCAGCATCACTCAACTGGATATGTTCTGTTTTATTGAGATTTTTTGTTAGTAATATTTCTTGTTGCCTGCGATATGTACAGACCACCAACCAACTACTACTGGTCCAGATCTGGCAAATGGAGCAACAGGCTGGGAATTGGCTCTTGTCACTGCTCCCAGCTCTAATGAGAGCGCTGCAGCTGCAAGCAAACTGGTACAGTATATTTCTTCAAAATTTGCTATATATTCTTGTGTTGGGTCTGTCTCAATTAGCAAGGATGTCGTGAATGTCTAAGTATAATTATAGGGGTCCTATTTTCAGTCATTAAGATTTATTGCAGTATCTATGTATACTTATATTTATGTACATACATATTTGGACATGCACTTGCACTGGTTTTGACATTACATAAGTTTAGAATGAGTAGTACTTTGACCTGATGGTTTTGATTTTGACCAAAAACTAAAAGGCTGGAGGTCTGGACAAGCTTACACTAGACAGCTTATATGATGATGCAATCAGAAGAAGCAACCATAACGCGAGTTCCAACCCGTGGGAACAATCCCCAATGAGCAATTTCATGATGCCACAAACAGCATACGACCCTTTCTATGCCTCCAACACTGTAGCTGCACCACCTTCTGTCCAGATGGCGGCCATGGCCAATCAGCAATCGGCTTTTATGTTGCAGCAGCAACAGCAGATGATGATGATGAACCCCCAACAACAGCCTTTAAACCCCTTTGGCAACCCTTATGGTGCCAGTGCCCACCCCTATGGTTCTAGCATGCCCGTTCAAACCTACAATCCTTATACAGGACTTATGTAGACACTGCGCACAAAAGAAGCTTTTCTTTTGGTCAAAATACTGAAGAGTACTCAAACTTGTAGTTAGTTTTGGTTGTTGATATTGGGAGGATTTGAAGGATGGTCAGATTTGTATCATATGTTGTGGAATTGCGGGAGGTAGGATGATTATTTTTTGTTTAATAATTAGGAATAGTGAGGCCCATGGATTTGTATTATTTGTGTCCATGGGGGTTAATAATAAAGTTCGGGACCATGGGAAATTCTTTGACCTGCTTGTATGCACAACAGGAAAATATTCTTTTTTCTTATAATCTTTTATATTTTATTTTTTGTTAATTAAGATACTGATAGGAATGATGTGTAATATTTGTGATTTTTATAATGATTGATTATTCATTATTGATTATAAGCATTTTAAAGATTCCTGGGCTTTTCTCAGCTTTATTATTTTTTTAATTATTATTTAATACTCTCTAGTTTTTCATGTGTTGGGCATTTAGCTTGAAGTTATTCGGAATTTTGAAGGAGTTAGAAATATTTTTTTCGTCACATCGTTTAATCCGTTCTGATGGAGACACAATGGGTGTGGTGTGATTGTGTTGCAATTATAGCTGGAAATGAGAAACTGCGTCTTTAACCAGGCTGCAGTTGCTGTTTAATGATTGTGTTCGTCTCTTGTTCATACAAGTTTTTGGTAAATTTCATTTAAAGTGCATAGTAGTTTTTGGTAATTTCATCCCAGTTTTATAGTTTAGATTTCTTTTGTTGAGACTGATGGATACAGGAGGTGACTCCGTAGGGTAGGGTATGCAGGATTCTGAAAATGTATCTAAACTTACTGGAGAAATTACACCAAGACTGATTTTTGGTTTTTTGCTGTTTGATGGCGTCAATGTCTCTGAGTCCTTCTTCGTGGATACATGATAGTGTCTCCAATTCTTTGATACACAGATCTGCCAAACCTGCACCATAGAGTGGAGCATGTTGGGACATCTCCTCCTGGAGAGAGACCTCAAGAGCATGGATATGTTGCTGTAGAAGAAAAATGACACCAATAAGTCAAAGCCAGTTTAGGTTCTAGATTAGCCAAAGCTGAATTTGAGAGCCTGAGAGGAATATCCCCTGATGAGCACAGAAAGTGAGGAATATCAAATACACGGATATTAGGATGGTACTGTGAAATTTCAACCGTCTCCTTAATATTTCATGATATGCTCCTTGTGATCATGAAGGAAAATACTAAGTGATGTTAAAATGTTACTGGCACCAGAATTTACATCCGACTTGAGAGGTGGCCATTATATATCAATCAACTTATCCAAGTTTAAATTATATACTAAGGAGGTACTATGTTAGTTTCATTATTGAAGAATAATCAAATGTTAATGACGGACGGACGAACCTATGCAAAATAGTACGGACCAGCCTAGTCCATACTCCGTCCCCATTCCAAAAATAAAGAAACATTTCTTAGACCACGACTTCAAAGGAAAACTTCACTTTTCCAAACATATCCCTAACATTTGATAGAAATATAGTAGTACTCAATCTACCTATATATAAGTAAGGACATGTTAAGAATTTCATGCTACTTTATAGCTATCTCTAATTTTGGAACGGTTTGAAAAGGAAAATTTATCTCTAATTTTGGAACGGAGGGAGAATTAAAAATGATCAGTATATGAGATGATTGATCATTAATGGATCATAAACTAAAAACAATTAAACGAAAATAATACAAATTTAATTATACCACAAGAGAAAAACCTGGCAGGCTGTCAGTTTTGTTTCGATCTGTTCTTCCTTCTCTCTTTTTTCAGCTTCAATTTGCCCAAATCTTTCTTTCAACTGGCAGACCTCATCCTCAAGTGATTGTCGAATGTCCTTCTGTATCATAATCTCTCCAGCACAAAGTTTCAATTTCTCATCAACTCTTATCATCATTGCTTCTGTGCTCTTCAATTTTTTAGCAAGAACTTTCTTTTCTTTCAATACTCTACACACAATTCAAACATAAAGATACACTAAACACATTAGCCAGCAACAAGGGACCTACATGGAACCTAGATAAATTAGTGCCAAAAGCATTTTCTTGTTGAGGAAAACTACTCACTACAGGTGTTAGAAAAGAGTCTTCATATTAGAATTATTTATTACAACAGATTAGTGTGAAAAAAAAGGCTGAATACATACAGCAACTCAAAAACAAGAATGAGGGTGACCATCAGTAACATAGAGGATGCTCAACTCCCAACTTACAGTAAATAGATTGGCCTTTAATGCATACAGGAGTCTTTAACCACATAGAGTTTTTTTTTTTTTGGGTACAAGTATCAAGTATGAACAACATATCGATAGAGTAAAAACACTTGTTCCCCTAGCTATATGGTAACCTCATAGAGCTGCTAATGTGGTCAGACAAGTGAAACAGGTTGAAATTTATTAATCTTTGCTATATAATGATCACAAGAGCAGCTGTTCTCAGCAATTGTTCGTAATACGTTATTTTGTCAAATTAAAACAGGCAACTTGGATATATCCAAGTAAGGCTAGCTAATCTATAGGAAATATTGGAATGTTTTAGAAACAGTCATATCCTAATTCATAAACATATAGAAAAGAGCAACTCCAACAAACTTTCGAACAGTCTACCAAGTAGGAAGTATGTGCCATGACCTACCCTAGCCAATTAAGCATTAGACATACAGTACTATGCTATAAATCATGTCCCATCCACTAGCTTATAAATGTATTACGTTATTGTCGTAGATGATCGCTTTAAATATGGTCAAATGATGCTTTCATGATTCATCTACATCAACCCCCAATAATCACCCCTCCGGCCCTCCCACTGCCACCAAAATCAAGAATTGAATATGCTCCCTCCCTCTCTCTCTCTCTCCCTCCCTCCCTCTCCCTCCCCGGAAGTGGCATTTGGTCTCAGGTACTACAACAGCTACCAAGAATCCTGAAACAGCTAAGATACTAGCTAGGGACTTTCCTGAATGTTCTTGTCCTCTACTCTTATATGTTTAATAACTAATAGTTTGTAATTATTATATAATAACCACCTCAAAATAAAGCGTATACATAAAGTTTTATGCCTCAACTCAGAA
Source organism: Panax quinquefolius (assembly GCA_020205615.1). Lineage (NCBI taxonomy): Eukaryota > Viridiplantae > Streptophyta > Magnoliopsida > Apiales > Araliaceae > Panax > Panax quinquefolius. Next base: position 21,868,893 of record CM035161.1, read on the forward strand.
TGAGAATAGCACGTTGCCTCATGCTTTGGGCCCTTACTAATATAAAAAACTTTTGTTTTAATTAAATTCATAACTCAAAAAAGATCACATTCCAGTGGCTTGAAGCTTGTTTCTCATCGGAACCGGTAAAACTTGAAACTAACCATGTTCCTAACAGTCTGTTGGCAGGACTTTGACGAGAGTTTTAGTTGACAAAATCAAGCATGGCTATAATTTCTTGTGCAACATGCTTTTCTTTGTGTGTGTGTGTGTGTGTTTGTGTGTGTATATCATAGCAACTTAACCATTCAAAGTCATTAGAGGTTAAATAAACAAAGCCAAAATTAAGTTGACATTTTTATAGCAGAATAAAATTGTGGGCAACACTCGAGCAGTATTAAGCCTTCAATTCCCATAAAAAGAAAAAGCAAAAACACCTACATATATATTACATATACATAATACACACACACTCCTTTCATTCCAAAATATAATATCAATGATCTTTTTAAAATTCAATTTGATACATTTTCAAAGTCAAAATAAATATATATGAATCCATTTAATTTTGAATATTATAAACTATCTAAAAAGTACTACTAATTTGAAAATGTCAAATTGACTTTTAAAAAGTCAATACTAATATTAAAATTTTGGAACGGATGAAGTATATAAATACATAGATATGGATGAAATATATAGTCCTGATGGTTATACCTCCAAATCGTCACTATTTTGGGACCTCAATTTGGAAAGTTGTACATCGGCATTATGAAGATGATCACTTCTATACTTGTGACCTTAATGTTTAATAGAGTCGGTCCTGAGTTTTCTAAAATCTAGGGCAAATTTTCTCAAATGTGCCTCTTTATACAAATTAAATAAATAAATAAATAAATTATCAACTAATTATTTTTATTAAAATTATAAGAATTTACAAAAGGAAGAATACTTTAAAATGTCATCAAAGTAAAAAATCATCACATGTACCTACAACATAAAAATATCAATGAAATCGGTAAACCTAATGAAATACCCATTGTAGCTGGCAAATTTTACTGACTACACAATTGAACTTTTAATTTTTTCAAATTTCCCCACTAAACTAATTATTATTTTGAAATTGGGTTATTCCGTTAAAAAAATATAAACGGACGTAAATTTTTTATCTACAAAACTAATAAATTACCCACTGTAGTTGACACGTTTTACTGATTATACCATTGAACTTTTAATTTTTCAGATTACCCAATTAAACTAATTAAAAATAATTATTTTAAATATTTTTAAAAATAATTATTATTTTCAGAAAAAAATATTAGAAACTTTATATTTTTTCCATAAAATGAGTAAAGTTTCATAAAATATAGATTTTAAAAAAATTAAAGTTTTATGAAACCTTACTGATTTTTTTTTAAAAAAATCTCTTTTTTCCTTTTGAAAATAAAGTTTATTTTTTTGAATCTATATTTTATAAAATTTTACTAATTTTTTTAAAATATGAAGAATTTTCCAACTTTTTTTCTTGAAAATAATATTTATTTATAAAATTATTAATTTCTTTTTGAAAAAATTGAATCGCTTTTTCTATTTATCTTTTACTATTTTAATTTTAATTTTTAGTTTTTAAAAAATTTCTAATATTAAGAATGAGTCATTCTGTTAAAAAAATTAAGTAGACATTAATTTAATTTAAAATCACTTTAATTTTTTTTGAATCTATATTTTATGAAACTCTACTCATTTTATGAAGAAAAAAAATTTCTAATATTTTTTACTTAAAATAATAATTATTTTTAAAAATATTTAAAATAATTATTTTTAATTAGTTTGATGGGGTAATTTGAAAAATTAAAATTTCAATGGTGTAATCAGTAAAATATGCCAACTACAGTGGGTAATTCATTAGTTCTGTAGATAAAAAATTAATGTCCGTTTATTTTTTTTAATGGAATGACCCAATTTCAAAATAATAATTAATTTAGTGGTGTACTTTGAAAAATTAAAAGTTCAATGGTGTAATCAGTAAAACCTACCAACTACAGTGAATATTTCTTTAGTTTTGCCTAATGAAATTTAAACCACAAAATATCATTTAAAATATCTTCTTGTTGAACTTTTAGATGTAAAATCATCAATTATACTATTTTATTAAATGTTTTCTAACATATCATTTTTAATGCATAATATCGCTAATTTTTTATTTTATTTTATTTTTTTTATACACATAAATACATAGCTTATAAAAAAATTTGGCCCCCTCAATCAAGGGCTCAAGGCTACCATGTTGACCTTCTTAGGGCTATTTTGATGTTTAAAACCTTACATTAACATATTTTAGGTACACTTAGTAAACAAAAGTGACTCCAAATACTTTTTCGAAAAAAAAGTCTAAATGTTGACATATCGCCAGAAAAACTTGTATTTCACTGTATTTGTAATTTATTTTATATTTTTAGTGTATTAATTTTGACATTAAAATCAAATAAATCTATATATATATATATATATATATATATATATATTAAAACCAAATAAATTTACATTAGGGATACAAATGTAAAAGAGATCATACTTGGCTGGACACAAGTATATGATTATATCATAAAAATATGAGCAATAATTAAAAAAAAATCATGATCCATCGATCACTTGAGGTTGTCCAAATAATATTACGATATCCTCTGAAATATGAATAGTAAAATTAGCAATTGGGATTGTGTTTAAATAATTGTTGTGATTTGTGCACCCTACGTACTCCATATATAATGGCAAAGTCAGGAAGTTATAGTAGTGGGATTAAAATTATTAGTAAGTTATAAAAAATTTGGCGGGGGTTCAGGGGAAGCGTCCCCGAGCCAGTTTTTTTTAATACTTTATATTTTCAAGTTAGACAAATGCATCCAAATATCCAATTTAATAACGGGTTCTTTACATAAGTATACAACAAATAGAAAGTAATTACAAAAAAAATACATCAACCAAATAATTACAAAAAGATTGTACATATTACAAAAATAGTACAATTCACATTAATAAGGAAACCTAAAATCAAGGACAAATAACTTCCATAATTAATCATTCAAATTCAAATATTTGGATCTAATAATAAAAACAAATTCAAATTCAAAATAATAATTCAAATTTAAATATTCAAATTCAAATCTTCATCTCCTCACATACACTTTGAAATAATAGTCCGCCACTACACTCACATACACCGTCAAGCATTCACATCATCGCCAATCTCCGTCTTGTCCAAAACGCCAATGAGAATAAGAAGAAGATTTGCCCTACAAAAAGTTTAAAAATAAATAAATGTAACTATTAATGTTCTGAAATTTTTTTTATAACTATTTTGTTACTCATAAATAATAAAATGGTTACCTTTGTATGAATGGTTGGCTACCAACTCCATCACATTCAAACGAAATTGGTAACTTAATAAAATTGAATTGGTAACCAAACTTTTATATCAAGGTAACCAAACTTTTATACCAAGATAACCAATCTATCTTCACACCTGCAGTATGAATTAGTTACCTTGGTCTGAAAGTTTGGCAACCAATTACATGAAAGTTTGGCTACCAACTGTATTACATGCAAAATAAATTGGAAACTTAATAAAACATAATTGGTTACCTTGGTATGAAGGTTTGGCGACCAACTGCATTATGAAAAAACTGCAGAAACAGAGCGATGGTAATGTTCTTCCCTTCTCCTTAGTCTCCACACTCATCCCCGGTCCTTCATATTTGCCGAGTCCATTGCACCGTTTCAAGACTCCATTTTCTCCTCTTTCTCTCTTCTCCATCTTTATATAATTAAATTATATGGCCAAAGGGAGTGGACTCTCCATTGATCCTCCACATCCCCTCACATTATTTCTTCCCAACAACCCAACATCAACTGTCATCATCAATTCTTTTCCATCCCAAGACCACCGCCACCACCACAAGTGGAAGCTTGATCAACCGTCACCACCACCCCTCATGGGATCCCGCTGCCAGATTCTGATTTCGCTATCATGCTTGGAACTCATAACTACATGGCTCCAGAACAATGGGAACCAGAAGTAAGAGGACCAATGTGACGCCCCCAAAATAGGTCCATTCCATCCAACCCATTCTGAGTCGCCAAATACATGGTACAGAAATAACTACAACTTTATTAATACATTTGTCGTGCAAAATACGACAACATATATACTGTGAGTTTAAATACAATTATTGTCTTTTAGACAATATACATACCCAAATAAATCCTCATCATAATTATTTATACATTATTTTATAAAAATGGTGAGGACTACTAAACAACTCTCTCTAGAACCTTCATTCCATACCCCGACTAGTACTCGCTACATTCTCGCTTCCTGAGAAGAAAAATGGAACAAAAAGGAAAAGGGTGAGCTCAACTAGCACAGTAAAGAATATTATGACTAAGATAATGTACAACAAATTATCGTTAGTCTCCAACAGGAAAAAATCTAATAGAATACAATAGACAACCAGCTTTTAAATCAACAATCATAATGAAAACAACAATTCATTAGAAGAGTTAAGTAGAGAATGCAAACTACTATCTTCTATATATGAATTTAAAAGTTCATCGTCGATAATTTATCCTCGTAACATCAATCAATATATATCTCGAATCAAATATTCATCTTTGCACTACAAAGCCAAAGATATTCATCACCGGTCATGTTCATCTAAACACCGTTAATCTTTGTACTACGGCCAAATATATTAATCAAGAGTCATGTTCATCTCAACACTGCTCATCTTTGCACTACGGGCAAAGAGATATTCATAAAGAAATCATTCATCTTTTGCACTACAGCCAAAGATATTCAAGAATATCATCATTTAGGACCGAGGATGATGAAAAATATTTCAAAGAAAACGAATCCAAAGAAACAAAAGAACAATATTAAGGATTCGTATTTTAAACAATCCAAGTTCAAAATATACTTCATAAGTAATCAAAGTGGAGTAAAATTCAAGAATGATCAAAACATGAATACAATCAAAGCTAGTATCCATAATAGATAGTTTGACGAAAAGAAGAAATTTCATTTTTCTATTGAATAGTCTTGTGATTCGTGAATAAAGGTCAGATATCGTGAATAAAGGCCGTATACATGAATAGTAACTCACACCAAAAGATAGAAATTTCACAAAAACATCTTCACGCTTTCGTGAATAGTACTCATGAATAAGAATCGTGAATAACTCATGAATAGTAACTCGTGAATAAGAACTCGTGAATAAGAACTCATAAATAGTAACCCCAAAGATGAAAAAGTTCCAAATTTGATAAAATTTCCAACCAATATTTCGCAAGATAATGATATTGAAGAAATAATATCATTTTCGAATAAAATAACATCCTTTACCTCGAAAGACAAAGATTTAGTTGAAACAGGATATAAAGGCTATGACTTGAACTTGCAACCAGATAGCAATACTCAAAGTATACTTAAAATACTCACAAGAATACGCTCAATAATATAGAGAGAGAAAACTTCAGTTTCTGGTGTGATTTTCAATACTAACTTCGATAATAGGAAACTTCGATAATATAAGCACCCTATTTATAGGAAAATGCTTAGAACACCAAACTAGAAAATTTAATAAATATTATTATATTTTTTCCAAAACTTCATACGCATGCTTTACCATCTGAACTCAGCCCCTATCACATGTTAAATGAGGGAAACAAAATGAAAAACACGTTTTTGTAAATAAAAATAATTAAAACTTTCAAAAATCAATTATTTCGAACTTCGGAACTTCAATAATTCATAATAAATAGCCCTTTTATCAGAAAATTCAAATCTCGCAATTTTTTATAGGAAATTCAATTCTCTACAACTTTCCAGAAGAAAGTTTTTCCAAATTCCAAATAGAAATTGACCGAAATTCATAAACTAGACGATTTTACAAAGCTATAATCAAATTTCTCATTAATAATTGTGTCCACCAACACACAAAATATGTGTTAAACATTTAATGCCACAAAAATACTCTTCCTCCTCATATACTCATATATCCCACATTCATTATAAAAATATCACCGTTAATATATTATTAAAATAATATATTTAAATGAATTATTTTATCAGAAAAAGATAAAATATTAATTTTCAACAATTGTCATTTTTAAAATTTTCTCCATCTATATCCACATAAAATCAATATTTTTCTCATCATATAAATTAATAATTAATTATTCACAAATAATATTACAGAATCACAATATCGCAACCAGTGTAGCTCCTGTGAGAGAGGGGTTTTCCAATAAGAATTTCTCCTCTCTTGGCGCGCAATTAGGTGACCAAACCTCTCCTTAGATGTAACTTTCTAGACATTGCCAATAATATTATCTAATAATATTATTAAGATAATATGAATTATTGCTTCAATAATGGAAAATACGTGTAATGACAATTTATCAAAACAACAAAGTAATATAAAATATCAATGCAAAGAATTATTGAATCAATAAAATAAAATACTTTGAAGAATTATCTTTGAATAATTATTGAGTAGTGCCTTCTTCACGTAAGAATCAATAATCGGTGCAATACCGCAAGTCTTCGCTCAACAACGCCAGACAAGGTGTTTTAACCACCGGGTATTCCAACAAGATTAATCGGTATAACAACTTATATTTGTCGCTTTCTTCATCCAATCGCTCGCTTTTTCGTTATGGGGCCCATAAAAGATCAAGCTGCCGTCATTGCATTTAATATTCCCCGACAATGACGAATATTCCACGACCAAACGAATATTCTCCGACAATAATGAATATTTTATAACCACTTGCTTATTCAAATATTTGCGTATTTTACCCATAACTATCCACATTAATCAAATCAACCCTTACTATTTCAAAATAATAAATGAGGAAAATAAATTTCATTTATTAATAATTTGGGGTCTTACAACCTCCCTCCTTATGAAATTTCGTCCTCAAAATTGTCAGACGTGACTGTGTTTTGAAAAGATGAGAATACCTCGCTTTCATTTCCATTTCCAACTCCCGTGTCATTTCCTCAATAGCATGGTTTCTCCACAAAACTTTAACTTGTGGTATAACCTCGAGACATAGGATATGTTCTTTCATCTACAAGATCTTGACAGTACCTCCTCGTATGTTAAGTCTTCGCTATCTCATCCTGGGTTCTAACTCAATGACGTGGTTCGGTCAGTCCACATATTTACATAACATCGATACGTGAAAAACGCGTTATGAACACGCCATACTTGGCGGTAAAACGAGTCTATAGGCCACGGCCCTATTCGATCGAGAATTTCAAATGGTTTAAAAATCGAAGGTTCGAGCTTTCCTCACCTCACCGATTCTCGCTGAATAACGACTTCTTGCATCTTCTTCTTCATATTCATCAACTCAGTGTCCTAGCTTGATAAGCTTTAAATTTATTGATTAAAGTCGATTATACTCAGTATATCATCACGTTAGTACCTAGAGTTTTCATCTCCATCTCTATTATTTATAAATTATACGAAATGAGTCTTTGATAATATCGTACTCAGATTTGTATACGATCTTCTACTCAACACGCCGGCTACCACGTTCGCTTTTCCGTGGATGGCATGGGTCGAACATGTCTTTGAAATGGGTCTCCTCTCGAGTTCTTCAAAGCTCTTCCCACATTCCTCGCTCCATTCGAATTTTGTATCTCTACGAGTCACCAAGCGTTAATGGAATAGCGATTCGAGAATATCCTTCAACGAATCTTCGATAATAACCAACTAAGCCTAGAAAGCTACGATTTCGATTACCGACTTAGGTTGTTCTCAATCGTGACTCATATCCCAACCTTGATAAGACGTTACAATGACACCTATCGCTTTACTATCGCACGAATATGGTGTCCCTACGGAGAGTCCGGCGGTGCATTCCACAAAGGAAGTCACCGATAAAGGCTCAGTACCAAATTCTATAGTTGAATTTTTAACTCCTCAAGTTCAATAGAGCCATTCGATATGAGATTTTAGAAATGAGTTTTGTCTTAGGGTTCAAAGTCGATACAAAATTTAATATCGATCTTTGGGAGTAAGCTAAGAAATTCTTCAGAAATACGTCAGGAAAAATCAATAACAACAGGAATATTATTCAAATCTGACGTGTCTTTATTCAAATCCATAACATGGACTAAGAAAACTTGACATCCGTAATAAACGAATGACTTCATGACTTGATATGAAAATGTTTGACTACAATGGTTTGATTGCTTGAATTGAATAACAAAGTTGCTTAAGAATATGAAAACTAACAACCTTACGAAAAGTAATCAATTTCGGCGTGATGAGTAGTTAACCTTAAAATCACATCAAAAGAAAATATCTCTATAGAAATAAGGTTAACGGTAATGTGATAATGCCAACTCGAATCAAGCAAGATTTCTAAACAACGGATGTAATGAAAGTTTCTCCTAACGTAGTCTCCATAAATCTGGTCAAAGTCTAATTTCTCCGTAGTCAAGTTCAAACGTTGAGCGCAAGCAAAGAGAGATAAAAGAATGGGTAGAACCCCAGATCTCGGTAAGGTATAAACTTCGCAAGAATTTATAATTAACTAACCTGCTATAACTTTGTTCGGGTTCTCGCATTTTGATCGGTCCACGACAAACGCTCTTCCAGAATCGTTGACTTTGACTTTTCTCGAGACATCCTTTTGAGTCACCATTCCCATCGGATCGGGTTTTGATACTGCATAATCTCGAAAGCGATATGTCCTTCTTTTCCACAATTATAGCATACCTTAAACTGTTGTGGGTAGTTTGGGTAATGATATGTCCCTCTTTCCGCATTTGTAACATACGACCGGTGGTTTTTCTCCTCCTTGGAACCGATTACTACTAGCGCCGACGCCGTTTCACATGGTCGTTGTTGAATCTCCTCTTTTAAAATCTCCTCCCGACTCGCTTCTTCTATTTTCATGGCCCACGATTACCACCAGTAGTGGTTACCGCTTTGTCCGTATTCTTCTTTCTCCGCTAGTTATCGTTATTCGATGATCGCTATCTTCTGTATGATCCTCGATTATGGTCTCTCGGTTGAACGCATTTCGTTATCTTGCTTTCTAACAACCGAGCCCCGCGCTTGACAACATCCGAATAGAGAGAAAATTTATGAGAAATGAGATATCGACGTATGCCGGGTTTCAAACCTCTCGAAACATCCGCGTCATACGTCCTCATTCTCCACCAAATGAGGTACAAACTCGATAACTCCGCGAACTTCGCCTCGTCTTTGGGACACCGCCATGTTATTCGCTCCGCCTAATAAACTCCACTTCCTTCATACGATTTAATACTTTCGGGGAAGTACTTGTGATTGAACTGCTTCAAACGCTCCCACGACATCTTTGAGTGCGGTGGATGGGTACGCTTCACGATTCCCACCAAGAATCTGCCTCGCATACGGAACATAAAAGTAGCGAATGGAACTTTGTTCCTCCGTGCATCCCAAGACATAGAATATCTTGGTAATTTGTTCGACCCATGTTTCCGCCGGCGATCGGATCGACTTTCCCTTAAATTCGTGGTCCCAACTCTTTGAACTGCTTGTCATTGTGACAACCCATGAATTGCTATCATTTCTCTCTCAGATTTTGAACACGAGTCTCTCTCGTCGATTTTGCATGATGAATCGCAAAGCTTCTAAACATCCCTCGCTCATCATCTCGCTTTCAGGTGGTGTTGTTCACGGAGGTACATTGCCACTGTTGCACGTTCTCCTCGTTGGTAAAGTACATGCATCTCCACGGTCTCATTTACTCCATCATTAATATTCTCAATCGACATTCTCAAATACCGTCATAAAACAAGGGTTAATTAAGGAAATCAATATATCACATAATATCCCTATATACTAACCAACTAACAAATATGCTTAGGTAGGACACACTAGCGAAGGATTTACTCGCCTCTCCTCCTAGTTCTATTCCCCGATCTCCGCCAGAGATCATATCCCTAAGCTCGATACCAACCGCGACGCCCCAAAATAGGTCCATTCCATCCAACCCATTCTCGAGTCGCCAAATACATGGTATGTAAATAACTACAACTTTATTAATACATTTGTCGTGCAAAATACGACAACATATATAATTGTGAGTTTAAATACAATTATTGTCTTCTAGACAATATACATACCCAAATAAATCCTCATCATAATTATTTATACATTATTTTATAAAAATGGTGAGGACTACTAAACAACTCTCTCTAGAACCTTCATTCCATACCCAGACTAGTACTGCATACGAGAATACCGATAATATAGAGAGAAAACTTCAGTTTCTGGTGTGATTTTCAATACTAACTTCGATAATAGGAAACTTGATAATATAAAGACCCTATTTATAGGAAAATGCTTGTAACACCAAAGTAGAAAATTTAATAAATATTATTATATTTTTTCCAAAACTTCATACGCATGCTTTACCATCCGAACTCAGCCCCATCACATGTTAAATGAGGGAAACAAAATGAAAAACACGCTTTTTGTAAATAAAAATAATTAAAACTTTCAAAAATCAATTATTTCAAACTTCAAACTTCAATAATTCATAATAAATATCCTTTTATCGTAAAATTCAAATCTCGCAAATTTTATAGGAAATTCAATTCTCTACAACTTTGCAGAAGAAAGTTTTTCCAAATTCCAAACAGAAATTGGATCAAATTCACAAACGGATAATTTTACAAAGTATAATCAAATTTCTAATTCAATAATTGTGTCCACCAACACACAAAATATGTTTAAACATTTAATGCCACAAAAATACTCTTCCTCCTCATATACTCATATATCCCACATTCATTATAAAAATATCACCATTAATATATTATTAAAATAATATATTTAAATGAATTATTTTATCGTAAAAAGATAAAATATTAATTTTCAACAATTGTCATTTTAAAAATTTTCTCCATCTATATCCACATAAAATCAATATTTTCCTCATCATATAAACCAATAATTAATTATTCACAAATAATATTACAGAATCACAAGATCTTGTGGTAAAGTAGCTCCTGTGAAAGAGGGGCTTTCCAATAAGAATTTCTCCTCATCGACGCACAATTAGGTGACCAAACCTCTCCTTGTAGATGTAACTTTCTAGACATTTCCAATAATGTTATCTAATAATATTATTCGGATAATATGAATTATTGCTTCGATAATGGAAAATACCGTAATGACAATTTATCAAACAACAAAGAATATAAAATATCAATGCAAAGAATTATTGAATCAATAAAATAAAATCTTGAAATAAAGAATTATCGTAACAATTATTGAGTAGTGCCTTCTTACGTAGAAATCAATAATTGGTGCAATACCGCAATCTTCTTGTTAATGACAACGCGTATTAGTGTGTTTTAACCACCGGGTATTCCAACAAAGATTAATCAGTAACAACAACTTATATTTGTCGCTTTCTTCATCCAATCGCTTTTTTAGTTATGGGGCCCACAAAAAGACGTGCTGCCGTCGTATTTAATATTCCCAAACAAAGTATGAATATTCCACGACCAAACGAATATTCTCCGACAATAATGAATATTTTATAACCACTTGCTTATTCAAAATATTTGCGTATTTTACCCATAACTATCCACATTAATCAAATCAACCTTTACTATTTCAAAATAATAAATAGAGGAAAATAAATTTTATTTATTAATAATTTGGGGTCTTACAACCAATAACCTTTGAGACTGATATGTGGAGGTTTGGATGCAGCATCGTGGAGATGCTGTCTGGTGTTCAACCCTGGTTTGGGAGATCCACCGAAGAAATTTATCAGTCTGTCGTCATGAAGCCTGTTTCTGCATATATATGTGTATATGGGAGATTTATTGCAGGTGGCGGTGGGAATGTAATGGAGATTTTGCATGTTGTAGTTGTTATACATAGATGAGGAGAGAGAGAAGAAGCCCTAAATTAAAGAATCCTAATTGAATATTAATTCCCTAAATTAAGGAATCATACTTGCACTAGTATTGTAAATAAATTTGGAAGTGTATTAGTTGTATAAAAATTTTATGAGGACACTATTGTTGTAATTATTTTTAAAAATGTAATAGAATATGTAATTCATTCTTTAATAATACTAACAAAAGGGGGAAATCACAATTGATTTCTGAAAACAAAACTGAGGTTGGAGAAATTGAAGAGAGAGTAATTTATGTTACTGCAAGAAGCACAAGGTCAGTAAGAGAGTCACGAGAATAGAGTCGCACTCCGCCTCTACACTCATGGCTCGCTAGTCACCAAGATACCACTCAAACCACTCATGAAAGGCTTTGATGGTTCACGGTTTGACTTTTTGCCTTTTACGATTTGGCTTTACCCCTTCTCTATTTTGTGGGTCAAGTGTTTGAGCATGATATATTGATGTATGAGATTTAGAACTGAGGCTTGGCCGCTTGGGTATCTCTAATAAAAAAAATAAAATGAATGGGATCAAAAATTGAGTGGGGGTCAAAAATTAAATGGGGTAATTTTTTTTTTTTAAGTGATTTCAAAAATTGAGTGGGGTCAATTGACCCCACATTTTTACCATAGCTTCCTGTCCATATACATCAGAAAACCACAAATTAAGAATTAATTAATACGTAATGAAGATTTCTATTGTGTAATGAATTAATTAAAGATGTGAAACTACCCTTTCCCGCCAAACTTTTACACTTAGTTAGCAACGTCATGGAAAATGATATTTTGAGTGCCTTATATATTTTTTTACCATTTGTGCTAAAAATTTAAGGCTTAAATATGATTTACTATTCTAAACTATAGGCCATATTCCACTTCGGTGATCCACCTTTTAATTTTATCAATTAAATGATTGAACTATTAATTTTTTTCGATTTCATTCAATTGGGTCTGCCACGTCAGAAATTGCTGACGCGGCATTCTAATAGGCTAAATGAGTTCTTATGTGTAAAAAGAATATATATTTTTAATGAGATCAAAGGACAAAAAGGTAAAATAACAAATAAAACAACTAAAAATTACACAAATAATATAAATTAGTTGTATAATTATTTATTTATAATTATATAAATAATATAAATTATTTATATAATTATTATATAAATAATATAATAATTATTTTTATTAAAAAAAATTGCCTCTAGCTAGTATGGGGCGACTAGCTAGAGGCAGTGGCCCACTCAAATTTTAGGCATGATATTTATATATATAGGGAAAAGATCAGGAACATAATAATTAACTAGCATAAAAATCTTAAGTAGCATAAGTATTTAATAACAAGAGCCTTCCTCCCGTGTCTTTTAAAAAACCCAAATCTGAGAATTCGCAAACTCTCCTCTCTCCTCTCTAGCCCTAGTCGACCTCTTCTCCCCAAATTCGCGAACTGAACAGAGCCAAATTCCTTCCCTATTTTCTACTCTCTCCAAATCGCGAAACCCTAGCTTCTTTAAGAATCACGAAAAATCGACTGAAGCTTCTCTAAGATTTGGGCAAAACACGGAAAATCGCAAAACATTGCACGACACCTGAGCCTCTGGATTGAATTGGGGACATCATTATTGGAGAGGCACAAAAAAACACCCATTGTTAGAGTATGTTTTAAGTATGAATTTTGTTTGTATGGGCAATTTTAACTGTTCATGTTGAAGTATGTTTTAAATCTGGTGGGTTGGTGGAATTGAAGTTTTCTGGAAGTTTCAACTGTTACTCTATAGTTGAGTGTTATTTGTTGTTTTGCTTATTTATTTCTTCATTTTGGAGTGATTGCTCTCATATTAGGAGGTTCCTGAATTATTTGATAGATGCGTGTTATGAATGTAGATGATTTTCTTGTATAATCATGTGCCGAGATTGGCAAATGGAAAATAATGCCTTTTCAACCTGGCTAATAATCAGAAATTTCGTTTAAATATGAAATTTTATTGGTGGATTTCTTTTGGTGTTTAATTCCTAATTTTGTACTAACTTGTTTATGGCCATCTCTCATAAACCTTGCCAAAATTGCTAGTATTGGGTTATGTTTTCCATGAATTTGTGCTAGAAAAATTTATTTTGTTTGGTGAAATAGTTTACCTAACAATTTCCTCTCTATCCAATTCTTGTTGGTTTATTATTACCATGTTTGTGTGTTTTCTTTTTTGATAGGTAACCATAAAATTGTTGGTTAATTATTACTAGTGATCTAATTGTTGGTTTATTATTACCTTGTTTGGACTATATTCACATTATTTGAACATTTGATGATTTTTGATATCAGGTATAATGGATGACATGGACCATGAAATAGGGAGTTGTGGGGATAATGTAGAAATGAATTTGGAAATAGACATGAATGAGGATAACTTGAGTTCAGAGGGGTTGAATGTGAACAATACTAACACTTTTGTCTACTATCCTCAAGTTGCTGATGAGTTTACGCTTAAGCTAGGTCAAGAATTTCAAACATTAGATGAAGTTCACACTTTTTACAATACATATGCAATGCATGCTGGTTTTAGTGTACGGAAGTATCATGAGACAAAAAAAGCGGGAAGTGATGAGATTTGTAGAAAGGAGTATGTGTGTTATAAGCAAGGAAATGGTAAACAATTAGCCGATGTGGTTGTAAAAAGAAAGCGTGGATCGACAAAAGAAGGTTGTACTGCAAGAATTGTAGTGGTAAAAAGAAATGACTTATACATAATTAAGAAAATTGAGGAGGGTCATTCTCACCCATTGTCAACCCCACATAAGAGGCATCTTTTACGATTGCATCGTAATGTATCAATTGCACAAAAATCTTTGAGTCAACAACTTGGCATGGTGAATATACCACAATGCCAACAATACAATTTTCTTGTAGTTCAGGCGGGAGGGTTTGAAAATATTGGTTTCACGCAACGAGATTTGTATAACTTTGAAAGAGACAAGCGCAATGAGTTAAAGGGACATGATGGTGATATGTTGAATGAGTACTTACAGTTAAAACAACAAAAGAATCCTGCTTTCACTTTCACAATTGACACAGACAATGAAAACAGGATTACTCGTTGTTTTTGGGCCGATCTGAGTTCTAGATCAGACTTATAGCTTTTACGGTGATGTTGTCATTTTTGATACCACATACAATACTAATCGTTACGGAATGATATTTGTACCACTACTGGGAGTTAATAACCATGGGCAAACTACTGTATTTGGTTGTGCTTTTTTAAGTGATGAGACCATAGATACTTTTATTTGGCTTTTCAAGTGTTTTTTGGAAGCAATGCCAGGTGATTCCCCTGTGATGATTATCACCGATCAAGATCCGGCTATGACAAATGCAATTTCACATATCCTTCCTAGTACATTTCATAGATATTGTAGTTGGCACATTTTAACCAAATTTTCAGAGAAGATTGACTCGGTAAAATTCAAGGATTATTATAAAGAGTTTGCAGATTGCATTTGGAATTCGGAGACTGTGGAAAAGTTTGATAGCACTTGGGTGGAGTTGGTGGAGAAAAGTGGGTTGAATGATAATAAATGGCTACAATCAATGTATGACATCCGTTCTAGATGGGTACCCGCACATGTGAATCATGTTTTCTCAGCCGGCATGTCAAGTAGCCAACGAGCTGAGAGTTCTCATTCATTTTTAAAAAAATTTGTTTCTAAAAAAAATTCTTTAGTGGATTTTATGATTCAATTTGGCCGGGGCCTTCAACATCAACGACATGTAGAGTTGGTGGTGGATAACAAAGATTTGGTTGAGAGGCCGAGAATCAAATATTGTCATGACTTTTTAGTGCAAATGATTGACATTTATACACACTCTATATATTATAAATTTGAAGAAGAGTTGTGTGAGAGTTTGAATTATAGGTTTGATCTTATGAAAGAGGATGTCAACTACCATGTCTATAAGATTTATCGAAGGAATGTTAACAACTGTAAAGTAAGAGAAATTCATTACGACAAATCTGGAGATTATGCATCATGCACTTGCAAAAAGTTTGAGAGTTCGGGAGTCCTATGTCGACATGTGATAGCCTACTTGAATAAGTATCATGATCTTGACAAATTGCCTACAAAATATATTTTGAAGAGGTGGACAAAGACAACAAAGTCAAGTGGTGTAATTGATGTTAATGGTGTGGCGATAAAAGATGACAAGCCCTACTTACTCTTGCGGAGTCAATTGATTCAACAATCCTTAGATTTTATTGATAGGGCTCTCACAAATGAAGAAGCGACCAATGTTTTAAAAGAATGTTTTGGTGTTGTGGATGAAAAGATCAATGCTATTATTAGAAAGAATGGTTCCACAAGAAACAATGAAATGGAGTGTGGTGGAATGAGTGTATCCAAGTCGGTTAACAAGACATGTACCCAATCGGAGAGTTACATTGAGCCAAACCAAGTGCGCGCAAAAGGGTGTGGCAAAAGGCTGAAGGGTGGCAAAGAAAGGGCTTTAGGTAAAGCAAAAAATTCCAAGGGTAGACGTTGTAATGGATGTGGCAGAGTTGGTGTGACACACGAAAAAAAAATTGTCCCGTGCTTAATAATCAGTAAGCAAGTTTACGTATTTTGACTGTGTCGGCATGTTTAAATTTGAAGTTTGCTATTTGTTTAAATTTGACGCTGACTTTATAATTTGTTTAAATGTAGAACTGGAGCATCAAATGATGATGCTACTCAGGATCCAAGTGTAGATGACGATGAAAATGATTTACCAACAGGTGCAACTGAGATCCAAGTGTAGGTACTAAAGTATTTTTTAACATTACAATCAAGTCATTCAAATACTGTTAGAGCACCCTTAGATTTTCAGTCTTATGATTTAGTTTGGTAGTCAAGTGAAGCGTCTGTCATTTGTAATAACATGCTTCCGTTTGTGATATCACATTAATTCAAATAAAGGATAGAGGAATAAAAGTTAGTCATGGTGAATTTATTGAGTTTTTGTATTAGTTTGGATGTCAAATAATCAAACCCATTCTGGGTGTATAAAATCTTTTATGCAAGTTTTGTTTATATAAATTTATAATTTGAGTTGAGTGATGCTGGTTGAAGATTCTTTCAAACCCAATCTGGGTGTTTCAAGTTCGGTCCTTGTGTAAGAAATTTAAAGTTTGCTATTTGTAATCTGTGATCTATTATTTATTTGTGTTTTGAATATGTTCTTATTCTGTTCTTCAGGTCATGGTGTGATCGGTATGGTGAATTAAGCAAATTTCTCTCCAATGAAGCAAACAAATTTTTAGAAGCTGCTGCTCCAGTTGTGACGCCCCCAAAATAGGTATACATCACCCATTCTGAGTTGTCAATACATGGTACAGAAATAACTACAACTTTATTATTACAACAGTAAAACTGTGAGTTTGAATACAAATATTATCTTCTAGACAATATCTATACTCAAATAAATCCTCATCACATTTATTGATACATTATTTTACAAAAATGGTGAGGACTACTAAACAACTCTCTCTAGAACCTTCATTCCATACTCCAGACTTCGTATTTCGCTTATATTCTCTCGCGCCTCACGAGAAAAAATGAAACAAAAGGAAAAGGGTGAGCTCAACTAGCCCAATAAAGAATATTATGACTAGGATAATATACAACAAATTATCGTTAGTCTTCAATATGGAAAAATCTAATAGAATACAATAGACAACAAGTTTTAAATCAATATTCGCAGTGAAATAATAATTCATTAGAAGAGTTAAGTAGAGAATGCAAACTACTATCTTCTATGTATGAATTTAAAAGTTCATCGCTCTATCTTTTATCCTGTAACATCAATCAATATACATCCGAATCAAATATTCATCTTTGCACTACAGGCCAAAGATATTCATCATTAATTCATGTTCATCTAAACACTGCTCATCTTTGCACTACGGGCCAAAGATATTCATTAGAAATCATTCATCTTTGCACTACAGGCCAAAGATATTCAATAATATCATCATTTAATACTGAGAATGATGAAAAATATTTTTAAAGAAACGAATCCAGTGAAACAAAATGACAAGGATTAAGGATTAAGGATTAAGGATTCGTACTTTGTTTTATCCATGTCCAAAAATACCTCAAAAATAATCATAGTGGTGTAAAATTCAAAAATGATCAAAACATGGATACAATCAAAGCTAGTATCCAGAGTAGATATTTTGGACGAAAAGGAAAATTTTCATTTTTTGATGAATAGTCAGATTAAGTGAATAGTATCAGATATCGTGAATAATAATCTTAGTATCGTGAATAGTAATCCCGACACTAAAAATTCTAAATTTGATTAAAAAGTTCAGATCAATACTTCGGCATAATGATATTAGAATAAATAATATCATAAAAAAAAATAATATCCCTTACCTCGGAAAAATAAAGATTTAACCTGAATCTTTGGATATAAAGTTATAACTTGAACTTGCACCGTAGTATAAGCAATACTCAAAGTATATTCAAAATACTCACAAGAATACTACGATCGATAATATAGAGAGAAAACTTTAATTTACGTGTGATTTTCAATTCTAACCTAAGCACCTATTTATAGAAAAATGCTTTAGAACACCAAAAGTAGAAAATTTATTAAAATATTAATATTTATATTACAATTCCTACGCCCACTTCTAAGGATCTGAATTCAGCCACTTCTAACACATGTAAGACCCTACAACAATGACAAAAAACGTTTTTGTCATTTTAATATTTTATACTTCCAAAATTAATTATTTTGGAACTTCAAAACTTCAATAATTCATAATAAATAGCTCTTCTATCAGAAAATTCGAATCACGCGAGTTTTTATAGGAAATTAAATTCTCTATAACTTTGCAGAAGAAAGTTTTACCAAATTCCAAATGAAATTTGATCAAATCCACAAACCAAAGCGATTTTACAGCTATAATCAAATTTCAATCAAGAAATGGGGTCCATCGACACATAAAACATGCTTTAAATATTTTTGGTAACAAAAATACTTCTCCACATATACTCATATTTCCCACATTTATTATAAAAATATCACCATTATTATATTATTAAAAATATAATAATATATTTAAATGAATTATTTTATCAAAAAAAGATAAAATTTTAATTTTCAACAATTGTCACATTAAAATTTTCTCCATCTATATCCACAAAAATCAATATTTTCCTCATCATATAAACCAATAATTAATTATTCACGAATAATATTACGTAATCACAATATCGACAACCAGCGGCCTCCTGGAAAGAGGGCTTTCCAATAAGAATTTCTCCATCTTTGGCAAGCAATTAGGTGACCAAACCTCTCTTTAGACAGAACTTTCTAGACATTACCAATATTGTTATCTAATAATATTATTCAGATAATATGAATTATTGCTTCGATAATGAAAAATACTTTGTGTAATGATAATTATTGAAACAACAGAATATAAAATATCAACACAAAGAATTATTGAATCAATAAAATAAATATCTTTGACAATAATTCATCGTAACAATTATTGAGTAGTGCCTTCTTATGTAAGAATCAATAATTGAATTTGCAATACCGTGCTATCTTGTTTTAACCACCGAGTATTTTAACAAAGATAATTGGTAATAACTAAGTCGTTATTTTAAACAACTTATTCTTGTCGCTTTTCTTCCTCCAATCGCTTTCAGTTATATGGGCCCACACATGGTCATTACCGCTATGCATGCGAATATTCCCAACAATGATCTGAATATTCCATGACCAAGCGAATATTCCCCAACAATAATGAATATTTTATAACCACTTGCTTATTTTGAAATATTTGCGTATTTTACCCATAACTATCCACATTAATCAAATCAACCCTTACTATTTCAAAAATAATAAATAGAAAATTAAATTTCATTAATAATAAGTTGGGGTCTTACAACCTCCCTCCTTATGAAATTTCGTCCTCGAAATTGACGTACGTCTGTGTGTTTCGAAAAGGTGAGGATACCTCGCTTTCATTTCTGCTTCCAATTCCTGTGTCATTTCTTCTATAGCATGGTTCCTCCACAAAACTTTAACTTGTGGTATGACCTTTTCGTATGTAGGACATGCTCATTCCTATCCAAGATCTTGACAGGTACCTCCTCATACGTTAAGTCTTCGGCTATCTCGTCTGGTTCTAACTCAATAACGTGGTTCGGGTCTTTCACATATTTACGAAGTACAGATATGTGAAACAAATTATGAACACGAGACATACTTTGAGGTAACGCGAGTCTATAGGCTACATTTCTACTCGGGTCAAGAATTTGAAATGGACCAATAAATCGGGATTGAGCTTTCCTCTCTTCTAAATCTTGTAACTCCCTTCCATGGAGCAACTCGCAACAATACATGATCCCCTATACTAAATTCCACGTCCTTTCGATGAAGATCCGCATAACTCTTTTGTCGATCTTGTGCCATTTGTATACGTTGTCGAATCATTTGGATCTTTTCGGTAGTCATATGTACTAACTCGGGTCCCAACAATGTTGCTTCACCCACCTCATCCCAACATATTGGAGAGCGACACTTTCGTCCCATAGAATGCTTTAAATGGAGCCACACCTATACTTGCACGATAATCTGTTGTTGTAGGAGAATTCCACCAATGGTAAATACTTATCCCAACCGCCTTGAAGTCTAGGACACGAGTCTTAATAGATCTTCAAGAGTTTGAATAGTCCTCTCGATTGTCCGTCTGCTTTGAGGATGGTATGCGAACTAAATCGCAAATCCGTGCCCATAGCTTTTTGCAAGCTAACCCAAAATCTTGAAGTGAATCTTGGGTCACGATCCAAACTATGGATACAAGCATGCCATGCAACCTCACAATCTCATTCACGTATATACTAGCAAGACGTTCAAGGAATAAGTCTCCGTGTCGGCAAGAAATAAGCAAACTTGGTTAATCTATCAACAATAACCCAAATAGCATTGATGCCTTGAGAAACCATAGGAAGACCCGTGAATTGAAATCCATGGTAATGTGTTCCCACTTCCATTTTAGAATCTCAAGTGGTTGCAACGGACCCTTAGGTACTAGATGCTCCGCCTTTACACGCTGACAAGTTAAACACGTTGAGATAAACTTTGCAATCTCTCTCTTCATATTGTTCCACCAAAATGTATGTCAAGATCACGATACATTTTGGTACTTCCAGATGGATTGCAAATGGTGTATTGTGCCTCCATCATAATCTTGTACTTCAAATCGTAGTCGTTAGGGACACAAAAGTCCAGAGTGGACTCAAGTATTCTTTCTTCATCAATTCTCGCTTAGGAATAGCTCCTTCTTGTACTTTCTTCTTCATACGCATCATTCCGGGCCGGTGGCTTGAAAGCAACCTTAACTTTTTCTATTAAAGTTGGCTCTACGTACAGTATACTTGACATCATCGCACTTTTCGCTCACGCATATGATCTTCTCACTCAACGCGTCACTACCACGTTCGCTTTTCGGGATGGTATTGAATAGTGTGGTCGTAGTCTTTCAATAGCTCGAGCCAACGTCATTGCCGCGCGATGTTGAGTTCTTTTTGAGTGAAGAAATATTTAAGGCTTTTATAGTCCGAATATATCTCCACTTTCTCCCCATATAGATAGTGCCTTCGGATCTTTAAGCGGCAACGATTGCCGCTAACTCTAGATCATGAGTAGGATAATTCCTCTCATATTCTTTAAGTTGTCGCGAGGCATAGGCTATGACTTTCCCACGCTATATGAGAACACATCCTAACCCTTTGCACAAGCATCAGTAGATAACAAATCCATCCGTACCGATGGTATTGTTAGAACAGTCTTAAATAAGTCTCCTATTAAGCTCTTGGAAACTCTTCTCGCATTCCTCTCTCCATAATGAATTTTATATCTTTCCGAGTTAATTTGAGTTAATGGAGTAGCGATTCGAGAAAATCCTTCCACGAATCTTCGATAATAACCATTAAGCCCGAAAAGTGCGTGCTTGATCCTTGACTACTGGTTGCTCCCAACTTTGTATTGATTCAATTTTTCACGGATCAACAGATACTCCATGTTTTTGACACCACGTGCCCAAGGAATGCTACTTCCTCGAAGCGTAACTCGCATTTCTTTAACTTGGCATAAAGCTTGTTTTCACGAAGACTTTGGAGTACCAGACGAATGGTGCTCATGATCTTCACGGCTTTTGGAATATATGAGGATGTCATCAATAAAGACAACAACGAATCGATCCAAATATTCCTTGAATACTCGGTTCATCATATCCATGAAAGTCGCGGAGCAGCATTAGTCGATCCAAAGAGACATGACTAAGAATTCATAATGCCCGCATCTGGAGTTCTCAAGGCGCTCTTTGGAATATCCTCGATTCTAATCTTGGTGATGATATCCGAATCGAAGATCGATTTTTGAAAAGAATTGTGCTCCTTGCAATCGGTCAAACAAGTCATCAATACGAGGTAGAGGATACCTATTCTTGATAGTGACATGGTTCAATTCTCGATAGTCAATACAAAGTCGCATACTCCGTCTTTTCTTCTTTACAAATAAAACAGAGCACCCCAAGGAGATGTACTAGGGCGAATGAAACCGATGTCCAACAATTCCTCGAGTTGAACCTTTAACTCCTGCAGCTTCAATAGGAGCCATTCGATATGAGGTTTTAGAAATGGGCTTTGTACGGGTTCAAGATCAATAAAGAATTCAACATCACATTCGGGGTAGACAAGGAAGTTCTGTAGAAAATACGTCGGAAAGTCAATAACAACAGAATATTATTCAAATTTGACGTGTCTTTATTCAAATCCATAACATGGGCTAAGAAAGCTTGACATCCGTTTTCAATAAACGAATAGCTTTATGATTAGATATGACAATGATTGATTTTAATGGTTTAGTTGCTTGAATTGCATAACAAAGTTGGTTAGGAATATGAAAACTAACAACCTTACGAAAACAATTAATTTTGGCATGATGAGTAGTTAACCAATCAATCCATAAAATCACATCAAAAGCAAGTATCTTTAAAGAGATAAGGTCAACGGGTAAGGTGATGGTGCCAACTTGAATCAAACAAGATTTATAAACAAAGGGATGTGATGAAAGTTTTTCCTAACGGAGTTTCCACAGATAGGTCAAAGTCTAATTTCTCCGAGTCAAGTTCAAACGTTGAGCACAAGCGGGAGAGATAAATGAATGGGTAAAGACCGTGATCAAGTAAGGTATAAACTTCGCAAGAATTTATAAATAGCTTACCCGTGATCACCTCGTTTGGGTTCCTCGCATTTTGACCCGATCCACAACAAACGCTCTTCCAGAACCGCGTTGACTTTGACTTTTCGGACAATCTTTTGAGTCACCGTCCCCATTAACTAGGTTTTACATCTGCGTAATCCTTCGCGATATGTCCTTCCTTTCCACAATTATAGCATACCTTGAACTGTTGTGGGCAGTTTGGACTGATATGTCCCTCTTTTCCGCATTTGTAGCATACGACCGGTGGTCGTTCCCCTCCCTTGGAACCAGTTGCTGCTGGTGCTGCCATTTTCATATTGTCGTTGTTGAATCTCCTCTTTTTAAAATCTCCTCCCGATTCGCTTCTTCTATTCTCATGGCCATGATTACCACCAGAGTGGTTACCATTTTTGTCCGTCTTTTTCTTTCTCCGCTGGTTATCGTGTTTTTTTTTTTGACCGCCATCTCCTTGATGATCCTCGTTTGTGGTCCTCAATTAATAGTACTCGTTATCTCGCTCTAATAATTGGGCCCTATTTACAACATCCGAATAGAGAGAATTTATGAGAAATGAGATATCGACTTATCTTGGGTTTCAAACCTATAAGAAACATCCGCGATCATCGTTCCTCATTCTCCACCAAATGAGGTGCAAACACGATAACTCTGCAAACTTTACCTCGTCTTCGAGACACCGCCATATTGTTTTGCTCTAATCGATGAACTCCACTTCCTTCATATAGCGAACACTTTCGTGAAAGTATTTGTCATTAAATAGTTTCAAAATGTCTCCCAAGACATGCCGAAGTTTGTTAGGTTTGTAATATTCATAGCGCAATCAAATTGCATAAAAGTGCGGAGCGTGTAAAATCGAGTTTAAAAATTTTACAAACCATATACCCGGATCACCCTTTATGCACAATTATTAATTAAACGAAGAATAAGAAATTATGAAATCATACCTTGTAGAAACGAGCTTCCTCGTGCGAGTTCACCTCCCACTTCTCCGCGATCTCCTTGAATCCACCGGGTTTGGTTCCTTCCTTTGATCAACGTCAGCCACCCAAACGTTTGGCCTCTAGAGGTGATCCACCAAGGAAGAAGAAAATTCAAGAAGAAGGGTGGTTGGCTAAACCCTAGTTTTTCTATCTCTATAGAAATGGTGTACTCTCCAACAAATTGGAATTATTACGTTGTAAAAGTCAACAACCCATGACACCCATAATAAGACTCCTCTTATTTATAGATGTGGGCAACCCATCTTAACAATTAAGGAATTGAGTTTTATTTAATTAATTAAATTCTTTTAATTAATTAAGCTCCCTAATCTTATTAGGGATAATTAATTAAACTCTTTTAATTAATTTAACCTCCTAATCTTTTTAGGAATAAATGAGAGTACTTATATTAAATTAATTCCTAAACTCTTTTAGAAATTAAAATAATAATAATTGTAATAATATTAATAAGACTCCTCTTATTAATTTTTATTTAATATTTCTAAAATATTAAATAATAAATATTAAGCTATTTAATTTATTCTATCACCATAGATTAAATTAAATATACATAACATATTATTACGATTATGCCATTAACTTCTTAAATAATTATTCTTCCTTTTATGGTGTGACCCTTTAGGTTCTCCATATTAAATCTACAATGAATAAATCAATTAGAACAATTCTAATCTTATTTAAATAAATAAATTAAACAATTAATTTATTTAAATAAATAATATTTATTCTACAATAGGGATAAGCCTCCCTAGCGATCAACGACTTTCCAGATAATATAGATTTCAACATTAATCATTAAAGAACCTTTGAGTAAATAGTTCTGAAATGCACAATTCAATCCTTCCACCATACAATGTCCCAATTAAATATAAGACATGGAATTACCACAAGTCTTATTTTATTTAATTATATGTATTTCGATCCTTAAATGCACAACTCCAAATAATGCAAATTAGAAACTCCTTTCTAATTTCATTCTGCCTTGGCCAAGGACTACTGGGTTGTCATTTATCGAATCACATAGGACATTTCTCTTCTTTTATTAGAAGTGATAGATTCTTTATTGATCATACATTATCTCCATGTATAACTTATTATACCCAAACATACCCTTTGATATACCCTAAGGGTCTTAAGGAATAAGTCAAAGTATAACTCATCATACACAAAGATACTATGATGATCTCAAGTCCAAGGATTACTTGACTTACTATCACTATAGAATTCTATTGACAGCAAATAAAACTCCATTAGGTATTCCTTAGCGAGCCAATGCTTCGAATGAACTTATTCTCTAATAAGCACCTACATACTTGCTTTAGTGTCTCCACACAAATGATCATGAGATCAATCATCCTCATCCAACGAAAGCAAAGCAACGTATGTACCAATCTATCCGGATTCACTAATCCCCAATTTAGTAATCCAATGATTGGGAACTATTTTAGTTTTAAGCTTTCTAAGAATTTAGATCTCATTAGAATGATCATCATCATTATTCTAAAAGCATTGTTTAAAACTATGGGTTTATCACATATTATAAAAACAAAGATCATGTAGATAATTAAAAGCCTTTAATAAATTGATACTTTTTATTAATAAATGAATAAGATTGTTACAAAGTATATGCTTTATCATCAAACATGATTGGCTTGTGTGCATATTACTTTCAATCTCCCACTTGCACTAAAGCCAATCGTCATGGTATCTTATACTCTTCTTCTAAGTGACGATTATCCTGCCATTGGATAAGCTTTAGTTAATGGATATGTAATGTTGTTCATGAGAGTCCACTATCTCTATAGTGATTTCCCATCTTTCAATGATTCTAATAATCAAATGAAAGTGCCACAACACATGTTTAGATCCAAGATGAGACTTAGAACTATTCCTAGTTCTAAATGAACTTTAATCCAAACAATCAACTTGCAGCCTTCATTTATAGCTATTTACTTTGTCTTTATCACTAAACCAAAGAACTCTTTGTTTGCTTGGAACCTTTCCAATTCATCGCACCACTGCTCAAGGTAACCCTTTACCTTAAAGTGGATTTTTCATCGCCTTGGTCTATCTCGAAAAACTTTAGTCCGTTAAGCCCTCTAGTTTTAATTTAGACCCACCATGAATATGATCACATCCTCGACTTAGGTTAAGAACTTTAAGATGTTTTTCACCGACTCACAAAGTGAACTTCTCCGTATATGATCGATCAACATCGTGTCTCGTATATTTCATTGCATACATGATAGTTACTCATGTGATCTCTCTTTTGGAGTCTGTGGGGACTATTAAGAGAGATACACTCCATGGCTCATCAACGTGAGACATCTCTTGGAGTTTACCATGCTAAACGACTTTAGCATCAAATGAATATACGTTCCTTGGGTTAAGTCGAGCATCCTCTTAAATCTATCTATATTGATTTATATCCCCAATTAAGATACTCTTCCCAAATCATTCGTGGAGGATTGTTTAGACAACTTTATCTTTACTGATTGTAGCATTGATATGTCATTCCTTATCCGTAGTATATCAACATATAATATTAGGAATGTCACGATGCTCCCAATTGACCCTTTTGTACACACTAGAACTCTTTTACCTCATCAGATGTAACTCGATCATCATCTTCTATGATGCATACCTCATCATCATCATCATGTATGATGAATCCATACCTCCCGGGTATCTTCAAGATTATTCCGTTTTACGATTCGGTTGTGGTACAATAGGTCTATCTACAAGTTCCTCTTATTTGACTTATAGTGTTTTGTGGTTCTTGAACTCTTCAAGATCTATTATCCTCCCACTAGCCCCTTCAATGATAAACGCCTTTATCTTAGAAGGCAGCGTGTTTCGTAATAAACACCTTTTGCTAAGTAGGATTATAGAACATATACCCTAAACTTACTTTAGGATGTCCCACAATCTGTACATGTCAAATCTTGTCCCAAGCTTATCCTTTGAAACCTTTTCACATAAGTTGGAACCCCTTATCTTAACAAACTTAAGATTAGGAATCCTCCCTGTCCATAACTTTTATGGAGTCTTGGGGCCGGATTTAGAGATTACCTTTTCGTAGATATGCAGCCATTTCTAGGATATGACCCTAGAGGGATACTGAAATGTCGGTAAAATCATTATGGACCGCACCATGTCCAACAAGGTACGATTTTCCTTTCAGATACATCAATCAATTATTACGTATCATGAGGTGTCCATTATGAGAAAAACTATTTGAGATGATGCAGAAACTTATTGCACAAGTATTTATTCCTTGATCTAATCAAAGAATCTTAATACATTGCCAATTTGTTTCATTTTTGAATTCTTTGAACCTTTCAAATAATTCACACTTGTATTTCAAAGAAATACACATTCAACTCTTTGAATGATCATCTCCTTTTCTTATACTAGTTTGTTCAATTTGCAAAATATATTTTTCACGTAAAATCAAGTATACAAAATTTATTAAGTAATATTCCATTCTATACAAAACATTATTATTATAAATAGAAACAACAATTGTTCTTAATTATAATACCAAAGTTTTCATTGTCCAACAATAAAATGGAAATAATATTTTTAACAAGAACTGGAATACAATAACAACTTATTGACTTAATAGATTTGCCGTAGGTATTGCTAAACTATAAGTTTCTATGGCTAATGCAAAGAACCTTTTGCTTCATTTTCCACACATAGGATTACTTATCTTTGTTTAGCTTTCTACTTCTGGGTCCCTTCATAAATCTATATTTATGATAACCAAAGTCGGTATCCAATACCCAAGTAGAACCTCGACTTAAAGAAAATTTTATTTTAAATCATGAACAAATTTGTATTTATAACCAAACTTCACTAAGCTTCTTTGGTTAGCCTCTGCAAGATACTTCTCGCAGCTTTCTTTCCAAAGGTCCAAAGTTATAGCGGTGGAAGCAAACTTCTTTGCTATCCGTATCGCTTTTGTTCTTATTATCATTTGTTTATGCCTTTCTATTTACCTTCTTTGAATCGCTCTTCTTTTTCGTAAGATCCTTTGGCCCCTACCAAGTAAGACTTGATCTTTCTTGGTTGAAAGTGACTCTCAACATTTTTCAACATGTTAAGCAAATCGTGAGGTGATATCTAGCTTGTTCATATGAAAAATTCACAACAATTGTGAAAGGAGTCCGGGGAGTGAGTGCAAGATCAAATCTTGGCTCAACTCTCCATCCATGACAAAACCAGTTGTCCTAATTGATCAATCAAATTGATTATGTTAAGAACTTTTTATGCATCTTTATAGTGCATTGGCCATTCTAGATCGGAAGAGCTCCTTAGATATCTCGATATCTATCAGTCCTACTTTCCTCACCATTAACTACTTGATGTGCGGGAATATAGTAGAGCATCCATAGTTTCATCTTGACGTCAAAGCTCGTTATTCATGGATGCGAGCATGATGCATTGAGCCAACTACGCATCATCTCGCCACTTTCTAAAAGTAGCAATCTCTTCCTCGAGGCATTATCTCGCAACCATTGCGAGGATAGACATATTAAGGACATAAGATAGCATTTCACCTATGAGAACTTTTCTCAATTTCCTTAACCAATCCGCTTAATTCTATTCCCATTAATTTAGCATCTAATATGCTTCGCAGTTGATAGTAATTTTAGACATTGTAAAATTACAGAAATGAATTTGTAATTAACAACATTTTAACATACATTCTATTATTAATTACCAAAATAAATTAGGTCTTGTTTTAAATTGGTATCTCCCACTATTTTCTTCAAACTATATTACCTCACTTATATAGTTCGGCAAAAATCTAATTAAAGATTTGCTAGTGAGAATAAGGATCCCATTTCAAATGTATATAGCCTTGTGGTGAAACAACAAACTATATATAAATAAATAGGTAGACAACTTTTGTCAATTACATCAACTATGTAACTCCTCAGTATTTTGCCTCTCGATTATTTTGATCAAGTGGTGGCACATCCGAATCAAAATTATCCAAGTTAAGTCCACCTAGCACTCCATATATTCAAAAAGAAAAATATCATCCTTGTGGTGACACAACAAAACAATATTGTTCAATTTTCTTTATAAGCATCAAATGTGATAAATTAACATCTTAAATACTTAATACTTGCCTTGTGGTGACACAACAAACTCATATTAAATATTTAATACTCTATTAATTTTATCATGCTAGAAAGCGACGTTCGATATTCCAAATATCTTTGAACGCTTAGGACTTAATATAAAATTGAGGGGTTTGTTATTAATTTGTCTCATCTTGTTTAGCAGCATTTATATATATATATAAAATACGCGTCGTATTAATGAACATGCGAAGCATGTTTGCATAATATATAATATATATATAGTATAAGCATGCATATAGAATACTATATTCTACCCTGATTGATTATGAACTTTTATTCTAGTTTGGTTCACTAGAGCCACCAAGTGAACCAAAAGGTCAAACCCTTGGGGGTGCAAGAATTAATATTTAAATATAACTATTACATTTAAACCCTGGCTCCATAACAAACGGGGTCTTCAAGCGCCTTGCGCTTGATCTCCAATTCTTCAAAATAATTCTAAGAATTCCTATTACAAAAACTATTTAAAATAAATAGAAACCTTGATCGTTAGATCGAGGGAAGTACATAGGAGGGGAATAGAATTTACATTAAGAAAAATTGAGAAGGCGAGTGCACGCAGACCCCATTTATTAAAACCCATACATTCATACATCCAACTAAAATAAAATCCAATCGCATTGGTCAATAGTCCATAATCAATCCCATTTATTATCATACACATCATCATATGCATCAATAAATAACATTCATCATATGAATAATAAACATTTAATATATATATTGATATCATTTAATGGGCAAATTTAGTTAGTATAAAATCTATTTTGAATCAAAATAAACTCCTTTATTTTAATCCAAATTTAAATCAAAATAAAACTATTTTATTTTAATTTATCTAATTTTGAATAAAATAAACTATTTTATTTTAATCAAAATCTTTAATCAAAATAAACTCCTTTATTTTAATTAATTATGGAATCCAATTCCATGTAATAAAAAATCTTTAATTAAAATAAACTCTTTTATTTTAATTAATTATGGAATCCAATTCCATGTAAAAAAAAAATATTAAAGGAAACACTTGATTATCTTTCCTATTCACAAATAAACTCTTTTATTTTGAATAATATGAAATCTTATTTCATATTTAAATAAACTCCTTTATTTAAGGAAACATGGATTTTCTTTCCTATTCACAAATAAACTCTTTTATTTTGAATAATATGAAATCATATTTCATATCTAAATAAACTCCTTTATTTAAGAAAAAAATAGAATCCAATTTCAACTCCAATTAGTTAGCATGAAATCCAATTCCAACTCTAATTAGTTAGCATGAAATTCTAATTTTAAAATTAAAATAAATTTTTTATTTTAATATTAAAATAAACCTTTTATTTTAAGATTAAAATAAACCTTTTTATTTTAATTATAAAATTATTAAAATTAAAATAAAACTTTATATTTTAATATTAAAATAAACCTTTTATTTTAAAATTAAAATAAACTTTTTATTTTAATTATATTATAATTAAGAATATATATATGTTTATATATATTCGTAATATATATTATATATATATATAACCATAATACATATGAAGAAAACTTAAGAATCCTGAAGACACTCCAAGCTTCTGCCGCTGCTAACTGCCGAATTCCTTATCCCTTTTGTTTGGTATTTTATGTTGCTTCGGTTTTCATCAAAATTTTGAACCGTGCATGTATTTTTTTTTTATGGTTTCCGTGCATCATCAAGTTGCTGACTTCGGTTTCCGTTCCTTTAATTCCGTGAGTTCTTTGCCGAATTTTGGGCTGCTGATTTCCTTTTTAAAATGACTCATGCTGCACGGTTTTTGATATTTTTTTTTTTTATAAATTTTATACAAACAAATTATGCCCAATTAAATTGTTCTAAACACATATCAATATACATATTAAATTAAAATAATTAATAATTCGCATAAAGGTTTGGCTCACGATGCCAATCATTAGGTTTGTAATATTCATAGCGTAAGAATCAAATTGCATAAAAAAGTGCGAAGCGTGTAAAAAAGAGTTTAAAAAAATTACAAACCATATACCCGGATCACCCTTTATGCACAATTATTAATTAAACGAAGAATAAGAAATTATGAAATCATACCCTTGTAGAAAACGCGAGCTTCCTCAGTGCGAGTTCACCTCCTCCTACTTCTCCATGATCTCCTTGAATCCACTGGGTTTGGTTCCTTCCTTTGATCAACGTCAGCCACCCAAACAATTGGCCTCTAGAGGTGATCCACCAAGGAAGAAGAAAATTCAAGAAGAAGGGTGGTTGGCTAAACCCTAGTTTTTCTATCTTTATAGAAAGGGTGTACTCTCCAACAAATTGGAATTATTACGTTGTAAAAGTCAACAACCCATGACACCCATAATAAGACTCCTCTTATTTATAGATGTGGGCAACCCATCTTAACAATTAAAGAATTAGGTTTTATTTAATTAATTAAATTCTTTTAATTAATTAAGCTCTCTAATCTTATTAGGGATAATTAATTAAACTCTTTTAATTAATTTAACCTCCTAATCTTATTAGGAATAAATGAGAGTACTTATATTAAATTAATTCCTAAACTCTTTTAGAAATTAAAATAATAATAATTGTAATAATATTAATAAGACTCCTCTTATTAATTTTTATTTAATATTTCTAAAATATTAAATAATAAATATTAAGCTATTTAATTTATTCTATCACCATAGATTAAATTAAATATACATAACATATTATTACGATTATGCCATTAACTTCTTAAATAATTATTCTTCCTTTTATGGTGTGACCCTTTGGGTTCTCCATATTAAACCTATTTGTGAATAAATCAATTAGAACAATTCTAATCTTATTTAAATAAATAAATTAAACAATTAATTTATTTAAATAAATAATATTTATTCTACAATAGGGATAAGCCTCCCCTAGCGATCAACGACTTTCCGGATAATATAGATTTCAACATTAATCATTAAAGAACCTTTGAGTAAATAGTTACTGTCTAATTCAATCCTTCCACCATACAATGTCCCAATTAAATATAAGACATGGAATTCTTGTCAAGTCTTATTTTATTTAATTATATGTATTTCGATCCTTAAATGCACAACTCTAAATAATGCAAATTAGAAACTCCTTTCTAATTTCATTCTCGCCAACCCAAGGACTACCGGGTTGTCATTTATCGAATCACATAGGACATTTCTCTTCTTTTATTAGAAGTGGTAGATTCTTTATCGATCATACATTATCTCTATGTACAACTTATTATACCCAAGCATACCCTTTGATATACCCTAAGGGTCTTAAGGAATAAGTCAAAGTATAACTCATCATACACAAGATACTATGATGATCTCAAGTCCAAGGATTACTTGTACTACTATCACTATAGAATTCTATTGACAGCAAATAAACTCCATTAGGTATTCCTTAGCGAGCCACGCTCAAAGGAACTTATTCTCTAATAAGCACTCTACATACTTGCTTTTAGTGTCTCCACACAAATGATCACGAGATCAATCATCCTCATCCAATGAGCAAAGAACGTATGTACCAATCTATCCGGATTCACTAATCCCCAATTTAGTAATCCAATGATTGGGAACTATTTTAGTTTTAAGCTTTCAAGAATTTAGATCTCATTAGAATGATCATCATCATTATTCTAAAAACATTGCTTAAAACTATGGGTTTATCACATATTATAAAACAAAGATCATGTAGATAATTAAAAGCCTTTAATAAATTAATACTTTTTATTAATAAATGAATAAGATTGTTACAAAGTATATGCTTTATCATCAAACATGATTGGCTTGTGTGCATATTACTTTCGAGTTCTACTTTGGATGGTACGCAACTTCGCACTCCCACCAAGTGATCGCCTCGCCACGGAACATAAAGGTGGCGAATGGAACCTTCTGTTCTCCGTGCATCCCAAGACATCGAATATCTTGGTAATTTGCTTGAGCCATGTTTCCGCCATGATCGGATCTCGCTTTCCTTAAATTCGTGGTCCCAACTCTTTGAACTACTTGGTTGTGACAACCCGTGAATTGCTATCATTTCCTCCTCAGATTTTGAACACGAGTCTCCTCATGCGATTTTGCATGAACTAATCGCAAAGCTTCTAAACATCCCCTCGCTCATCATCTCGCTCGGTGGTGTTGTTCACGGGAGGAACATTGCCAACTTGTTGCACATTCTCCTCGTTGGTGGTGAGTACACGATCTCCACTTGTCTCATTTCCACCATTAATATTCTCGGTCGACATTCTCAAATCTTGTCATAAAACAAAGGCTAATTAAGCAAATCAATATATCACATAATATCCCTATATACCCACCAACTAACAAATAAGCTTAGGTAGGACACACTAGCGAATGATTTACTCGCTCTCCCTCTTAGTTCTATTCCCGATCTCCGCCAGAGATCATATCCCTAAGCTCGATACCAACCGTGGCGCCCCAAAATAGGTATACATCACCCATTCCGAGTTGTCAATACATGGTACGTAAATAACAACAACTTTATTATTACAACAAGAAAGCTGTGAGTTTGAATACAAATATTATCTTCTGATAATATCTATACTCAAATAAATCCTCATCACATTTATTGATACATTATTTTACAAAATGGTGAGGACTACTAAACAACTCTCTCTAGAACCTTCATTCCATACCTCGACTTGTACTCGCTATATTCTCGCCTCTCCGAGAAGAAAAATGGAACAAAAAGGAAAAGGGTGAGCTCAACTAGCCCAAAGAAAGAATATTATGTCTAAGATAATATACAACAAATTATCGTTAGTCTTCATAGGAAAAATCTAATAGAATACAATAGACAACAAGTTTTAAATCAATATTCGCATGGAAATAATAATTCATTAGAAGAGTTAAGTAGAGAATGCAAACTACTATCTTCTATGTATGAATTTAAAAGTTCATCGCCTATCTTTTATCCCCGTAACATCAATCAATATACATCCGAATCAAATATTCATCTTTTACTACAAAGCCAAAGATATTCATCACCAAGTCATGTTCATCTAAATAAATTGCTCATCTTTTGCACTACGGCCAAAGATATTCATCGAAAATCATTCATCTTTGCACTACACAGCCAAAGATATTCAATAATATCATCATTTAAGACCGAGGATGATGAAAAATATTTTAAAGAAACGAATCCAAAGGAAATAAAATGACAAGATTAAGGATTAAGGTTTCATACTTTGTTTTATCCATGTCCAAAAATACCTCAAAAATAATCATAGTGGTGTAAAATTCAAGAATGATCAAAACATGGATACAATCAAAGCTAGTATCCGTAGTAGATATTTTTTGACTGAAAAGGAAAATTTTCATTTTTTGATGAATAGTCTTAGTATTAAATGAATAATCTTCAGATATCGTGAATAGTGCCGTATACGTGAATAGTAATCCCGACACTAAAAGTTCTAAATTTGATTAAAAAGTTCAGATCAATACTTCGGCATAATGATATTAGAATAAATAATATCATAAAAAAAAATAATATCCCTTACCTCGGAAAGACAGTACTTCTAACTGGAATACTGGATATAGGCTATAACTTGAACTTGCACCGTATAGCAATACTCAAAGTATACTCACAAGAATACTATTAGATAATATAGAGAGAAAAACTTCAATTTACGGTGTGATTTTTTCAATTCTAACCTAAGCACCTTATTTATAGGAAAATGCTTAACACCAAAGTAGAAAATTTATTAAAATATTAATATTAATATTACAATTCCTACGCCCACTTCTAAGGATCTGAATTCAGCCTCTTCTAACACATGTAAGACCCACAACAATGACAAAAAAACGTTTTTGTCATTTTAAATATTTTATACTTCCAAAAATTAATTATTTTGGAACTCCAAAACTTCAATAATTCATAATAAATAGCCCTTTTATCAGAAAATTTGAATCTCGCGAGTTTTTATAAGAAATTAAATTCTCTACAACTTTGCGAAAAAAGTTTTCCAAATTCCAAATGAAAATTGACCAAATTCATAAGCAAAGCGATTTTACATGCTATAATCAAATTTCGATTCAAGAAATGGGGTCCACCAAACACATAAAACATGCTTTAAATATTTTTGGTAACAAAAATACTCCTCCTCCACATATACTCATATATCCCACATTTATTGTAAATGTAAGACCCAAGCTTTTATAAATAAAGATGAATTTTTCTATAAATATTATTTTTGAATATTATGGAATAAATTTGATATAATGTTATAGTTGTGGGTAATATTTATAAATTTTGCAAAGTATGCAAGTTATTATAAAATATTTGTTTGGTCGGGGAATATTCTTTTTGTTAGGGAATATTCGTATAATGGCTCTGTGACGCCCCCAAAATAGGTATACACAACACCCATTCTGAGTCGCCAAATACATGGTACAAGAAGCAAACTACAACTTCAATAATACAAATGTCGTGTGAAATACGACAATATATCTTGAGTTTTAAATACAAATATTATCTTCTAGACAATATCTATACTCAAATAAATCCTCATCACATTTATTGATACATTATTTTACAAAAATGGTGAGGACTACTAAACAACTCTCTCTAGAACCTTCATTCCATACCCCCACTAGTACTTTCGCTACATTCTCGCCTCCCGAGAAGAAAAATGGAACAACAAGGAAAAGGGTGAGCTCAACTAGCCCGATAAAAGAATATTATGACTAAGATAATATACAACAAATTATCGTTAGTCTCCAATAGGGAAAAATCGATAGAATACAATAGACAACAAGTTTCAGATCAATATTCGCATGGAAATAATAATTCATAGAAGAGTTACGTAGAGAATGAAATCTACTATAATCTATGAATTTAACGATCCATCATCAATATTTTATCCTCGTAACATCAATCAATATTCATCTCAAATCAAATATTCATCTGCACTTCTGAGCCAAAGATATTCATCAATCGGTCATGTTCATCTCAACACTGCTCATCTTTGCACTAAAGGCCAAAGATATTCATCGATCATTCATGTTCATTTAAACACCTGCTCATCTTTGCACTACTGATGCCAAAGATATTCTTCAGAATCATTCATCTTTGCACTACAGGGCCAAAGATATTCAATAATATCATCATTTAAGATCGAGGATGATGAAAATATTTTTAAAGAACGAATCCAAAGGTGAAACAAAATGACAATGATTAAGGATTAATGATTCGTACTTTGTTTTATCCATGTCCAACAATACCTCAAAAATAATCATAGTGGTGTAAAATTCAAGAATGATCAAAACATGGATACAATCAAAGCTAGTATCCGAATAGATATTTTGGACGAAAAGAAGAAATTTTATTTTTCGATGAATAGTACAGTATCGTGAATAGTCTCAGATATGTGAATAGTCGTATACGTGAATAGTAACTCAGACCAAAAGATAGAAATTCCACAAAAAAATATTTTCACGTTTAATGAATAGTACTTTCGTGAATAAGAACTCGTGAATAGTAACTCATGAATAGTAACTCGTGAATAAGTAACTCATGAATAGTAACCCCAGACATGAAAAAGTTCCAAATTTGATAAAAACTTGGATCAACATTTCAAAGATAATGATATTGAAGAAATAATATCATTACTGAAAAAAATAATATCCCTTACCTCAAAGAATCGATTATTTGGAAGGAAAGGCTCGGGAGTGATCTTTGAATGAAACTTGTACCTAATAAAGAACTCTCAAAGTATCTAAATACTCACAAAATACGCTCAATAATATAGAGAGAAAGAGAAAACTTTGTTTCGGTGTGATTTTCAATTCTAACTTAGCCCTCTATTTATAGGAAAATGTTAGCCGTACCAAGCGGACTTGACTGCTACTACGATGGCTTTACCTCGCTACTATTGCCACCCACCACATTTGAAATAAAATTCAGCACATTTTTCACCAACCACAAGTGGGGCCCACTCAATTCTAGAATTTTCCACCAAAATCAATTATAACCCTACTTTCCTAATCAAACACCTCTTAAAATTTATAACAAATCATTCGCTCATTTTAACGGTTCAAAATTTGTGGACATATACTCAACTTATATATGTATAACATACCCAAAAATTACCACAATCCAACTATCGGATTTAAAAATTATAACCCCATGAATATATCTCAAAACCCCGATTTGATTTTAATACCTCCAATCCGATAAAATACTTGATAAAACACCTCAACATTAATTTCTTCATTTATAACCACATAAATAAATCCATCATTTATATCCACATAAAATAAATATTTCTTTATCATATGAATCAATAATTAATTATTCACAAATAATATTACGAATCACAATTATGACAACTAAAGTAGCTCCTGTGAAAGAGGGGCTTTCCGATAAGGATTTCTCCTCTTCTTGGCGCGCAATTAGGTGACCAAACCTCTCCTTGTGAACTTTCTAGACATTGCCAATAATGCTATCTAATAATATTATTCAAATAATATGAATTATTGATCCGATAATGGAGATAATAATGCGGTGACAATTATTGAGCAATGAATAATATAAAATATCAACGCAAAGAATTATTGAATCAATAAAATAAAATATTGAACAAGAATACTTCTTGTGAAAATTATTGAGTAGTGCCTTCACGTAAGGATCAATAATTCAATAATCATCGTGCAATACTGCAAGTCTTCTTCTTGTGCAACACGCCAGACATCGTATTTTAACCACCGGGGTATTCCAATGATCTTAATTGGTAATAACTACGCCTGTTATTTTTAACCAACTTATATTTCTCGCTTTCTTCATCCAATCGCTTTCAGTTATGGGGCCCACACACAGGTCGCTACTGTCGTCATTTATATTCCCGACAAAGCATTTAATATTCCACGACTAAATGAATATTCCCCACAAAAATGAATATTTTATAACCACTTGCTTATTTTGAAATATTTGCGTGATTTAACCCTTAACTATCCACATTAATCAAATCAACCCTTACTATTTCAAAATAATAAATAAAGGAAATTCCTTTTATTTAAAAAAAAATTTCGGTCATACATAATTCCTCTCATATTCTTTGAGTTGTCATGAGGCATAAAGCTATAACTTTTCCATGTTGCGATAAGAACACATCCCAACCCTTTGCCCAAGCATCATCAGAGATGAAAAATCCTCCGAGCCGGATGGTATTGTCGTAACAAAATGAAATAAGTCTCCTCTTGAGTTCTTGAAAACTCTTCTCACATTCTTCGCTTCCAACCGAACTTTGTATATTTTCGAGTCACCGAAATCGATGGAGTAGCGATTCGAGAAAATCCTTCCACGAATCTCCGATAATAACTAGCTAAACCGAGAAAGCTACGTACTTCTATCATCGATTTAGGTTGTTCCCACTTTGAATAGCTTCAATCTTTCTTTGGGTCAACAAATATTCTATGACTTGATACCACGTGCCCAAGGAATGCTACTTCTTCGCCGTAACTCGTGATTTCTTCAACTTAGCATAAAGCTTATATTCACGAAGCTTTTGGAGTGTCACCAAAGTGTTGCTTCCATGATCTTCACGGCTTTTGGAATAAATAAGGATGTCATCAATAAAGATGACCACAAAGTGAGCTAAATATTCCTTGAATACTCGGTTCATCATATCCATGAAGGCGGAGGAGCATTAGTCAATCCAAAGGACATGACTAGGAATTCATAATGCCCGTCTGAGTTTATTAAGCCGTCTTTGGAATGTCACGGTTCTAATCTTCAATTGGTGATATTCTAACGAAGATCAATCTTTGAAAAGAATTTGGCTCCTTGCAAATCGGTCAAACAGTCATCAATACGTGGCAATGGATACCTATTTTGATGGTGACATGATTCAACTCCCGATAATCAATACATAGTCGCATACTCCCATCTTTCTTCTTCACGAATGAACAGAGCACCCCAAGGAGAAGTACTAGGACGAATAAAGCCAATGTCTAACAATTCCTGCAGCTGGGTCTTTAACTCCCGAAGTTCAATAGAGCCATTCGATATGGGGCTTTGGAAATAGGTTTTGTCACCGGGTTCAAGGTCGATACAAAATTTAATTTCACGCCAGGGGTAGGCCAGAAGTTCTTCTGGAATACGTCAGAAATTTATTAACAATAGGAATATCGTTTAAAACCGCGTATTTTTATTTAAATCGTGATATGAGCTAAGAAAAGCTTGACATCCGTTTTTCAATAAACGAATAGCTTTATGGCTTGAGATGACCGTGATTGATTTTAATGGTTTGGTTGTTTGAATTCGCATAATAGGTTGATTAGGAATATGAAAGCTAACAACCTTACGAAAATAATCAATTTTTGCATGATAAGTAGTTAACCAATCAATCCTTAGAATCACGCCAAATGCAAGTATTTTTAATGAAATAAGATCGACAGGTAATGTGAGGGTACCGATTTGAACCAAACAAGACTTATAAACAGTGGATGTAATGAAGGTTTCTCCCAACGGAGTTTCCACAGATAAGTCAAAGTCTAATTTCTCCGGAGTCAAATTTAATCGATGAGCGCAAGTAGGAGAAATAAAAGAATGGGTAGAACCGGTATCAAATAAAGTATAGACTTCATTAGAGTTTATGATAAGCTTACCCGTGATGAC
This sequence comes from Panax quinquefolius, assembly GCA_020205615.1. Classification (NCBI taxonomy): domain Eukaryota; kingdom Viridiplantae; phylum Streptophyta; class Magnoliopsida; order Apiales; family Araliaceae; genus Panax; species Panax quinquefolius. The sequence continues at coordinate 21,908,936 of CM035161.1, forward strand.
CTCATTCGGATTCCTTGCTCTTTGGGAGGTCACAACAAACGCTCTCCTCAGACTACCTGGGTTTGAATTTTCCGGGATGGCCTTTGGTGCCTCCATCCTAGCTGAATTTGTCTTCTGTGGCACAAAAATCAAGCTAAGTGACCTTCTCTTCTATAATTATAACATGCTTTGACTGGCATGGCGCAGCTTGATCGATGTGTCCCTCTCTCCGCATTTGAAGCATATGATAGGTGGTCTTTCTACTTCCTTAACAATGGGTGTCTTGCCGACGCCTCTTTCCACCATTGTTGAATCTCCGCTTTCTTGAAATGTCCATTCTTATTATTTTGGCCCCGATAACCACCGGTGGTTACCATATCCGCATGTTGATTCCTCCGCTTGTTGTCACCGCTCATGACTACTCTCTACCGGTATTATAATTTTATTACCGCTTCTCTTTTAGTTGTGTTGACTCATTATCGCGTTCCACTAATCGAGCCCCCTATTTACAACATCCAATACAAACATAGTTTATGAGAAATAAGATGTTGACGATATCTCCCGCTTCAAACCTCTTAAAAACATTCGCGCCATTCTCTTCATTATCCACCAAGGGGACGAAACCGTGATAACTCCGCAAATTTTGCCTCGTATTGCGACACTGGTCATATTGTTTTGTTCCAACTTGATAAATTCCACCTCCTTCATGTGGCGAATACTTTCGGAAAATATTTGTCGTTGAATGACTCCCCGAACTTCTCCCAAGATATCTTCAAGACAAAGAAGTTGAAAGTACGCTTTTACCGATTCCCACCAAGAATCCGCCTCTCGCGCAAGAATATAAAGGCGTAAGGGAACCTTTTGCTCCTGAGCATCCCAAGACATCAAATATCTTGATAATCATTTTATCCATGCTTCCGCTTTGAAGTGGTTTTGTTTCTCTCCTTAAACTCCGGTGGTCCCAGCTCCTTGAATTGTTTAGCGGTGACCACCGAGAGTTTTCCGTGTTTCCACCTACGTTTTGGGACAGAGTCGTTCTCGCTTCTTTGTTGCATAAATTGCATAAAGCCTCTAAACATTTGATCATTCATCATTTGGTCGGTGTTATTGTTTGCGTGAGGATTGTCGCCTTCCCGATGCACATTATCCCGATTATTGATATGTGGTGAATCAACGATCGCAAGGCTCCATTACTATTCTCAACATTCTCGGATGTCATTTTCAGACATCGCCACAAAACAAAAGGTTAATTGACATGTAACAAATTATCCCTATCTTCTCGACCAACCAATAAAATAAAGACGTAAACTTAGGTAGGTCATACTAGCGAAGGTATTCCCGTCTCCTCCCTCCTAGTACTATTCTCACATCTTAGCCAGGATCATATCCCTAAGCTCGATACCAACCGTGGCGCCCCAAAATTAAGTATACATCACCCATCTTGGGTCGCCACTTACATGGTACGTAATTTAAATACAACTTACTAACATAACTCGCATGTACAATACGACATAAATCGTGAGTTTAAATACAAATATCGCCTACTAGATATTATACAAACTCAAAAAGGAGTCCTCATTACAATTATTATCACACTATTTCACGTAATAGTGAGGACTACTAATGCTATCTTCAGACCATCACTGCTTTCCCACTCGTCCCAACTATATTCTCATTTCACAAGAGAATAAAGTGAAAGAAAGGGTGAGCTCAACTAGCCCAAAGAAGAAATATTATGACTAAGATAATGCGTAATAAATTATCAATAGTCTTCAACAATGTTAAACCGATAAAATACAATGATAACCAGCTTAATCTGCAGCGGAATATCTAATCCATTAAAAGAGTCAAGTAGAAAATAAAGTCTACTATCTTTTAGGTTTTAAAAGGTTTTTCATCATCGTTATAAATGAGACTCACTTTAATAAATATTCCACACCATCGAATCACCCCCCCGCACTACTACCAAGGATATTCTTTAAGATCACGACCACAATTATTCATGCACTCACGCGCCAAGAATATTTGTGTATTCATTAATGGTCATGATCATGCCAACAATCATCCCATCAATGCACTACTACCAATCGAGGATTTTTACCACATCATTTGTAACATTACTACCATGATTACAATCCGAATAGTCTCTCGGTCATAATCATACCAAGTCCATCTATGCACTACAAAAGCACATATGACTTTAAAAAATATAAACATGAGGATGATGACAATGATATAAGAATTAAATAAAACAAGTTCAAGAATTATTTTATCTAAGAATTATTAACGTCCAAATTATCAACATAATACTGCTTTTGTAGAGTAAAATTCAAGAATGATCGTAAGAATATTTCCATGAAAAGATATCTTTGGATGAAACGCAAATATCAAGGATATTCCACTAATTTCATGGAGTATAGAAGTCAAAGTTTTAACCAACCGGGTATAATAAAGAATAGAATAACAAAAGAAATCACCATGCATGCGATAGATCAAGACAAGCGGTGTTATTCCAATGTAATAATAAATAACGGAATCCGTGTCCGCGTAAAACGCATGCATGTGATGTTCAAACAGAATAATAAAGAATGGAACCAGTCCCGGCGTAAAACACATGCATGTGATGTTCCAATGTAAATAATAAAAAGACAGAACTGTGTCCTGTAAAACACATGCATAAGATGTTCCAATGTAATAATAATAAAGATTTTAACCAGTCCTGTAAAACACATGACATGTGATGTTCCAATGTAATAATAGAAGAATGTCACCAAGTATAGAGGTAAACCACGATATAAAAAGTTATTCCAATGTAATAATAAGCAATGGAATAACAACAGCTTCTCTTCATGAATAAGAAAGAATAACACCCCTTACATTTGGTAGGAGATTGAATATCGCAGCAGAAGTAAGAACAAAATACTCTTCTTCTTTCTCTCTTATTCTCTCTATACTTTCTCTCTCTATAAGCTTGAATGAATTCGTGAAAATAATGAAGCCCTAGCCTCTATTTATAGAAGATTTCTAGCTTAGCACACCGCCGTGTGAAAAAAGGCAAGTGGCTCGACGACTAATGATGTGAAAAGAAAAGTGGTTTGACGCTTGTAATGTGAAACGACAAGTGGTTCGACGCTCAGTAATGTGAAACGACAAGTGGTTCGACGTCTAGTAAAGGTATTTACTATTAACGAAGGTAAATACTATTGACGAAGGTAAATACTATTCACAAGGGTAATTACTATCGACGAAGGTAATTACTATTAACGAAGGTAAATACTATTCACAAGGGTAATTACTATCGACGAAGGTAATTACTATTGATGAAGGTAAATACTATCGACGAAGAGACTCTTAGATGATGACATATGAGCCCCCATAAAATAATCAAACTTACCACAAATCATTTTTTTTCATCAACACATATTTAATCTTTCAACAATTATTAATCATTTATAACTTGTCGCCTCAATTATTGATTTAATACTATAACATATTATATGATGATGATAATCTTGTGACAATAATTGAATCAATAATATAAGAGATATGATGCAAAGAATTATCGTAGCAATAATTGAAAGATAAATTGAGTGACTTCTCACGTAAAGCATCAATAATCAATCTGGTATATGCTCTTATATGACCCACGCCATTCATCAGATTTTTACCATCGGGTAGTTCAACGGTTTTAACGGTAACACCTCCGCCGTTATTTTTATAAAATATTTTGTCGCTTTCTCAATCCGATAATAATTACATTATGGGGTCCACCAATGATTGAGCCTGTATGACCCCGAAATTTTTTTTAAATAAAAAGGAATTTCCTTTATTTATTATTTTGAAATAGTAAGGGTTGATTTGATTAATGTGGATAGTTAAGGGTTAAATACGCAAATATTTCAAAATAAGCAAGTGGTTATAAAATATTCATTTTTGCTTGGAATATTCATTTAGTCGTGGAATATTCAGATCGCTTGTGAATATTCGCATTTACGACAAGCGACCATGTGTGGGCCCCATAACGGAAAGCGATTGGATGAAGAAAACGAAAATATAAGTCAAGTTAAAAATAACTACAGAATTGTTATCAAGTAAGATCATTGAATACCCTATGGTTAAAATACAAGAATACGCGTGGTCGCAGCAAAGAAGATTACCAGTATTGCACGAGATTGTTGAATTATTGATCCTTACGTAAGAAGGCACTACTCAATAATTTTCACAAGAGTTACTGCTCAATATTTTATTTTATCGATTCAATAATTCGCCAAGTTGATATTTTATATTATCATTGTTCAATAATTGTCACCGTGACATTATCTCCATTATCGATCAATAATTCATATTATTTGAATAATATTATTAGATAAGCATTATTGGCAATGTCTAGAAAGTTCTGTCAAGGAGAGGTTTGGTCACCTAATCAAGCGCCAAGAAGAGAGAAACCCTTATCTGAAAGCCCCTTTCCGGGAACTACTTATTATTATAATCAGATTCTCGTAATATTATTTGTGAATAATTAATTATTGATTCATATGATAAAGAAATATTTATTTTATGTGGATATAAATGATGGATTTATTTATGTGGTTATAAATGAAGAAATTAATGTTGAGGTGTTTTATCAAGATTTTATCGATTGAGGTATTAAAATCAAATCGTGGGTTTTGAGATATATTATGGGGTTATAATTTTTAAATCCGACCGCTGGATTGTGGTAATTTTGGGTATGTTATACATATATAAGTTGAGTATATGTCCACAAATTTTGAACCGTTAAAAATGAACGAATGATTTGTTATAAATTTTAAGAGGTGTTTGATTCTAAAGTAGGGTTATAATTGATTTTGGTGGAAAATTCTAGAATTGAGTGGGCCCCACTTGTGGTTGGTGAAAAATGTGCTGAATTTTATTTCAAATGTGGTGGGTGGCAATAGTAGCAGTGTAAAGCCATCAGTAAAGTCAAGTCTGCCTTCACGGCTAACATTTTCCTATAAATAGAGGGCTAAGTTAGAATTGAAAATCACACCGTAAACAAAGTTTTCTCTTTTCTCTCTATATTATCGAGCGATTTTGTGAGTATTTAGATACTTTGAGAGTTGCTTGCTCAAAGATAAGTTTCATTCAAAGATCACTCCCGACCTTTCCTTCCGGCACTCGATTCTTTGAGGTAAGGGATATTATTTTTTTTCAGAATGATATTATTTCTTCAATATCATTATCGTTGAAATGTCGATCCGAAGTTTTTATCAAATTTGGAACTTTTTCATGCTCTGGGTTACTATTTCATGAGTTACTATTCACGAAGTTACTATTCATGAGTTACTATTCACGAGTTACTATTCACGAGTACTATTCATGAAGCGTGAAAATGTTTTTTTGTGGAATTTCTATCTTTTGGTGTCTGAGTTACTATTCACGATACTCTGACTATTCACGATACTACATTATTCACGATACTAAGACTATTCATCGAAAAATAAAATTTCTTCTTTTCATTCAAAAATATCTATTCGGATACTAGCTTTGATTGTATCCATGTTTTGATCATTCTCAATTTTACACCATTATGATTATTTTTGAGGTATTGTTGGACATGGATAAAACAAAAAGTACTAATCATTAATCCTTAATCCTTGTCATTTTGTTTCACCGGATTCGCTTTTTAAAAATATTTTCATCATCCTCGCCTTAAATGATGATATTATTGAATATCTTCGCCCAGTAGTGTAGTAAAGATGAATGATTTCTCAAGAATATCTTCTTTGGCTGTAGAGTGCAAAGATGAAGCGGTGTTTAAATGAATACGACCGATCGATGAATATCTTTGGCCTTTAGTGCAAAGATGAACAGTGTTGAGATGAATACGACCGATTGATGAATATCTTTGGCTCAGTAGTGCAAAGATGAATATTTGATTTGAGATGAATATCGATTGATGTTACAGGATAAAATATTGATGATGGACCGTTAAATTCATAGATTATAGTAGATTTCATTCTCTACGTAACTCTTCTATGAATTATTATTTCACCGCTGCGAATATTGATCCAAACTTGTTGTCTCATCAGATTCTATCGATTTTTCCTCTCGCTGGAGACTAACGATAATTTGTTGTATATTATCTTAGTCATAATATTCTTTATCGGGCTAGTTGAGCTCACCCTTTTCCTTGTTGTTCCATTTTTCTTCTCGTGAGGCGCTAGAATGTAGCGAGTACTAGCCTGGGGTATGGAATGAAGGTTCTAGAGAGAGTTGTTTAGTAGTCCTCACCATTTTTGTAAAATAATGTATCAATAAATGTGATGAGGATTTATTTGAGTATAGATATTGTCTGTAAGATAATATTTGTATTTAAACTCACAAATATATATTGTCATATTTCACACGACATTTGTATTATCAAGTTGTAGTTTGCTTCTTTGTACCATGTATTTGGCGACTCGTAATGGGTGTTGTGTATACCTATTTTGGGGGGCGCACAATTGGTATCGAGCTTAGGATATGATCTCCAAGCGAGATCTGGGAATGTAACTAGGAGGGGAGAGACGAGTAAATCCTTCGCTAAGTGTGTCCTACCTAAGCTTATTTGTTAGTTGGTCAAGATATATGGGATATTATGTGATATATTGATTTCTTAATTAACCCTTGTTTTATGACAAGATTTTGAGAATGTCGAATCGAGAATATTAATAATGGAAATGAGAACGTGGAGACGCTCAGACTTCACCAACGAGGAGAACGTGCAACAGTCGGCAATGTTCCTCCCGCGAACAACACCATGGAGCGATGATGAACGAGGGATGTTTAGAAGTTTTTTTGCAGCTTCATGCAAAATCGCATTTAGGAGACTCGTGTTCAAAATACAGAGAGGAAATGATAGCAATTCACGGGTTGTCACAAACCAAGCAGCTTCAAAGAGTCGGGACCACCGTAATTTAAGGGAAAGCCAGATCCGATCACGGCGGAAACACGGGTCAAGCAAATTACCAAGATATTCGATGTCTTGGGATGCACGGAGGAACAGAAGGTTCCATTCGCCACCTTTATGTTCCGCAAGCGGTGCAGACATCGGGGGAGTCTGTGAAGCGCACTCCATCCAAATTAAGACTCAAAGATGTCTTGGGAGACATTTCAGAGATTATTTAATGACAAATACTTTCCCGAAAGTGTTCGCTATATGAAGGAAGTGGAGTTCATCGATTAGAGCAAAACAACACGACGGTGTCTCAAAGACGAGGCAAAGTTTGCAGAGTTATCCGTGTTCAGCACTCATTTGGTGGAGAATGAGGAACGATGACGCGGATGTTTCTTAGAGGTTTGAAACCCAAGATACGCCAAGATCTCATTTCTCATAAACTTTCTCTTTATTCAGATGTTGTAAAATGTGGCTCAATTATTAGAAATGAGATAACGAGTACGGCCAACTCGAGGGACCATAACCGTGATCGTACTCGTAGATAAAGCAACAATGTAATAATGATAACTCATGAGAAGAAAGAAACAGATTTTACAGTAAATGGTAACCACTCGTGGTAATCATGGTCATGAAAATGTAAGAAGCGAGTCGAGGAGGAGATTTTAAAAGAGGAGATTTAATAACGACTATGTGAAGACGACAAAGGTTTGCAAAGAATCGGTTCTAAGGAGGAGAACGACCACCCATTATATGCTACAAATGCGAAAAGAGGGACATATCACCAAACCGCCCACAACAAATTCAAGGTATGCTATAGTTGTGGAAAGGAAGGACATATCGCCGAGATCAGACGCAGAATAAAACCTAGTTCAATGGGACGGTGACTCAAAAGATCGTCCCCGTAAAAGTCAAAGTCAACGATTCCGGAAGAGCGCTTGTTGTGATCGGTCATAACGCGAGAACCCAAACGAGGTTATCACGGTAAGCTATTTATAAATTCTTGCGAAGTTTATACCTTACTTGATAATGGGCATACCCATTCATTTATCTCTCTCCGCATGTGCTCAACGCTTAAACTTGACTCCGAGAAATTAGACTTTGACCTATCTCGTGGAAACTCCGTTAGAGAAAACTTTCATCACATCCACTCGCTTATAAATCTTGTTTGATTCAAGTTGGCACCATTACCTTACCGTGACCTTATCTCTTTAAAGATACTTGCTTTTGATGTGATTTTAGGGATTGATTGGTTAACTACTCATCATGCCAAAATTGATTGTTTTCGTAAGGTCATTAGTTTTCATATTTCTAACCAACCCGTTGTATGCGTAATTCAAGCAACTAAACCATTAAAATCAATCACCGCTATATCTAATCATAAAGCTATTCGCTTATTGAAAAACGGATGTCAAGCTTTCTTAGCCCATGTTATGGATTTGAATAAAGACACGCCAAATTTGAATAATATTCCCGTTGTTATCGACTTTCCCGACGATTTTTCAAAGAACTTCCCTGGCCTACCCCGTAACGTGAAGTTGAATTCTTTATTGATCTTGAACCCGCATAAAGCCCATTTCTAAAACCCCATATCGAATGGCTCCTATTGAACTTCAGAGTTAAAGGTCCAACTACAGAATTGTTGGACATCGGTTTCATTCTGGCCCTAAGACATCTCCTCGGGGTGCTCCTGCTTTATTCAGTAAAGAAGAAAGACGGAGTATGCGACTTTCATCGACGACTATCGAATCGAACCATGTCACCATCAAGAATAGGTATCCTCACCTCGTATTGATGACTTGTTTGACCAACCAGCAAAGGGCACAATTCTTTTCAAAATCGATCTTCGCTCGGATATCATCAAATTGAAGATTAGAATCGAGGATATTCCAAAGACCGCCTTCGTAACCCTGGTATGGGCATTATGAATTCTTAGTCATGTCTTTTCTGACTAACTAATGCTCCTCGCGGCTTTCATGGATATGATGAACCGAGTATTCAAGGAATATTTGATCATTGTTGTCAGTTTTTTATTGATGACATCCTTATATATTCCAAAAGTCGTGAAGATCATGAGCACCCATTTGAAGTCGGTACTCCAAAGGCTTCGTGAAAACCAACTATATGCCAAATTGAAGAAATGCGAAGTTCGCTTGAGAAAGTAGCATTCCTTGGGCACGTGGTATCAAACATGGAGTATCCGCTGATCCGGCCAAGATTGAAGCAATACAAAGTTGGAGCAACCAAGTCGGTGGATCAAGTACGTAGCTTTTTGGGCTTACCGGTTATTATCGAGATTCGTGGAAGGGTTTTCTCGAATCACTACTCCATTAACTCAAATAACTCTAAGGATACAAAATTCGCTTGAATGAAGAATGCGAGAAGAGTTTCCAAGAGCTTAAGAGGAGACTTATTTCTAAGACTGTTTCTAACAATACCATCCGTTCGGATGGATTTGTTATCTACAAATGATGCTTCGCAAAGGGTTAGGATGTGTTCTCATGCAACGTGGGAAAGTCATAGCCTATGCCTCGACAACTTAAAGAGAATGAGAGGAATTATCCTACTCATGATCTAGAGTCAGCAAAGCAATGCTGCCGCTTAAAGATATGGAGGCACTATCTATATGGGGAGAAAGTGGAGATATATTCGCACCATAAAAGCCTTAAATATTTCTTCACTCAAAAGAACTCAACATGCGGCAATGACGCTGGCTCGAACTATCGAAAGACTACGACCACACTATTCAATACCATCCCGGTAAAGTTTAACGTGGTAGCCGACGCATCGAAGTAGAAGATCATATGCGGAACGAAAAGGATGATGTCAAGTATACGATGTAGCCAACTTTAATAGAAAAGTTAAGGTCGCTTGCCACCGAATCCGGAAATTTATGCGTATGAAGAAGAAAGTACAAGAAGGAGCTATTCCTAAGCGAGAATCGATGAAGAAGGAGGAATACTTGAGTCCACTCTAGACTTTGTGTTCCTAACGACTGATTTGAAGTACAAGATTATGATGGAGGCACACAATACACCATTTGCAATCCATCCTCGAAGTACTAAAATGTATCGTGATCTTCACATACATTTTGGTGGAACAATATGAAGAGAGAGAGATTGCAAAGTTTATCTCAATGTGTTTAACTTGTCAACGTGTAAAGATTTTAGCATCTAGTACCTAAGGGTCCGTTAAACCACTTGAGATTCCTAATGGAAGTGGGAACACATTACCATGGATTTCATACGGGTCTTCCTACGGCTTCTCAAGGCATCAATGCTATTTGGGTTATTGTTGATAGATTAACCAAGTCTCATTTTCGCTTTCTTGCCGATACGGAGACTTATTCACTTGAACGCCTTGCTAGTATGTACGTAAATGAGATTGTGAGGTTGCATGGCATGCCCAGATCCATAGTTTCGGATCGTGACCCAAGATTCACTTCAAGATTTTGGGTTAGCTTGCAAAAAGCTATGGGCACGGATTTGCGATTTAGTTCGCATACCATCCCCAAACCGGACGACAATCGTAGAGGACTATTCAAACTCTTGAAGATTTATTAAGACTCGTGTCCTGACTTCAAGGGCGGTTGGATAAGTATTTACCATCAGTGGAATTCTCCTACAACAACAAAGCTATCGTGCAAGTATAGGTGTGGCTCCATTCAAGCATTATATGGACGAAAATGTCATTCTCCAATATGTTGGGATGAGGTGGGTGAAACAACATTGTTGGGACTCGAAAGTTAAGACGTATGATCACCGAAAAGATCCAAATGATTCGACAACGATACAAACCGACAAGATCGACAAAAGAGTTATGCGGATCTTCATCGAAAGGACGTGGAATTTAATGTAGGGATCATGTATTGTCATGAAGTTGCTCCATGGAAGGGAGTTACAAGATTTGGAAAGAGGGAAAGCTCAATCCACGATTTATCGGTCCATTTCAAATTCTTGACCGAGTAGGAAATGTAGCCTATACTCTCGCTGCATTACCTCCGAGTATGTCTCAGTGTTCATAATGTGTTTCATATATCGGTATTTCAGAATATGTGAAAGACCCAACCACGCTATAGAGTTTGAACCCGGATTTAGATAGTCAAGACTTAACGTATGGTGAGGTACCTCACCAAGATTTTGGATAAGAAGGAGCATGTCCTACGCCAAGAAAGATCATACCACAAGTTAAAGTTTTGTGGAGGAATCATGCTATAGAGGAAATGACCTGGAATTGGAAACGAAATGAAAGCGAGGTATCCTCACCTTTTCAAACACTGTGTACGTGACGTCCAATTTCGAGGATGAAATTTCATAAGGAGGGAGGTTGAAGACCTCAAATTTTTTTTAAATAAAAGGAATTTCCTTTATTTATTATTTTGAAATAGTAAGGGTTGATTTGATTAATGTGGATAGTTAAGGGTTAAATACGCAAATATTTCAAAATAAGCAAGTGGTTATAAAATATTCATTTTGTCGGAATATTCATTTAGTCGTGGAATATTCAGATCGCTTTGTGAATATTCGTATTTACGCTGCCAGCAACCCATGTGTGGGCCCCATAACGAAAAGCGATTGGATGAAGAAAACGACAAATATAAGTTGGTTAAAAATAACTGCCAGTAGTAGTTATCAAGTAAGATCGTTGAATACCCGTGGGATAAAATACGATGAATACGCGTGGTCATTGCAAAGAAGACACCAGTATTGCATGCAAGATTGTTGAATTATTGATCCTTACGTAAGAAGGCACTACTCAATAATTTTCACAAAGAGTTATCGCTCAATATTTTATTTTATTGATTCAATAATTGTTTGCGTTGATATTTTTATATTATTATTGCTCAATAATTATCACCGCACATTATCTCCATTATCGATCAATAATTCATATTATTTGAATAATATTATTAGATAGCATTATTGGCAATGTCTAGAAAGTTCTGTCAAGGAGAGGTTTGGTCACCTAATCATGCGCCAAGAAGAGAAATCCTTATCTGAAAGCCCCTCTTTCCGGAACTACCGTTGTCATAATTGTGATTCTCAGTAATATTATTTGTGAATAATTAATTATTGATTCATATGATAAAGAAATATTTATTTTATATGGATATAAATGATGGATTTATTTATGTGGTTATAAATGAAGAAATTAATGTTGAGGTGTTTTATCAAGATTTTTATCTGATTGAGGTATTAAAAATCAAATCGTGGGTTTTGAGATATATTGCGGGGTTATAATTTTTAAATCCGACCGCTGGATTGTGGTAATTTTTGGGTATGTTATACATATATAAGTTGAGTATATGTCCACAAATTTTGAACCGTTAAAATGAACGAATGATTTGTTATAAATTTTAAGAGGTGTTTGATTCTGGAAAGTAGGGTTATAATTGATTTTGGTGGAAAATTCTAGAATTGAGTGGGCCCCACTTGTGGTTGGTGAAAAAATGTGCTGAATTTTATTTCAAATGTGGTGGGTGGCAATAGTAGCGCGTAAAGCCATCGTGTAGCAGTCAAGTCTGCTTTGGCTGGCTAACATTTTCCTATAAATAGAGGGCTAAGTTAGAATTGAAAATCACACCGTAAACAAAGTTTTCTCTTTCTCTCTATATTATTGAGCGTATTTTGTGAGTATTTAGATACTTTGAGAGTTGTTGTTCAAGATAAGTTTCATTCAAAGATCACTCCCGACCTTTCCTTCCAAGCACTCGATTCTTTTGAGGTAAGGGATATTATTTTTTTTCCGTAATGATATTATTTCTTCAATATCATTATCTTTGAAATGTCGATCCAAGTTTTTATCAAATTTGAAACTTTTTCATGTTGGGGTTACTATTCATGAGTTACTATTCACGAAGTTACTATTCATGAGTTACTATTCACGAAGTTACTATTCACGAGTACTATTCATGAAACGTGAAAATGTTTTTTTTTTGTGGAATTTCTATCTTTGGTGTTCTGAGTTACTATTCACGATACTCAAGACTATTCACGATACTCAAGACTATTCATCATCTAAAAATAAATTTCTTCTTTTCGTCTAAAATATCTATTCGGATACTAGCTTTGATTGTATCCATGTTTTGATCATTCTTGAATTTTACACCACTATGATTATTTTTGAGGTATTGTTGGACATGGATAAAACAAAGTACGAATCATTAATCCTTAATCCTTGTCATTTTGTTTCACCGGATTCGTTCTTTAAAAATATTTTTCATCATCCTCGCCTTAAATGATGATATTATTGAATATCTTTGGCCCAGAAGGCAAAGATGAATGATTTCAAGAATATCTTTGGCTCAGTAGTGCAAAGATGAAAGTGTGTTTAAATGAATACGACCGATCGATGAATATCTTTGGCCTTTAGTGCAAAGATGAACAGTGTTGAGATGAACATGACCGATTGATGAATATCTTTGGCTCAGAAGTGCAAAGATGAATATTTGATTTGAGATGAATATCGATTGATGTTACAGGATATAAAATATTGATGATGGATCGTTAAATTCATAGATTATAGTAGATTTCATTCTCTCACGAACTCTTCTATGAATTATTATTTCACCGCGAATATTGATCTCGAAACTTGTTGTCTATTGTATTCTATCGATTTTTCCTCGTTGGAGACTAACGATAATTTGTTGTATATTATCTTAGTCATAATATTCTTTATCGGGCTAGTTGAGCTCACCCTTTTCCTTGTTGTTCCATTTTTCTTCTCGTGAGGCGAGAATGTAGCGAGTACTAGTGGGGTATGGAATGAAGGTTCTAGAGAGAGTTGTTTAGTAGTCCTCACCATTTTGTAAAATAATGTATCAATAAATGTGATGAGGATTTATTTGAGTATAGATATTGTCTGAAGATAATATTTGTATTTAAACTCACAAGATATATCATCGTATTTCACACGACATTTGTATTATTGAAGTTGTAGTTTGCTTCTTGTACCATGTATTTGGCGACTCAGAATGGGTGTTGTGTATACCTATTTTAGGGGCGTCACAAATTATCCTACTCATGATCTAGAGTTGGCAGCTGTTGTCTTTGCACTTAAAATTTGGAGGCATTACTTGTATGGGGAGAAAGTGGAGATCTTTACGGATCATAAAAGCCTCAAATATTTCTTCACTCAAAAGGAACTCAACATGCGACAACGACGTTGGCTTGACCGTTGAAAGATTATGATCATACCATCCAATACCATCCCGAAAAGTGAACGTGGTAGTGACGTTGATCGTAGAAAATCATACGCAAGTACGAGTGCGATATTGTCAACGCAGCGCCCATTTTGTGTGACTTGCAAAGGATGGAGATAGAGTTAAAGACTCTGTGGGCGCATGTGATGATAATGAGTATACGAGTAGAACCGACTTTAATTTAATCGATAAAGTTAAAGTCGCTCAAGCTACGCACTGAGTTCGATGCGTATGAGGAAGAAAGTGCAAGAAGGTGCTATCTTAGGAAGCAAGAATCGATGAAGAAGGAATACTTCGAGTCAACTCCGGACTTTGTGTTCCTAACGACCTCGATTTAAAGTATAATATCATGATGGAGGCGCACAACACACCATTTGCAATCCATCTCGGGAGTACCAAATGTATCATGATATTCGCCATACATTTTGGTGGAGCAATATGAAGAGAGAGATAGCTGCTTGCTTTATCTCAAGGTGTCTAACTTGTCAACGAGTTAAAGCGGAGCATCAAGTACCAAAAGGTCCATCAGAACCACTTGAAATTCCGAATGGAAGTGGGAGCACATTACCATGGATTTCGTTCTGGGTCTTCCTAAGGTTTCTCAAGGCATTGATGCGATTTGGGTCATTGTTGATAGATTGACCAAGTCCGCTTCATTTCTTATCGATCGAGAAACTTATACACTTGAACGCCTTGCTCAGACAGTACATAAACGAGATTGTAAGATCGCATGGTATCCAGGTATCCATAGTTTCGATCGAGACCCAAGATTCACTTCACGATTTTGGGTTAGTTTGCAAAAAGCTATGGGCACAGACTTACGATTTAGCTCTAAGATATCATCCTCGACGGACGGACGGTGGAGAGGACTATTCAAACTCTTGAAGATCTATTAAGACTCGTGTGTCCTTGATTTCAAGGGAGTTGGGACAAGTTCTTACCATTGGTGGAGTTTTCCTACAACAACAATGCTTATCAAGCAAGTATTGGCATGGCTCCATTCGAAGCGTTGTATGGAAGAAAGTGTCGCTTCTCCAATCTTTGGGATGAGGTGGGTGAAGCAACGTTGTTGGGACCGGAGTTGGTACGTATGACTGACTACTAAAAGATTCAAACGATCCGGACAACGTATAAAAACCTCACAAAATCGACAAAAGAGTTATCTTGATCTTCATCGAAAGGACGTGGAATTCGATATAGGAGATCATGTGTTGTTAAGAGTCGCTCCATGGAAAGGAGTTACAAGATTTGGAAAGAGAGAAAAACTTAATCCTCGATTCATCTATTCCATTTTTAATCCTCGATCGAGTAGGAATGCGGGCTATATAGACTCGCTTTCATGAAATATGTCTCGTGTTTCATAACGCTTTTCACATATCTATGTTACGTAAATATGTGAAAGACCCGAACCATATTATCGAGTTAGAACCGGACGAAATAGCGGAAGATTTGGCGTATGAAGAGGTTCCTGCTCAAATTTTGGATAAGAAGGAACATATTCTACGCCCCAAGGTTATACCTCAAGTCAAAGTTTTGTGGAGGAACCACGATGTTGAGGAAATGACTTGGGAGTTAGAATCAAATGAAATCAAGGTATCCTTACCTCTTCGACATACCAGTATCGTACCCTAATTTCGAGGGCTAAATTTCATAAGAAGGGGAGGTTGTAAGACCCCGACTTTTATAAATAAAGATGAATTTTTCTATAAATATTATTTTTGAATATTATGGAATAAATTTGATATAATGTTATAGTTGTGGGGTAATATTTATAAATTTTGCAAAGTATGCAAGTTGTTATAAAATATTTGTTTGGTCAGAATATTCTTTTGTTAGGAATATTCGTATAATGGCTCAATCATTGGTGGACCCCACAAATGTAATTATTGTCGATTGAGAAAACGACAAAAATATTTTATAAAAATAACTACGAAGGTGTTACCGTTAAAACTGTTGAACTACCCGGTTGGTAAAGAAATAAAGAATACTGGCATGGTTGCATAAGTAGACACTACAGTATTGATTATTGATGCTTACGTGAGAAGTCACTCAAATATGCTCAATTATTACTTCTGAAAGAATTCTTGCATCATATCTCTTATATTATTGATTCAATTATTGTCATAAAGATCATCTCAGATAATATGTTATAGTATTAAATCAATAATTGAGACGACAAGTTATAAATGATTAATAATTGTTGAAAGATTAAATATGTGTTGATGAAAAAAATGATTTGTGGTAAGTTTGATTATTTTATGGGGGGCTCATATGTCATCATCTAAGAGTCTCTTCAATCAATAGTATTTACCTTCGTCAATAAGTAATTACCTTCACAATAGTAATTACCCTTGTGAATAGTATTTACCTTCGTCGAATAAGTAATTACCTTCACAATAAGTAATTACCCTTGTGAATAGTATTTACCTTCGTCAATAGTATTTACCTTCGTTAATAGTAAATACCTTTACCGACGTCGAACCACTTGTTGTTTCACATTACAGATCGAACCACTTGTCGCTTCACATTACAAGCGTCGAACCACTTTTCTTTTCACATCATTAGTCGTCAAGTCACTCATTTTCACACTAAGTCTTGCTAAGCTAGAAATCTTCTATAAATAGAGGCCTAGGGCTTCATTATTTTCACGAATTCATTCAAGCTATAGAGAGAGAAAGTATAGAGAGAATAAGAGAAAGAAGAAGAGAGTATTTTGTTACTACACCGTCAGCAAAGATTCAATCTCCTACCAAATGTAAGGGGTGTTATTCTTTCTTATTCATGAAGAGAATCATTGTTATTCCATTACTTATTATTCTTACATTGGAATAACTTTTGTATCTGCTGATTTACCCTATACTTGGTGACATTCTTCTATTATTACATTGGAACATCCTGCGTCATGTGTTTTTACAATTTGAATTCGGTTCCGCTTTTATTATTATTCGTTGGAACATCCTCATGCATGTGTTTTTACACCGACTGGTTCCGCTTTTATTATTATTACTGCTGGAACATCCATGCCTGCGTGTTTTACGTGGGACTTGGTTCCATTCTTTATTATTCTGTTTGAACATCCTGTCATATGCGCTTTTACGCCTGGACCGGTTCCGTTATTTATTATTCTCATTGGAATAACTCGCCTGCAAGGCCTATCGCATGCACGGTGATTTCTTTTATTATTCTATTCTTTATTATACCCAAATGGTTAAAACTTTGACTTCTATACTCCATGAAATTAGTGGAATATCCTTGATATTTCATGTTTCATCCAAAGATCTTTTCATGGAAATATTCTTCCGATCATTCTTGAATTTTACTCTACAAAACAAGATCATGTTGATAATTTGGACGTTAATAATTCCCCGGATAAAATAATTCTTGAACTTGTTTTATTGAATTCTTATATCATTGTCATCATCCTCATGTTTATATTTTTTAAAGTCATCCGTGGCAGTGGTGCATAGATGGACTTGGTATGATTATGACCGAGAGACTATTCTGTGTAATCACGACCGTAATGTTACAAATGATGTGGTAAAAATCCTCGATTAGTCAGTAGTGCATCGATGGACAAATTGTTGGCATGATCATGACCATTAATGAATACACAAATATTCTCGCCCGTAGTTCATGAATAATTGTGGTCGTGATACTAAAGAATATCCTCGTCAGTAGTAGTGGGTGATTCGATGGTGTGGAATATTTATTAAAGCCGGAGTCTCAAATATAACAAAGATGAAAAACCTTTAAAACCTAAAAGATAGTAGACTTTATTTTCTACTTGACTCTTTTAATGGATTGCGATATTCATTTCAGATTAAACCGGTTGTCATTGTATTTTATCGCTTTAACATTGTTGAAGACTATTGATAATTTATTCGCATTATCTTAGTCATAATATTTCTTATTGGGCTAGTTGAGCTCACCCTTTCTTTCACCGTTTCTCTTCGTGAAATGAGAATATAGCCGGGACGAGTCGGGGAAACGAGTGATGGTCCTCAAGATAGCATTAGTAGTCCTCACTATTCTCGTGAAATAGTGTGATAATAATTGTAATGAGGACTCCTTTTTGAGTTTGTATAATATCTAGTAGATTTATATTTGTATTTAAACTCACAGCTTATGTCGTATTGCATACACGACGCTTATGTTAGTAAGTTGTATTTAAATTACGTACCATGTAAGTGGCGATCCAAGATGGGTGATGTATACCTAATTTTGGGGGCGTCACAGTAAAAATATCACCATTATTATATTATTAAAAATATAATAATATATTTAAATGAATTATTTTATCAGAAAAAGATAAAATTTTAATTTTCAACAATTATCACATTTAAAATTTTCTCCATCTATATCCACATAAAATCAATATTTTCCTCATCATATAAACCAATAATTAATTATTCACTTAATAATAATATTACAGAATCACAATCATCGACAACCAGTGCGCTTCTCGTGAAAGAGGGGCTTTCCAATAAGAATTTCTCCTCTTGGCAAGCAAGAATTAGGTGACCAAACCTCTCCTTGAGATGTAACTTTCTAGACATTGCCAATAATGTTATCTAATAATATTATTCAGATAATATGAATTATTGCTTCGATAATAAAAAATACCGTAAATGACAATTATTGAAACAACAGAATATAAAATATCAACACAAAGAATTATTGAATCAATAAAATAAATACCGAATAAAGAATTCATCAGTAACAATTATTGAGTAGTGCCTTTTTACGTAAGAATCAATAATTGGTGCAATACCGCAATGCCATCGTGTGTTTTAACCCACCGAGTATTTTAACAAAGATTAATTCAGAATAACTACGCCGTTATTTTTAAACAACTTATTCTTGTCGTTTTCTTCCTCCAATCGCTTTTTACATGGGGCCCACACACGGTCAAGCTACTGGTCGCATTTAATATTCCCCGACAAAGATTTAATATTCCACGACCAAGCGAATATTCCCAACAATAATGAATATTTTATAACCACTTGCTTATTTTGAAATATTTATGATTTTACCCATAACTATCCACATTAATCAAATCAACCCTTACTATTTTAAAATAATAAATAGAGAAAATTAAATTTCATTAATAATAAGTTGGGGTCTTACACCAGGCCTGTTTTAACATTTTGAGAATTTGTACTCTGTTTTAAATTTTTAGAATTTGTACTTTGATGAGAATGTTTAGCAGCTATGTTATACTTTGAAACACAATGACAAAATTTGTGCAAGTCCTGTTTTAACATTTTGAAATTTCTTGGTGCTTTTCTTTTATAATTTGAGTTGAGTGAATTAGTGCTAAAATTAGCTGATGTTGTACAAAATTTGTTTTGCTTGCTTCCTAACACAAGGAAAGTTTACTACAGAACCGCTTTTTGTTTTACCAAAAAGAATAGCAAACTCAACCAAAAATGGGAATAATAAGCCACAAAGGGGCATAATGGCATATCCACCAAGCCATTGTCGTCAAACACACCCTCACCAAACTAAGTGTCCAGAACCTAAACACACGGAAACTCTCTCCAAAAATGATTTCCTCCCATCGCCAAGAAGTGAAGCAGACAAGTTCCTCAACCACACTTCCTTAACCTCTTCGTCATCACCATCCTATATTTGGTGACCCAAACTTTAGATAAAACTTGGAATGTGTATAATTACATAATACATACACATAATCTTTATAAGCTTTAAATTGCACGCTAATTTCTCATTTGCATTAAAGCAATGGTGGTAAATTCATGCAAAGTATTTAAGAAGTGCCAAATATTATCTGTTAAATTAGTCAATCACACAAATAGTGTTAATTTTTCATTTAGTTTGATGGAGTATATAAGAAGGTGGAGTAGAGAATGAGGGTCATGTTCAGCACTTTTGCCATAACTCCAACTACATTTTATATTATATATAGAGAGTAGAGTGAAATATCTAGATTAAACAATTTCATTACAACACAACTACAACTACATTACAGACAACAAAAACCACAACATGAAAGCAAAAAGGAAAATTGAGTACACCACTTTTTTCTTCAGTATTTCATTCTTCAATGTTATCTCCTCAATTTTTTCACCAGCTCTTGATTTTTCTTTTCTACGATAGCTTTGTCATTTTTGGCATTGACAATAACAATAGTCAGCTCGTTAATCCTTGTATTCAAAATTTCTATTTCAGACTTCAATTCATTATTTTCGCGATAATGTTGAGCAATTCTTTGAGCCCGGTGACATTGGTGGATCAATCCATTCAAACGAAAGTTACACGGTAATTGCTTTTATAATTTGTCTGACCAATAAATCGTCACCCGGATTTGTTTTCAGTCCATGAAACCTTCACAGGTGAAGGAACTCCACATTTGCAACTGTGTGATGAACTCCCTGAAGAATTTGTGCTCATGACTGGGGAGAGGGAATTAATTAAGGTTAGTACGTTGCCAACATAAATGATGAAATGATGAAATTATGCAAACATTTCAACATTTGAGTGTTGCATCACAAGTGAAGATATTCAACAAGATTTTACTAGTAGGTGTAGTCGGATAATGTGCTGGTGCCAAACATAAATTAAAATTGATCACAAAGAAACTTGAAAGCTATCGAAGCGAGTTACGTGTTTAACTAATTTGAGCATACACATGGGAGTATATTTTTTCCAAGTTTTTTGAAAGTTCAAAACCAGACACTTTTACACTTGATTTTGATTTTGATTCCGAATACAACATGTAGCAAACTTCACATACATTTGACACATTCTTAAATATTTTATTGGTGAATTATCATTTTGCCTGTAAATATAGTAAACTTTAGCAATTTTACAGTATTGGATAGATGAGACAAACAAAAATTCAAACATTCAAATTTAGCAGAACCTAGGCCTAGCAGAAACTGAGTTATATATATAACTTACATACACATACCTGATTTGGAAAGAACGCAGAACCTAGGGCTAGGGATTTGGCTCTGCTTCAATCGCGACCCGGCCTCGCTGCGAATTTGGGGAGAAAGAGCTCGATTGGGGACTCAATCACGATGTTGGAACTCGGATTCATGATTTTGCCCAAATCGAGAGAAGCTTCAAATGATTTTCCGTGATTCTTAGAGAAGCTAGGGTTTCATGATTTGGAGAGAGTAGAGAATAGGGAAGGAATTTGGCTGCTTGGGTTCATGAATTTGGGGAGAAAGAGGTCACTAGGCTGGGCTAGAGAGAGAGAGAGAGAGAGAGAGGAGAGAGAGAGTTTGTGAATTTGGGTTTTTAAAAGACACGAGAGGAAGACTCTTGTTATTAAATACTTATCTACTTAAGATTTTTATCTTTAGTTAATTATTATCTTTCCATCTTTTCCCTATATATATATATATATATATATATATATATATCATGCCTAAAATTTGAGTGGGCCACTGCCTCTAGCTAGTCGCATGCACTTGTTGAAACCATTGACTTGAATTGTAGCCCGGAAAAGGAGAACCACCAGATCACAATCTCTCTCCAAGTTATGAGAGAGAAAAAAGGAAGACCATTCATTCATTTATAGAGAAGAAGGCTACATGAGTTTATTCTTTATAGGCTATACTATACTATACTCTCGTCTCTATATGGATTCAACACACAAAAAGTTCCAATTGAGTTTCATATTAATTATTTTTTAAAAAATAATAATTTTAAATGGCAATGTAAATTAATTAGACTTTCAATATGATATTTTCATACATAGTAATATTTCTTAAGTAATTTTTCTATTGACTATTATAGTAATTAAAATTTAAATGGAATTAAATTAATTTTATATTTTGGTATATTGCACAAATTGACTCGAGGCAAAAAAGTAAATGGAAATCTTTTTATGAATCAGAGAGTAATATAGAGCTAGAATTGTTACTTCTACAAAGAAAAATTAATTTGATATTTTCGTTAGGCCTTAAGTGAATGCGTCTTATTTATTATTTATGTCAGGTGAGTTGTGAAACTATTAAATTTTATTATGAAAATATTAATTTTCATATAATACTCCATTTGATCCAAGTTCATTTGTGAAATCTTACAACTAAATTATGATGTGAATCTATTTTAATTTTATATTTAATAATACTTTCGAATTAATTTATAATATCAACTATTGTACTAATCAAATTAATAAGATTCTATAAATGAATTGAATCAAATAAATAAACGGCATTTTTATTTTTTAAAACAGATGACCGCAAGCAGCAATTGCTGTTGTTGCTGTTGGTGTTGATTCTTCATCTCCTCTCTCTCTCTCTCCCTCTCTCTATCTCTCTCTCTCTCTCTATATATATATATATATATATTAATTTGGTCCTATCCGTAGCAATTAATTGTTGGGGCAATCACATCTATGACCGTTCATCATGCATGATATTCAAGAGCTAGGATTAGTTGAATTTCAACTCTGCCGCTACTCCTTTTAACGTCAAAGACCTATTCTTTCTAGTGTCAAACCTAACTATTCTTTCTAGCGGTCTGAAAAATTATTGTAACGTCCTCCATTTAATTATTCACTATCACTAGAGGCCCTACTGGCAACTTATCCTACAAAACTATGGTCAAGTTGTGTGAGTTAATTAAATCATATCTTACTTGTTATTTATAATACGATCAAAAATATATACTTGTGTATAATTTAATTTCATTTTAATACTAGTAGGTAATTATACATATTTCTTATATATGTGCGTATTCATGATATATATAAATAGGTGTTGGAAATAAGAGATGTAATCTCTCAAAAAATATTTAAGTTAGGTGAGGCGCGGACTAGGTCGATCTCTTAAGACGATTCGCGCCTACTCTTAAATTAAGATAGATGTAAAAGAATTTTGACGAGTCGTTTTCAGGATACAACAACCCAACCTTCTCTTGAATTGAGATAGGTGTAGAAGGATTTTGACGCGTCGTCTCCAGGATACAACAACTCAACTCTGTTCTTGCTTTCACTCAAAATTGCACTAATCGAATGAAGCAGAAGTTTTACACGATATCTTATCAAAGCACAAAAATATTATAAAAATATAGAACAAAAAACTTTTTAGTAAAAACTAGCTAATTCATCTATCTTTTAGTGTTTATGCATGATCATGATTACATGTACATATATCTCTATCCTTGATAAAACACTATAATATATATACAGTGAAGTCTCAAAAAACTGAATATTTAAACTTAATTAATCTAACAGCTAAAAATAAATCATGAAATTAACTTAATAGATATGTAACTCCCTTTTTATTTGTAACTCCTTTTAATTTAAAGCATAGTATTTATTACTAGTATAAACACACACAAAATGCTTAACATAGAAAATTTTAAAAAATTCTAATGTATAATTAGTAAAAAATTAATAACTCAAGTTACTAATTATTTTATCAAAATAATCAACAATAGTTTTCCACAAGTACCCATAAGGGTATACAAGAATCATGAAGCTAAAGGGATTCCCCAAGTCTCAACAATGGGAGTGTACTTAACATTATGGGAAGCAGATGATTGGGCCACACAAGGGGTGGACTAGAGAAAATAGATGGGAGCAAACCCCCATTATTTACTGTGACTAGAGGTTTTAGCGACAGTAAATAATTAAGTATAGGGCACTACAATAATTTACCGACCTCTAAAAAAATAAGTCTGTCATCGAGAGTAGCGACTGTGTTGAAATCCAATTCAATCCCAGTTTTTAAATATCATTATGAACGATCATAAATGTGATTGTTAAAATAGTATCCTAACAACCAGTTATTTTATGGAGTACTAACTAGTATAATTAATTTTCCAAAAATAATTTTCTTTTAATACTCAATTTGATTCACAAAAATAATTTTATTTACAAAATTTATAAACATTAAAAGATTTTTTTATTAAATGTTTATCCTTATAATAATTAGTTCTTGGTATAGTAGTGCAAGTCATTTCATATTATTATAAATATATAAAAGAGTAAGTTTTTGTAGAAACAACAAAATTGATAAATAAAACTTTTTTTTAGAAGAACATATATATATAGGGAGTAGTATATATTTATGTCTTGTCTTATTGTCATTGGGGAGAGCCGTGGAGTTAGATCGTCCCATGCACACAGATAAGGAGGTCCTAATACATTTGGAACTTAAGTGACCTAAAAACTTGATTCACATGCATGACAAAATAATTAATTTGTTTCTAGATAAACATACATATCCTTATGGATCAGCTACATGAATCGTGCGTTTGATTCCATCGGTCCAGAAAATTGTTCTACAAAAATAATACATGTACACATGTATGTGTATATATCTACTATATATATTATTATTATACTCCCTCCGTTCCAACATATTAATTATTAAGGTATCGCGTGATAAAAAAGTTTTACATCAAAATTTAAAAAAAAATTGAGAACATATGTGTTCTAATAGATCATTAATCTGTTAGAATTTGAGCAAAAACTGAAGTGGGTTTAATTAATTATTTGATATAAATTCACATATCAATGTATTGCACTCCATGAATAGATTAAAATCAAAAGTATATGGAAGCTCAAATCCATGTAATAATAAATGAATGAGAAATTAACTTCAAAGGTCACCATTGAAAATAATAATAAATACTTGTGGTAAGCTAAGTCTCACATCGGTTAATAACTAAACTTTAAATAGATTTATATACAATAAAGTTGCTCTTGGGTTTGGGCCCCAAGGAAAACTTTATTTTTGTGTAAGGGAGAGCACCTAACTAAGATTTCCTTTGAACCCGAACCCACACGCACACCGACGACCAAGCTTGGCCTGACTTGGGCTTGTGGGTTCACGTGTTAGGTCATTGTATATATTTTTTGAATTTTAGTTCTATTATCAAAACTATGTCGTTTTGAAAAATATTATTTATTATCAAAACTGTGTCGTTTTGGAAAACGTCATTTGCATTGACATATTAATATTCTGCATTCCAACTTTGGTTCACCAAAGATACGTTTATATATATAGCAAAGTTGGAATGCAGTATATTAATTAATATGTCAAGGTTAGTACTTGGTAGTACTATATCCTAATTAAGATAATGATGCGTCTTTACGGTGCTCAAAGTTGATAACACTTGTCTCCCATGATACAATTAATGACGTACATCGTATACTATACCAACACTACAAATAGTATACTCAACAAACCAAAAAAATTGCTCAGAACTCTCTCAAAATAAATTATGACTAACTTATGAAATGAAGAAGACTTGAAGACTCGAATGATTTATGCTTGGATGAATTGAATGAACGAAAAGGCTGACCCCCCTAGGCTATTTATAGGAGGGATTAGTGACCCATCAGATGGGGGACAATCCTTCGAAAAGACACTTTTAGCCAAAAACGACGTAGTTTTAATTTTAACAGAAATGGCGCGTCTGTTCGGGTAAAAAAGACATAATTTTAGGCAAGGCAAAAAGGGCGCGCCCATACATGCAAAAATGTCATAGTTTTGGGACATCCATTCAGGAAGATATCGCTTCCCAAAACGACGTTGTATTGATGCATTCGTTAGGGCATATGACGCTTCCCAAAATGACACAATTTTGATAATAAATAATATTTTTCAAAACGACTTATGTAAGACCCCAACTTTTATAAATAAAGATGAATTTTTTATAAATATTATTTTTGAATATTATGGAATAAATTTGATATAATGTTATAGTTGTGGGTAATATTTATAAATTTTGCAAAGTAAGCAAGTTGTTATAAAATATTCGTTTGGTCGGGAATATTCTTTTTGTTTGGGAATATTAAATACGACTACTCAATCATTGGTGGACCCCACAACTAAAGTATTGTTGTAGTTAGAAAACGACAAAATTATTTTTCTATAAAAATAACTAAGCAGAGGTGTTACTGGTCAAAACCGGCTGAACTACCCAGCAGATGGTAAAAGATACGCGATGTCTGGCATGATTGCGTAGTAGCACCAGTATTGATTATTGATGCTTACGTGAGAAGTCACTTAGCTATACTCGATTATTACTCACAAATAATTCTTGCGATCATATCTCTTATATTATTGATTCAATTATTGTCACAAGATTATCATATAATATGTTATATTATTAATTGAGACAACAAGTTATAAATGATTAATAATTGTTGAAAGATTAAAATGTGTTGATTAAAAATAAAATGATTTGTGGTAATATTTATTCAATCCTCGATGTATATAAAGAGTCCTATTATGAGACGTTTGTGGTAAGTTTGATTATTTTATGGGGGCCCATATGTCATCATCTAAGAGTCTCTTCAATCGATAGTAATTACCTTTGTGAATAGTAATTACCTTCACAATAGTATTTACCTTCACGATAGTATTTACCTTTGTGAATAGTAATTACCTTCGTCGATAGTATTTACCTTCATCATATAGTAATTACCTTCTTCAATAGTAATTACATTAAATCAATAGTATTTACCTTTGTGAATAGTAATTACCTTTGTGAATAGTAATTACCTTCTTCAATAAGTAATTACCTTCGTCGATAGTAATTACCTTCGTCGATAGTAATTACCCCTTCGCAAATAGTAGTTGTCCCTTCAATATTACCAAGAGTTAATTGCCTCTTGATTGTTCCAAGGGTTAATTACCCTTCATGAAATAGTAGTTGTCTCTTCAATATTACCAAGAGTCATTTCAATTCTTCATTAAGACCAGAAACACCCTCGGTTTTTCTATAAATAGAAAGCTCATTCCTTCATTATTTCTTACGAAATCATTGAAACTCAGAGAGAAACTATATAGAGAAAGAAGAAAAGTATTCTCGCTACTTCACTTTTCCAATATTCATTCTTCTAAGGTAAGGGATATTATTTGTTTGTCACTCGTAAGGGGTGTTATTCTTTCTTATTCATGAAGAGAACTTCATTATTCCATTCTTTATTATTCATTTGGAATAACTCCGTAAAAGTGGCATACCCTATACATAACTTGTATATATGCGGCGATACCCTATACTTGGTGAAATCCTTATGTTATTCCATTCTTATTTATTCTCGCTGAATAACTTTTGTATCTGTGATTTTACCCTATACTTGGTGACATTCTTCTATTATTCTGCCTCTTTATTATTCTCATTGGAACATCCTGCCTCTCAGATTTTATACTAGACCCTGTTTCGTCTTTATCATTCTGTTGGAATATCCTATCGTGTGTTTACCGATCCGGTTCCCTCTTTATTATTCTCGGTTGAACATCCCGCAGCCGGTGTGAATTTCACCGACCGATTCCGTTATTATTATTACATTGGAATAACTTTTATACATGCAAGTCCGCATGCACGGTGATTTCCTTTGTTATTCCATTCTTTATTATACCCAAATGGTTAAAACTTTGACTTATACTCCATGAAATTAGTAGAATATTCTTGATATTTGCGTTTCATCCAAAGATCTTTCATGGAAATATTCTTCCGATCATTCTTGAATTTTACTCTACAAAGCAAGATCGTGTTGACAATTTGGGCGTTATTAGTTCCCTCGAATAAATTAATTCGTGAACTTATTTTAGTGAATTATTATGTCATTGTCATCATCCTCATGTTATATTATGTTATCTTTGGCTTTACGTGCATAGATGAACTTAGTATGATTATGACGACCGAGATCATTCGGTATAATCACGGCTTGATATAAATGATGTGACAAAAGTCCTCGATGGCACTGTGAATGCGTTGATGAATAGTTTTTGGTATGATTATGACCGGGGTGATTCGGTATAGTTATGACTATTGATAATTTGATGAAAATCCTTGACCGTGGTAATACGAGGATGATTAGATATTGTGGTTTATTCATTAAACTGAGTCTTAGTGATAAAAATTGATGAAAACCTTTTAAAACCTAAAAGATAGTAGACTTTATTTTCTACTTGACTCTTTTAATGGATTGCATATTCCGTTGCAGTCAAACTGGTTGTCTATTGTATTTTATTAGTTTAACATTGTTGAAGACTATTGATAATTTATTCTGCATTATCTTAGTTATAATATTTCTTACTGGGCTAGTTGAGCTCACCCTTTCTTTCACTGTTCTCTTCAGGAAATGAGAATATAGCTAGGACGAGTCGGGGAACGGAATAATGGTCCAGAGGATAACATTAGTAGTCCTCACTATTTTTTGAAATAGTGTGATAATAATTGTAATGAGGACTCCTTTTGAGTTTGTATAATATCTAGTAGACAATATTTGTATTCAAACTCACGCTTTTATGTCAGATTGTACACCAGTTATATTAGTAAGTTGTATTTAAATTCGCATACACGTAAGTGGCGTACCCAAGATGGGTGGCGATACCTAATTTTGGGGCGCCACAACTTATTTTGATAATAGAACTAAAATAAAACAAAGTATATACAATGACCTAGACCCATGAGCCCGAGCTCGACCGGTCGAACGACGCCCATATATGTGGGTTCAAATCAAGCCTTGACTATATCCTCTCCCTCCTAAGAGCAACTTTATTGTATAAAATCTATTTAAAGTTTTAGTTCTTAATAACTGTGGGACTTAACTTCCTACAAGTATTTATTATCATTTTCAAGAATCCGTATGACCTTTGGGAGTTAATTTTTCATTCATTATCACATGAATTTGAGTATATTTATATGTGGAATCATATCAAATTAATAATTAATCAAACCTACTTTAATTTTGACTCAAATTCTAACAAAATCTAATAAGTTAACATTTTTTTGGTCAAGGTGTGATTTTAAATAAGCATATATGAACTAAATATTCTCAAAACTACTAAACTGGTATCAAAGTCATGACGATGAAAATACTTCATTGAGCAAATGGTGGATCGAAGAAGATAATTTTGTGAGATAGGGAGACTTGATCATGTGCTTCATTAGTAAAGTACTTCATTTAGTAAGTGGTGAATCAAACAAGAGCTATGAAGAGATAAATTTGTCATATAGAAAAGATTTGATGGACTTAATTGAGGCTTTTGATGGATCAAATAAGATAAAATGAAGAGGGCGACTCCTCAACTAAAAGTGATGGGCTAATGCTCAAATTAAAAAGTATGGTACCATGTACGTGATAGTGAATTAAGTTTCACATCAGAATTTAGAGAGAGATTGAGAACATATATGTTCTAATGTATCATAAATCTAATAAGTTAATCTTTTAGATCAAGATGTAATTTTAGATGTTCATATATGAATTGAATATTTGCAACACATATAACACCAAAATTGATTATTAAAAAGTCAACTTGATATATTAATTTTTCAAGTTTATAATTGAAATGATTCATTTAAAATTTAAAATTCTGAAAAACAATAAGTATCATAATTAGTATTACATTTTGACAATTTATAGTATTTATTATTAAATTAAATAAATGTATATCAGTTTTCAATTTGAAAATATTTTAACTTAATTGTTAAAAAGTCAATATATATTAATTTTATGTTTTGAAAAATGAGGGAATGTATTATTAGTGCAAGTTGTATACGTTGCATGATGTACTTGTATCAGTAGCAGTAGGTACTGCATGTAGTTCTGAGCCATTACAGTACTGAAAAGGATACATTACAATTTACAGGATAAATGTGGATATTAATTATATGATACACTAAACATATTATATATATATATATATATATATATATATATATATATATATAAAGTATAATTAGGAGGAGAATATATAATTTAATCGCCCCATATATCGTATCGTAGCCCTAGCAGAATGAGGTATTAAGGAATTGGAATTAGAAGAAGAAATGAGAAGTTGGAGAGATCAATTAATATATATATATATATATATATATATATATATATTGAGGCAGTTGGAATATATAAATGAAGTGAAAATTAATAAAATCAGACGGCCTGACCAACTGACCGACTGATCAAATTAATTATATATATATATGATGATGATAAAAGCAGAATCACGGATGCACAACACTACAAAAAAACATCCAACCTCAACATAACATGCATGCTCGCTCTTCAATTCATTAATTCACGGATAAACAGTTAGATGCATGGATGTATGATTTCAGTATGAATTTTTGCACTAGCTTTCACCTAATTGCATGTTCAACGGATAATTGGCTACCTATAACTAACACTAGTTGTGGATAATTAATTGATTACAAACAACGTTATATATATATATATATATATATATATATATATATATATAATTGTGAATCTTTATATATGTATTTGGACTCCGTACTTCTTTAGCTTCCCGTCTATTTAAATAAGCACGAAGACTTATGGAGAATGTTTGAAATAGAGAAGTTAAATATTTTAAATTAATATAATTTATTTAACTTTTAAAAATATATAGTAAATGTTATAAAAAGTTGTTCATTTTAGATAGTTTACCGTTCTCATAATTGTATCATCTAAAATATTTTAAATAGATTCATATATATTAACTTTGAATTTCAAACCATTTTTTCAATTCCAAGCAACTTTAAATATTTTTTTTACTGTTTTAAGTACTTATTCATCACTAAACATAAACTAATTTTTAAAAGCTACCAAGTAAATACAAAATTAGTAATTATAATCAATAGCCACATTTTCTAAACAATCTCAAACATGTGATCTTAGTCATAACATTTACGGTTCCCAAACTAGCTACTTCATCCGTCCCTAATTATTTGACATTTTAGAGGTGGACACAAGAATTAAGATAATGATTAGAAAATATTAAATATAGTACTTACTATTTGTCTATAATATCATTAAATCTTTTGTTGGGATAAGGAGAATTTTATTGGGATAAGAAGAGTTTTGTTGGGATAAGGAGAGAGTAAGAGTTTAAAGTATCAAAAAAATAGGGATCCGTAAATTTTACATTTCATACAACTCATTGCATAACCTATCCTTATTCACCAACAAAGATTTGTACATAGATTATAATACTCCAAATGTTTCAAAATAAAAAAAAAAGTCTCATTTGAATAATAAAATATTTTTGCGAAAGAGTTATTAATTTCTGCTAATCGTATGGAAATTGATCAAAATGACACAATTAATATCGCTAAATTTAGTTATCATGTTATTGGTTACTAACTAAACATTTAATAAATTTAAGTTAAACATGAAGCGAAAATATATTATTAATTAAAATTGTAAATTTGTAAACAAGTCTCTTTTTGTAAATGGATGAATAGTTAATTAATTGGCCCAACTATCTAGAGCTTCAAATTTAATGGCATATTTTCAAAATATTATAAGATTTAAGTTGAGATAATTTATAAATTTTAAATTAATGCGATTCATCATTTAACATTTAAAAATAATAAATAATAACAATTTTATAATTAAATTATTTAAAATTGCATTAATTTTATATTTGAAAAAAAATAATCAAATATAGAGAGTAACAGTGTACGTAAAATGTACACATGATTGTAATTTGTAGATAGATTCATGCATTTGATTATTATTGATAAATACTAGTAGTTGACAACTAGCAAATTTTGGAAGATGCCTTTGATCCCTTCCCCCATTCACGTGCTCTGATTTTAGGGTTTTTTGTTTTCTTGCTCAACTCAAAACCCTATATATAATACCTCTCACTCTACACAAACTTTGCACTTCCAGTATTAATATTAATAGAGAGAAAATCCAGCATTACCCAAAATGGAATCTTCCTCTAAGCTCACAGCTCTCCTTCTCATTTCCATGTTTCTCATTTCCTCCGCCAGCCCCATTCTTGACTGTGGACCCTGTGGCAAGCCCCCATCACACAAGCCCAAGCCCAAAACCCCCAAGGGCCCCCCTACTGTACCTCCTACCGTCAAGCCTCCGATCATCCTGCCGCCGGTGACCCTCCCGCCAATAGTAAAACCCCCCGTAACCCTACCGCCCATAGTGAAACCCCCGGTAACCCTACCGCCCATAGTGAAACCCCCGGTAACCCTACCGCCCATAGTGAAACCCCCTGTTACCCTACCGCCCATAGTGAAACCCCCTGTTACCCTACCTCCGGTGACTCTGCCACCTGGGATTCTCCCGCCTATCCTTCCTCCGGGAATTCTGCCACCGGTACTTCCTCCGGTTACCACTAATCCACCGGGAAAGGCATGCCCGCCTCCACCCTCAACATCCGTCACGTGTCCAATTGACGCGCTTAAGCTTGGAGCTTGTGTGGATCTTCTTGGCGGGTTGATTCACGTTGGACTGGGAGACCCGCTTGCAAACGAATGCTGCCCGGTTCTTGGCGGTTTGGTTGAGCTGGAAGCTGCGGTGTGCTTGTGCACTACACTGAAGATAAAGCTTCTAAACCTCAACATATTTCTTCCACTTGCTCTGCAGCTCCTCATCACTTGTGGAAAGACACCCCCTCCCGGTTACACTTGCTCACTCTAGAGACGTGCAGACCAACTTAAGTTAAGTATATAATGCATGCACTTCATTAATCTGAAAACCCTAACCCTAATTTTTTTTAAAAAAAAATCAAACCCTAAACTTAACTATTTTTCTATTTGAAATTAGAAATACATTTTGACTCTAATTTCTAAAGTTCAAGAATGTAATTGTTTGATCTAATTAAATTTTATAAACCAAGTAAAGCTAGCATACTATTTAAAAAAATCAAAATATATCTCTAATTATTTTGATGGAGTATTAAATTTTATAATTTATGATACTGTGCTTGAATGTCTTTTAGAGGACATATATGCACCTATTTGGTTGAATATATTTCTCCGTACGTCTCACATTCTATATAATTTGTATTTATACGATACATATATATATTAAAACTAACATATATAAGTGTACATTATTTAAACTGTGTTTCCGTGCAGTTAACTTAACTAGACGAGCAAATATATATTTAGATGGATAATTGAATTTCATGACTCTATTGTTATGATTTAATTATATATGTGCAGGTTGCTGGCTAGCTTGATTGATGGATGGATGGATGGATACACGGATGAATCGACATGAGAGGATGTCGACTCTCCGGTTGTTGTTTTTTCCCTTAATTTTTCTCTCCCTCTCTCATCGAAACTCGATTGGATTTGATTTTGTTTGGCTTTAATTTTCTGTAGACCAATTGTTTGTATGAGATTGTTTCGCGTCTGTTTATTTGTTATAGGCAATGTTAATTAAGGACTCAAGGATTGTTATCTACTAATTCTCATGCATGATCATTTACCATCCTAATATTTAATCTTTGAACTAATCTTACTTATTTAATTACGAGATATATATATATATATATATATATATATATATATATATATATATATATATATATAGTATTCATCCATAAAGAACGTTTCTTATGAATGACTTCAAAGAATAAAGTTGATTCTGGTTATATCTTGACAAGAAAGTGGGATTGGTCGAAATATTCTCCCCGCCACAAACTTTTTTTCTTTTTTTTTGTCTTTAGGCTTATTACATTATTGCCTCTACCATTTAATACATGCTTCGTTAAGAAGTTTAGAAAAATAAGATAAGTTTGAATAAAAGATAAATTTATCTTTTATAATAAAATAAATTTATCTTTTATAATAAAATAAATTTATTTTTTTATAAAAGATAAATTTATTTAATTATAAAAGACAAATTTATTTTATTATAAAAGATAAATTTATCTTTTATTCAAACTTATCTTATTTTTACATTATGTATTTATAAAAATAAATTTATCTTTTATTCATACTTATCTTATCATTATCTTTTATTTTTACATCATGTATCTTTACATTATCTTTTATTTTTACATTATGTATACATAAAAATAAACTCATCTTTACATTATAGTAGTATATATTGAGACCATTACATCGCCGCCATACTGACTGTAGCAGTTGAGCAGCATGTATTAAATGGTAGAGATAATAATGTAATAAGTCTAAGGACAAAAAGGAAAAGAGACTGCCGCTACAAGCTGTAGCGGCAGGGAGAATATTTGACCAATTCTAGCCTTCCATTATCCATATCAACGATAATCAACTTGGTTGCTGAATAGATATATATATATATATTGTGACGCCCCCAAAATTAGGTATACGTCACCCATCTTGGGTCGCCACTTACATGGTACATAAATTCAAATACAACTTACTAATATAAGCTGTGCAGTATGCAATACGACATAAATCGTGAGTTTGAATACAAATATTGTCTACTAGATATTATACAAACTCAAAAGGAGTCCTCATTACAACTATTATCACACTATTTCACGGAATAGTGAGGACTACTAATGCTATCCTCCGGACCATTACTTCGCTCCCGACTCGTCTCCAAATTTATGTTCTCATTTCAAGAGAATAAACGGGAAAGAAAGAAAGGGTGAAATTCAACTAGCCCAAAGAAGAAATATTATGACTAAGATAATGCAGAATAAATTATCATTAGCCTTCAACAAAGATTAAACCGATAAAATACAATGGATAACCAGGTTTAATCTGCAATGGAATAAGAATCCATTAAAAGAGTCAAGAGAGAATAAAATCTCTACTATCTTTTGGTTTTAAAAGTTTTTATCAATTTTATCGGCGAGACTCAACAATAATAAACCACCACATCTAATCATCCCCGTACTACTACGAGGATTTTCATCAAATTATCAATGGTCACGACTATACCGAATCACCCCCGGTCATAATCATACCAAAAACTATCCATCATTGCATTACGCGCCATCGGGACTTTTGTCACATCATTTATATCAAGTCACGATTATACCGAATGATCCCCATTCATAATCATACTAAGTTCATCTATGCATCGTAAGCCAAAGATAACATAATATAACATGAGGATGATGACAATGACATAGTAATTCAATAAAACAAGTTCAAGAATTATTTAATCCATGAATTATTAACGTCCAAATTGTCAACACGATCTTTGTTTAGAGAGTAAAATTCAATAATGATCGTAAGAATATTTCCATGAAAAGATCTTTGGATGAAACGCAAATATCGAGGATATTCTACTAATTTCATGGAGTATAGAAGTCAAAGTTTTAACTAACCCAGGGTATAATAAAGAATGGAATAACAAAAGAAATCACCACGATGCGGTGATTGGCATGACAGACAAAAGTTATTCCAATGTATAATAATAACGGAACCGAGTCGGTGAAATTCACACCGACGGGATGTTCCAATGAATAATAAAGATGGAACTGGATCCGTTGTAAAACACACGAGATAGGATATTCCAACAGAATGATAAAAAGAGCGGAACCAGTCCGTGTAAAACACATGCATGTGATGTTCCAACAGAATAATAAAAAAGCGGAACCAGTCCCGGTGAAAAACACACGTGAGCAGATGTTCCAATGAATAATAGAAGAATGTCACCAAGTATAGGGTAAATCACAGATATCAAGAGTTATTCCAATGTAAATAATAATAAGCAATGGAATAACATAAGGATTTCACCAAGATATAGGGTATCTGGCGTGATCTGAAGTTATGTATAGGGTATGCCACTTTTACAAGTTATTCCAATGTAATGATAATGAATGGAATAATGAAGTTCTCTTCAAGAAGAAGAATAACACCCTCACTTAAAAAGAACCTAATATAAGAAGTAGTGAAGTAGCGAGAATACTCTTCTTCTTTCTATAACTTTTTCTATAAACTTCTCTCTATAATTTCTCTCTAGAGAGTTTCAATGAATTCGTAAAGAAATAATGAAGGAATGAGCTTCTATTTATAGGAAAATAGAATGCGATAAGAATTAATCCATGAAACTATCCAGATTGATTTACTTTAATCGGACTCATCCATATTTAAAGAAAAAATCTTTTAAATAAAATATAATATATTCTATTTATATAAAAACATTTTACTATGCAAACACTATGCAATACTATCTGGCACTATCGCAAAACACTATCTTACACTATCGTAATAAAATATAATATATTCTATTTATAGAATAACTTTAATAAAAGTATTCTATTTTATATAAAAGATGTTTCGCTTTTATTACGTTAATAATACTGAATAAAACAAAACGCCATTATCGCTATAATAATTCATATTATTAATCGATGATAATGGAATCAAACCGAGTGACTTCTCACATAAGCATCAATAATCAATACCGTAATGTACACTTACGCAACCACACGTATTCGTTGTTTTTTTACTACCGAAGTAGTTCAACAAGAACTACTAAAACTTCCGCCGTTATTTCAATAAAATATTTTTGTCGCTTTCTCAATCCGACAATAATTACATTATGGGGTCCACCAATGATTGAGTAGTTATACGAATATTCCCCGCTAAACCTAATATTCCCCACTAATCGAATATAATATAACTACTTGCATACTTTTGCAAAATTTATAAATACTACCCACAACTATAATATTATCTCAAATTCATACTATAATATTAAAAATTATTTCACTAAATTTAAATCTTTATTGATAAAATCTGGGGTCTCACAATCTCCCTCCTTATGGAATTTCTCACCGAAATTAGTGCAAGTACGCACTGGTATGATAAAGAGGTGAGGATACCTTGAATACCTTTATCGTCGAAAATATTAAATTCATTTTGCAATCCTACCAAAGATATTCATTAACAATTCATCTTCTTGACTACAGGTAGAAGATATACAAATTGAAAACCAATAATACTTTGAGACTCAAACAATAGTATCACAACCATGAATTATCCATGCACTACTTGGCTAAGGATATTCGTGTTTTCAATTACTCGTGATTATTATACCGAATAATCCGTGGTCATAATCATACCAAGTCTATCAATGCACTACTACCAAAGATGACTTTTACCACATCCATGAATTAATATTTCATTCACGAGACTCACCAATAATTAATCCATATCATCGAATCATCCCCGCACTACGGGCCAAGGATATTCATTAAGTATCACGACCACGAATTATCCATGCACTACTACCAAAGATAATCGTGTATTCATTAAGATCACGACCACAAATTATCCATGCACTACTACCAAAGATAATTGTGTATTCATTAAGATCACGACCACAAATTATCCATGCACTACTACCAAAGATAATTGTGTATTCATTAAGATATCGCGACCACAAATTATCCATGCACTACTACCAAAAGATAATTGTGTATTCATTAAGATATCACGACCACAAATTATCCATGCACTACTACCAAAGATAATTGTGTATTCATTTACTGTTATGATTATACCTAAACAATCCTCGGTCATAATCATACCAAAGTCCATCTACAGCCACGTATGACTTTCAACATAATATAAGCGTGAGGATAATGATATAAAGAATCAATCAAATGAGATCGAGGATAAATATTAAACATTTATAATATAATTTATCCGAGATTCAAGAATATCCCCATGTTTTCAATCACTTAATAATCTCATAATCTAATATCATTAATATTATAACAATATTTTAATCACTTCTTAAATTTATAAACAATTTATCTTAATTGTTTACGCTTTTACCATATAATGCATTTAATCATTCGTAAATGTCATACTCATAAAATATCATCACCAATTATCAAATCCTCATCAAAAAATATGCATATACTCTATATAGATTTCTAGCCATAAAATCCTATTTTCAACTTTTATTTCACATAACATATTTAACTCATATGTTCAGAATTAAACTATTTTCATGAAAAATACCAAATCAGCCCCAAAAATATTTCTTTTCTGGGATTTAGCATAATATAGTCCCATAATGAAAATATATTTTTCTCGAATTTTAAAAATTCATTTACTATTTTTAAAAATCAATTTCCACTTAATTCCTTAAGAAATTAGCTACCTCAAGTTTAACTCCAAAATTCCCAAATCTTGGCAGGACCTTACACATGTTAACGTGAGCTTCCAGTTTAAATTTCATGGTCATCGGAGTTATAGAACTCCGGTTATAGCGTTTTTTCGGAAAAACCTAAATATTGAAATAGTCATAACTTGCTCATTTTAAGTCGAAATGAGCTCATTTTTGGACAGGAGATACTTTATACCATATACCTTCATGTCCCAAAAGGCTAGAATTTTTCTCATAATTTAAGTCACCGAAACAGCCCTTTAAAGTTTCTGGGCAGTAGCATTTTCGAAATTTACAGCTTTGGCCTCCTTTGCTAAAATCAGTCCACACAAAAATCTACAACACCTTTTCCAAAGAATTCCACTTGGATTAGTTAGGTAACTCGTAGATCTAACTCTAGGACTTGACCACATTCAATAATTTAAAATATAATAAGAGATATAGTCAATTGAATTTCATATTACGTTTTTCACCAAAATCGATTTTCAACTCTTTGTGATTTCTAAGAAACTTTCATGTTTTCACATACTAACCAACATAACTCATCATAAAACTTACTAATACTTCATATACCCATGATTTTCATTATTCCAATGCTTTTATTATGACTTTCATCATAAACCACGTAAACTGCTCATTTTAATTGAAGAAATATTTGAGGGTTTAAGAAATGAGTTTTTATCTTTGGGGTCAATACAAAATTCGATTTCACGCTCTAGGGTAGGCTAGAAATCTTCAAGAATCGTCAAGAAATTTATTAATGATAGAAATATCATTCAAAATCGCTACTCTTATCCAAGACTTGGATAAGACGTTACATTGATACCAACCGTGACTTCTATCCCTTAACCTAGATAGCCCTCACAATGATACCTATAAACTTGCCATCTTCATTCACGATGTCGCCTACGTAAAAGTCCGGCTTTCTATGCATTCCACACAAGGAAGTCAACAACGAAAGGATCGGGGCTCTTTACTTATGGCTTGATATAACAAATGATTAACTTTAGGGTTTGGTTACTTTGAATTAGTATATAACAAAGTTGGTTAGGAATATGAAAGCTAACAACCTTACAAAAAGAATAATAAGTAGTTAATCAATCGTTTTCAAAATTACCTCAAAGGCAAGAATTTTTAAAGATATAA
This sequence comes from Panax quinquefolius, assembly GCA_020205615.1. Classification (NCBI taxonomy): domain Eukaryota; kingdom Viridiplantae; phylum Streptophyta; class Magnoliopsida; order Apiales; family Araliaceae; genus Panax; species Panax quinquefolius. Next base: position 21,947,993 of record CM035161.1, read on the forward strand.
GATCGTGAAAGTGTTTATTTGAAACAACAAGATTAATAAAAAGATTGGAGGTAACGAAGGTTTCTCCCAACGAAGTTTCAATAGATAAATCAAAGTCTAATTTTTTTTCTGAGTCAAATTTAAACATTGAACACAACTAGGTAGAATAAAAGAGTGGGTAGAACTTGTATTGAATAAAGTATAGACTTCGATAATTAATTTACCCGTATAACCCGTTCGGTTTCTCAAAAAACCTCGCTTAAATTACCGAGTTTGACTTTACTATAGGGTACATTCCACCCTTAAGTGCTTCTTCACATTCCCCGATCCATGATTTGAATCATTATTCTCCGATCCATATCGAATTCGGGTTGACCGCTATGCATGTGGTAATTCCGAATTCGATGTTGGGTTCTCCCAATTCTTTGCCCAAAAGCAAAGTCCATTTCATCTATTTTGGCTTTATTGGATCTGGACGCCTTTTTTCTACACTATCAACGCGTTGTGCGACTTTTACCCATGCATCGCCTATTCTCCTTCGTTCGATTGTTTCTTCTTTCCGTGATCTTTGATTTTTAAATTCTCGATTCCAACTTTAATATCTTACACCCTCGCCAAAGCGTGATTTTGTTCGAGCATCACATATCGGGTAACCCAATTTTGAATTGTTGTATCCTTTGTTCCACGACCGTTTGTCGTTCTTCAACTTTGTTCTTCTAGCTCACGAACACGATTTTGTAATTCTAAGTTTTGATCATAAATTTCTTCTAACCAATTCTCCTCGTGTTCCTCTTCTTCCTCTTCTTCCTCACTTTCACCGCTACCTCTGCCAACTAACTAAATGCAACAATTAGTTCTTCATTTACTACGTGGATATCTCTAATTTGTTCCTCGTCTCGACAACGCATTAACTTTGATTAGTGATTAAAGGTGTCACAACGGTCACATTCACTCCATTGTGAATATTTTCAAATTTGCCATTTCCAAACACCGCCACAACACAAGGGTTAATTAATATATCAAATATTATCCCTATACTCGACCGACCAATTAAATACCAAATAAACTTAGGTAGGTCATACTAGCGAAGGAATTTCCGTCTCTCCTCCTAGTTCTTATCTCATATCTTAGCCAGGATCATATCCCTAAGCTTTGATACTGTTGTGGACGCCCCCAAAATTAGGTATCGTCACCCATCTTGGGTATCGCCACTTACATGGTACATAAATTCAAATACAACTTACTAATATAACTGTAGGTGTACAATACGACATAAATCGTGAGTTTGAATACAAATATTGTCTACTAGATATTATACAAACTCAAAAGGAGTCCTCATTACAACTATTATCACACTATTTCACGAAATAGTGAGGACTACTAATGCTATCCTCGGACCATTACTTCCGTTCCCCGACTCGTCCCAACTATGTTCTCATTTCACGAAGAGCGGTGAAAGAAAAGGGTGAGCTCAACTAGCCCAAAGAAGAAATATTATGACTAAGATAATGCGTAATAAATTATCATTAGCCTTCAACGATGTTAAACCGATAAAATACAATGGACAACCAGGTTAATCTGCAATGGAATAAGCAATCCATTAAAAGAGTCAAGTAGAGAATAAAGTCTACTATCTTTTAGGTTTTAAAAGGTTTTCATCAATTTTATCATTTGAGACTCGACAATAATAAACCACCACATCTAATCATCCCCGTACCACTTTCGAGGATTTTCATCAAATTATCAATGGTCATGACTATACCAATCACCACCTCGTCATAATCATACCAAAAACTATCCATCAACTGCATTACGACCCACCTGAGGACTTTTGTCACATCATTTATATCAAGTCATGATTATACCGAATGATCCTCGGTCATAATCATACTAAAGTTCATCTATGCACGTAAGCGAAAGATAACATAATATAACATGAGGATGATGACAATGACATAGTAATTCAATAAAACAAGTTCAAGAATTATTTAATCCATGAATTATTAACGTCCAAATTGTCAACATGATAATTACTTGAGAGTAAAATTCAATAATGATCGTAAGAATATTTCCATGAAAAGATCTTTGGATGAAACGCAAATATCGAGGATATTCTACTAATTTCATGGAGTATAAAATCAAAGTTTTAACCAACCGGTATAATAAAGAATGGAATAACAAAAGAAATCACCACGCGATTGCCAGCGCAGACGGGTTATTCCAATGAGATAATAATAATCGGAACGGTCGTGAAATTCACACCGAGGGATGTTCCAATGAGAATAATAAAGATGGAACCAGGATCCCAGTGTAAAACACACGATAGGATATTCCAACAGAATGATAAAGACGGAACCAGTCCGGTGTAAAACACACGATGAGATGTTCCAACAGAATAATAAAAAGCGGACCAAGTCCCAGATGTAAAACACACACAGCATGGATGTTCCAATGTGAATAATAGAAGAATGTCACCAAGTATAGAATTAATCACAGATACAAAGTTATTCCAACAGAATAATAAGCAATGGAATAACATAAGGATTTCACCAAGTATAGGGTATGCCGCGTATACAGGTTATGTATAGGGTATGCCACTTTTACAGGTTATTCCAACAGAATGATAATGAATGGAATAACAGAAGTTCTCTTCAAGAAGAAAGAATAACACCCCTTCTGAGTAAAAATGAATATAGAAGTAGTGAAGTAGCGAGAATCTCTTCTTCTTTCTATAACTTTCTCTCTATAAACTTCTCTATAATTTCTCTCTGAGAGTTTGAATGAATTAAATAAGAAAATAATGAAGGAATGAGCTTATTTATAGGAAAATAGAATGCATAAGAATTAATCCATGAACGGTCCAGTATTGATTTACTTTAATCGACGGTCCATATTTAAAGAAAAATCTTTTAAATAAAATATAATATATTCTATTTATATAAAAACATTTTACTACGCAAACACTATGCAATACTATCAAAACATACGCAAAAACACTACGCATCACACTACGATAATAAAATATAATATATTCTATTTATAGAATAACTTTAATAAAGTATTCTATTTTATATAAAAAGATGTTTCGTTTTTATTACGTTAATAATACTGAATAAAATAAAACGTCATTATCGCATTATAATAATTCATATTATTAATCGGCTGATAATGGAATCAAACCGAGTGACTTCACACATAAGATCAATAATCAATACCGCGTCTTCTTGTCAACCACACGACATCGCATACTTTCTACTAGAAGTAGTTCAACAAGAACTACGGTAAAACTTCCGCCGTTATTTCAATAAAATATTTTGTGTCGTTTTCTCAATCCGATAATAATTACATTATTGGGTCCACCAATGATTGAAAGTTAATGCGAATAATATTCCCTACTAAACCGAATATTCCCCACCAATCGAATAATATAATATAACCACTTGCATACTTTTGCAAAATTTATAAATACTACCCACAACTATAATATTATCTCAAATTCACACTATAATATTAAAAATTATTTACTAAATTTAAATCTTTATTGATAAAATCTTATGATTCATATATATATATATATATATATATATATATATATATATATATATATGTTTATGTATGAGAAGAGACATGCATACATGCAGTAGTGATGCTTTTACAATTAGAATTTAGATGCATGTGATATAGAGAGTAAAAAGAAACGTGATAGTATTTCAACTTTCTAGCTCTCGTCCACCAACTATTTATTCTTAAATAATTAAGTAGTGTCACTTAGAAAATAAATGACTGAAATAATTAGAATAAATAAACTTAAAACAAGAAACAATTTAATTTATCTACTGGATATTCATCCGTACGTCAATTAAAGATGCAAGATTCACTTCACTTTTTACTCATACTCAAACTTTATTACAAAATTAAAATGATGCAAAGACAAATTAAAAATGAGTCAAGTTTTATTCTACAACAATAGCTCAGTTGCAGCAACTAAAACGTGGACTAGAATTTCAATTCCTTAACCCTGTTTGTGAGTTTTGTTTTTGGGGATATATGAGAAGGGATGGTACAAGAAAGTTCCCTCTTTCTAAAAAAGTTAGAAATTAATTAGTCGGAAACAAATTTCACAAACACTGCCTTAATTATGCTACATTTGGATCGGAGGAAGGAGGATTAATTAGAATAGAATGAATCATTCATATATAGAATAAAAAAATTGTGTTTAGTTACTCTATTGAAATAAAATGAACCATTCTCATTTTTTCTAAATTAATTTATAAATTTTATTATTTGAGGGAGGATACGGAATGACTCATTCCATTTCAGAGGGAATGAATCATTCAAACGTAGCATTAATATATATATATATATATATATATATATATATATATATATATATTTGCAATCAAGAGATGATCATGACAAGATCAGTACTCACTCACATGAGCATTAGATGTTGGTTATTCTCCAAAATTTCTGTAACCCCCGTTTAGAGTTAATATCCTAGCCTTTATGTTTTCTGTAACCATTGTTTCAATTCCAACATAAACCTTATTTATATCTTGTTGTAACTCCCAAACGTTTCATTAAAAACTATTAAAATCTCCAACGTTATTTAAACGTTCCTTATAAGGGTGATTGTTTTTTAGAAAAATGAGAGTTTACTTTCGTGAGAAAAGATATACACAAATAACTACTTTATTCTTCTTCCATATTATCTCTCACAGATCCTATTCTTCTCGATATATTCAACTCTTATACTTCTGTTAATTGGCGATCCACATAGACAGCTTCAAAGCCTCCTTCCGTAGTACACACGCGATCGGAGACTTCGTCGTTGAATTACGGAGAGTGGTAGCCGTAACTTTTTTATATCTGTGATTATTATCGGTTGAAATAAATCATTTTTAGAGACGATGAATTACGCTTACGCCTTTGCTTTCCAAAGTCGTTCCCAATTTATTTATATTATTAAATGCTTTGTTAATTGTTATATTTTTCAACATTAGATATATATAGCTTGCTGATCAAGTGGTGACCATGTGTGATTGGGTCCACAAAAGAAAAAAGGTCTCAGATTTCCTATCATCTGTGCGCTATCTACCCTTCAATTATATATATATATATATATATAAAGAAAAGTTGAGTAGGCTTTTCTTATTTATCATTTCAGTTGCCATGTATGGACAGGACAGGTATAGTATATATAGGGATTAACAAACTTTTCACTAGATGATAAGAGAATAGAAAATGTTTCCGACATTAGGAAAGTAATATAGCCACGCACGCTAGTGTGGACATAGAACAAGTGGACAAATTCACATGAAAGTTAATTTGTTCGTCTTTACTCCCTTCCAAATATGTGATATTCGATTCCAGGATATCCTTATCCACTAATTCATAGTGTTATTGATTTGGGTGAGATTTGATGTTTGGAGTTTGGACCTTGTGAAACTTGGATAAAAAAAAGAAAAAAAGACAACATCCCACATTATGTACAAGCGGACCCTTGATTTTGAATTTATTTTGCAACTATAGGGTAATAATAATATGGTAAAATAATGCCCTTTAAAAAAAAGAAACGCAAAAAACTTAAAGGGTAACAACAGAAGAATTAAAGGGTAAAAACTCTTGGGTGACTTATCAACAATTAGGTATTTCTAGTATCTTCTTTCAAACTCAAATTTTAATTTTTTGCTTACACAAGATTATTTGACTTTTTTCCAAATTTAAGGGTTGAGGTTAAATATCATTAAATTTTTCTTTAATTTTTTATTTATTATCAGCTATCCATGGAGTGCATGGTTAACTATTTAGTTTGATTCTTATTTATTTGTATTCATTCATGTAAATTAGTACACCCATATATACTCTTTAATTTTACAGTATATATTGAAGTTTTCAAGTGTATTATTAAATATTGTATTTAAATCAATAAAAACATGAATTGTGAATATATAATTTTGATTTAGTAGGTGTTTGATTTGATTTGTTCACATTATTAAATATGTTTTTTAGTTTACAAGTGAAAATGTTAGTTCCACAAGATCCTATCTCACATTAGGGTAGATCAACTTATTATTCATGTGAGGAGAAACTTGTAGAACTATCAAATTTACTTGTGAAAATATCAATTTTTTATTATTATTATGTTGTGAATTTGTATTTGATATATTTTGAATCAAGAATAATAGATGTATGAATAAATATTTTTTCAAAAAACGTTCTCTATTCGAATATTATTCTGTTAAGTCAATTAATCATATTCCATTCCAAGAAATAAAGTTTCAAATAATAATTTAGAGTAGTTTTTAATTATGTGTTTTTAATTAAAATTTATATTTGGTGATTTTATATCTTTTATTATTATTTTGTTTAATTTTAAAAAGTGCTAATGTATTTTCGGTAAATCATATCCCTCGTAGCTTTTTAGATTTAATATTACATATTATCCAAGTTTTATATATGCAACTTTAGATGATCTAATATCAAGTACAATGAATGTAGCTTAGTAATAATTTTTTGGTGAATCATATATATCCCTTGTAGCTCTTTAGCATTTATTAATTTTTTTCATGTTATCCAAGATCCAAACTTAGCCTTAAAAAAAGCTTCCCGTTCTAAAAAAGATATAGCTTATAGTTTGAACTTAGAATTAGAAACTAATTAATGAAGCTATAGTCTAATGGCTAATTAAGATTGGAGATTCGATTTTCTTTATAAATTTTAACCTTCGTGTGAGTTTATTTCCTAATTCTTTGAGGCTAATATTATTTTTCTTGTGAAGTTAGTGTGATTATTTATTATAATTTTTATCATTAGTACATATTGATAAATATTGTGATACTTGATCTTGATTGTAAAAAACACTTTAATGATATTCCTAAAAAATGGAGGCTTAAAAAGAAGAGTTTTGCATAATTGAAATAATTTACTCCTTTTGTCTCTTAATATATGTCGCTTTAGAATTGTGCATAAATATAAAGAAATGATATTAAATAACATTAAATATAATATAAATTGTCTATATTGTCCTTGTATTAAAAAAAGAAGGTATTATTTATTGACAGAGAATTGTGAGAAAATCGAGAAAATCAAAATTATATTTAATATTTATGGTAATATTAAAAACTAAACAATTAATACTTAATTAAAATTCTTAAACGATACTCCTCCCTCCAATAATATATGACGTTTTAGATGATTTTATTTGTCTTAAATTATTTGACGTTTTAAAAAATCAAGGGGAATTAATTACAATCTTTCTAAAATTATCCCTCATGAGAAAATATTACATATGAGAGTATAAGATAAATATGATAATAAATGAGAATTTAAAGATATTATAGACGATTGATACTATATTTAATACTTTCCAACCATTTCCTTAATTCTTGTGCACAATTCTAAAACGTTACTCCATCGATTCTATAATAATTGTTTTTTTAGCTTTATGCAGATGAATTAAGAAACTCATTTAATACTATCATTTAAGAATTAAAATTTGTATGAAATTTTATCACTACCCCTTTATGAAAAGTTGAAAACTATTAATGTAAGGGATAAAATTTATTGGGAAAACTATTAATGTAAGGGATAAAATTTATTGGGAGAATGAGAAAAGTTATGAGTAATATAAGAAGTTGAAAACAACAAATAAATTAAAATATTTTTTTTTTAAAAAAGACAATTATTATGAAATCAAGAAAATATATACTCCATGAAACGAAGGAAATAAATATTAAGAAAAAAAAACACTTTTTTAAAATGATATTTAAAAAAGGGTCCGAGGGAGTACATACTACTTGCATAGCACCAATAATTAGCATCAATCTTTGAATTATTGAAGGAAATGAGACCTCGAAAATTGCGTTCCCGTGCATGTTTGTCAAATAGAATTATATTTTACTCAACTATTTTACAAAAGGATTTGATTAGCATGAAATTTAATTTTTAGTAAGTTGGTCAATTGATCAATAGAATGCTGATACACATAGAATGTGACGCCCCCAAAATAGGTCCATTCCATCCAACCCATTCTGAGTCGCCAAATACATGGTACAGAAATAACTACAACTTTATTATTACAACATATAAACTGTGAGTTTAAATACAAATATTGCCATCTAGACAATATCCACACGCAATTAAATCCCCATCATAATTATTGATACATTATTTTACAAAAATGGTGAGGACTACTAAACAATTCTCTCTGAACCTTCATTCCATACCTCCGACTAAGTACTTCGCTACATTCTCGCCTCTAAAAAGAAAAATGGAACAAAAGGAAAAGGGTGAGCTCAACTAGCCCAAAGAAGAATATTATGACTAAGATAATATACAACAAATTATCGTTAGTCTTCAACGAGGAAAAATCTAATAGAATACAATAGACAACCAGTTTTAAATCAATCTTCGCAGGCCGAGAAATAATAATTCATTAGAAGAGTTAAGTAGAGAATGCAAACTACTATCTTCTATATATGAATTTAAAAGTTCATCGTCGATATTTTATCCTGTAAACATCAATCAATATATATCTGGAATCAAATATTCATCTTTGCACTACTGGCCAAAGATATTCATCATTAATCATGTTTCATCTTAACACTGCTCATCATCTTTGCCTTCTGGAAAGATATTCATCAAGAAATCATTCATCTTTTGCACTACTGGGCAAAGATATTCAATAATATCATCATTTAGGGACCGAGGATGATGAAAAATATTTTAAAAGAAAACGAATCCAATTGAAACAAAAGAACAATTATTAAGGATTCATATTTTAAACAATCCAAATTCAAAAATACTTCATAAGTAATCGAGTCGAGTAAAAATTCAAGAATGATCAAAACATGGATACAATCAAAGCTAGTATCCATAATAGATATTTTGGACAAAAAGAAGAAATTTCATTTTTCTATGAATAGTCAAGTATTAAGTGAATAGTCTTCAGTATCGTGAATAATGTCGAGTATCGTGAATAGTAACTCAGACACCAAAAGATAGAAATTTCAAAAAAACATCTTCACGCTTACCGTGAATAGTACTCGTGAATAAGAACTCGTGAATAAGAACTCATGAATAATAGAACTCGTGAATAGTAACTCATGAATAGTAACCCCAACATGAAAAAGTTCCAAATTTGATAAAATTTCCAACCAATATTTAAGCGTAATGATATTGAAGAAATAATATCATTTTCGAATAAAATAACATCCCTTACCTCGAAAAGACAAGATTTAGTTGAAACATCGGATATAAAGGCTATGACTTGAACTTGCACCGTATAGCAATAATACTCAAAGTATACTCAAAATACTCACAAGAATATGCTCGATAATATAGAGAGAAAACTTGAGTTTACGGTGTGATTTTCAATTCTAACCTAAAGCACCCTATTTATAGGAAATTGCTTAGAACACCAAAGCAGAAAATTGAATATAATATTAATATAATTATACAAATTTTCCTTAGCCCACCTTTTGGTCAAAAACACCAGCCACACATGTTAATGATGTCCAAAAAAATACAAAAAACGTTTTTCTAACAAAAATAATTTAAACTCCAAAAATCAATTCACACCCGATATACCGAAACTTCAATAATTCACAATAAATAGCTCTTTTATCAGAAAAATTCGAAACTCGCGACTTTCTATAGGAAATTCAATTCTCTACAACTTTACAGAAGAAAGTTTTTCCAAATTCCAAACAGAAATTGACCGAAACTCACAAATGGGCGATTTTATAGGCTATAATCAAATTTCAGTCAAGAAATGGGGTCCACCGACACACAAAACATGTGTTAATCATTTAATGCCACAAAAATACTCTTCCTCCTCATATACTCACATATCGCACATTCATTATAAAAATATCACCGTTAATATATTATTAAAATAATATATTTAAATGAATTATTTTATCAGAAAAAGATAAAATATTAATTTTCAACAATTGTCACATTAAAAATTTTCTCCATCTATATCCACATAAAATCAATATTTTCCTCATCATATAAATCAATAATTAATTATTCACAAATAATATTACAGAATCACAATCGCAACCGTGTGACGCTCCTGTGAAAGAGGGGCTTTCCAATAAGGATCTCTCCTTACTGGCGCGCAATTAGGTGACCAAACCTCTCCTTAGATAGAACTTTCTAGACATTGCCAATAATGTTATCCAATAATATTATTCAGATAATATGAATTATTGCTCCGATAATGGAAAATACTGTGTAATGACAATTTATTGAAACAACGATAATATAAAATATCAATGCGTGAATTATTGAATCAATAAAATAAAATCTTGAATAGTAATTACTATAACAATTATTGAGTAGTGCCTTCTTACGTAAAAATCAATAATTGGTGCAATACTGTGTCTTCTTGTTCAACAACGCCAGATTAGTGTGTTTTAACCAATGGGTATTCCAACAAGATAATTGGTAATAATCATGGCAGTTATTTATAACAACTTATACTTGTCGTTTTCTTCTTCCAATCTCTTTCCGTTATGGGGCCCATAAAAGATCATTGTATCGAATATTCCCAAACAAATACTGAATATTCCACGACCAAACGAATATTCCCAAACAATAATGAATATTTTATAACCACTTTGCTTATTCAAAATATTTGCGTGATTTTACCCATAACTATCCACATTAATCAAATCAACTCTTACTATTTCAAAATAATAAATAGAGGAAAATAAATTTCATTTATTAATAATTTGGGGTCTTACAACCTCCCTCCTTATGAAATTTAAGTCCTCGAAATTGGCGTCACGATACACAGTGTGTTTCAAAAGATGAGAATACCTCGCTTTCATTTCCGCTTTCCAACTCCCGTCATTTCCTCAATAAAGATGGTTTCTCCACAAAACCTCAACTTGTGGTATAACCTCGGTAAGTATAGGACATGTTCTTTCTATCCAATATCTTGACAGTACCTCCTCGTATGTTAAGTCTTGACTATCTCGTCCGGTTTCTAACTTCAATGACATGGTTCGAATCGTCCACATATTTACGTAACATCGATACGTGAAAAAAACGTTATGAACACGCGTCATACTAGGGCGTAAAAAGCGAGTCTATAGGCCACGCTTCCTATTCGATCGAGAATTTCAAATAGATTAATAAATCGAAGGTTTGAGCTTTCCTCACCTCACCGATTCTCGCTTTTGAAATAACAACTTCTTGCCCTCCTTCTTCAAATTCATCGACTCGGTTGTGTTGTTTGAATGACTTTAACTTTATCGATTAAAGTCGATTATACTCGTATATCATCACGTGGGTAACTAGAGTTTTCATCTCCATCTCTATTATTTGTAAATTATACTGAAATGAGTCTTTGACAATATCGTACTTTCGTGCTTGTATACGATCTTCTACTCAACACGTCGGCTACCACGTTAAACTTTTCCGAGGATGGCATGGTCAGAACATGTGTTGAAATGAGTCTCCTCTTGAGTTCTTTGAAGCTCTTCCCACATTCCTTGCTCCATTCGAATTTTGTATCTCTACGAGTCAGCTGCATTAATGAAATAGTGATTCGAGAATATCCTTCAACGAATCTTCGATAATAACCAACTAAGCCTGAAAGCTACGTATTTCGATTACTGAAACTTAGGTTGTTCTCAATCGTGACTCATATCCCAACCTTGGATAGACGTTACAATGACACCTATCGGTTTACTTATCGCATGAATATGGTGTCCCCTACGGAGAGTCGGCTTGATGCATTCCACAAAGGAAGTCACCGGATAAAGGCTCGGTACCAAATTCTATAGTTAAATTTTAACTCCTCGAAGTTCAATAGAGCCATTCGATATGAGATTTTAGAAATGAGTTTTGTACGGAGTTCAAAGTCGATACAAAATTTAATATCGAGGCTTTGGGAGTAAGCCAAGAAATTCTTCAGGAATTACGTCGGAAAAATCAATAACAACGGAATATTATTCAAATCGGCGTGTCTTTATTCAAATCCATAACATGGACTAAGAAAACTTGACATCCGTAATAAGCGAATGACTTCATGGCTTGATATGAAAATGTTTGACTACAATGGTTTGATTGCTTGAATTGAATAACGAGTTTGCTTAGGAATATGAAAACTAACAACCTTACGAAAGTAATCAATTTCTTTGCGTGATGAGTAGTTAACCTTAAAATCACATCAAAAATAAATATCTCTATAGAAATAAGGTTAACGAGGTAATGTGATAGTGCCAACTGAATCAAGCAAGATTTCTAAACAACGGATGTAATGAAAGTTTCTCCTAACCGAGTCTCCATAAATAGGTCAAAGTCTAATTTCTCCGTAGTCGAAGTTCAAACGTTGAGCGCAAGAAGAGATAAAAGAATGGGTAGAACCAGATTCTAGTAAGGTATAAACTTTGCAAGAATTTATAATTAACTAACCCGTCTTAACCGTTCGGGTTCCTCGCATTTTTTAACCTGGCCAAGTAAACGCTTCTTCCGAGAATCGTTGACTTTGACTTTTACGGGACATCCTTTTGAGTCACCATTCCCACTGGATCGGTTTTCGATCTGCGTCTAATCTCGAAAGCGATATGTCATTCTTCTCCACAATTATAGCATACCTTAAATTGTTGTGGGCGGTTTGGGGTTTGATATGTCCTCTCTTTCCGCATTTGTAACATACGACCAGATTGGTCTTTCTCCTCCCTTGGAACCCGATTCTTCTTGGCGGCGACGTCTTCACATGGTCGTTGTTGAATCTCATCTCTTTAAAATCTCCTCCCACTCGCTTTCTTCTATTTTCATGGCCACGATTACCACCAGAGTGGTTACCGCCTTTGTCAGTATTCTTCTTTCTCCGTTTGGTTATCGTTATTCGATGATCGCTATCTTGAGATGATCCTGGTTATGGTCCCTCGGTTGAACGTACTTTCGTTATCTCGCTCTAACAATCGAGCCACATTGACAACATCCCGAATAGGGAAAAAATTATGAGAAATGAGATCTTGGCGATACCGGTTTCAAACCTCTCGAAACATCCGTCATACATTCCTCATTCTCCACCAAATGAGGTGCAAACACGGATAACTCCGCGAACTTCGCCTCGTCTTTGGGACACCGCCATGTTATTATCGCTCGGTCTAATAAACAACACTTCCTTCATATAGACGAATACTTTCGAGGAAGTACTTGTCATTGAATCATTTCAAAATGTCTCCCATAACATCTTTGAGTGCAAATTGGATGGAGTGCGCTTCGTATTCCCACCGATGTCTGCCTCATTACTGAACATAAAAGTAGCGAATGGAACTTTCTGTTCTCTCGTGCATCCCAAGACATCAAATATCTTGGTAATTTGTTTGACCCACGTCTACTGCCTTAATCGGATCCGGCTTTCCCAGCAATTCGTGGTCCCAACTCTTTGAATCGCTTGGTCAGTGACCACCGTAAATTGCTATCATTTCCTCCTGTATTTTGAACACGAAGTCTCCTCGTGCGATTTTGCATGAACGCAAAAAGCTTCTAAACATCCCTCGTTCATCATCTCGCTTTCGGTGGTGTTGTTCACGGAGGTACATTGCCCACTGTTGCACGTTCTCCTCGTTGGTAAAATCTGACAGCATCTCCACGGTCTCATTTACTCCATCATTAATATTCTCGATTCGACATTCTCAAATCTTGTCATAAAACAAGGGGTTAATTAAGGAAATCAATATATCACATAATATCCCTATATATCTTGACCAACTAACAAATAAGCTTAGGTAGGACACACTAGCGAAGGATTTACTCGCCTCTCCCTCCTAGTTCTATTCCCGATCTCCGCCAGATCATATGTGACGCCCCCAAAATTAGGTATACATCACCCATCTTGGGTCGCCACTTACATGGTATGTAATTTAAATACAACTTACTAACATAAGCGTAGGTATGCAATACGACATAAAATCGTGAGTTTAAATACAAATATCGCCTACTAGATATTATACAAACTCAAAAAGGAGTCCTCATTATAATTATTATCACACTATTTCACGTATAGTGAGGACTACTAATGCTATCTTCGGACCATCACTCGCTTTCCCGACTCGTCCCCAAATATATTCTCATTTCACGAAGAGAACAAAGTGAAAGAAAGGGTGAGCTCAACTAGCCCAAAGAAGAAATATTATGACTAAGATAATGCGAAATAAATTATCAATAGTCTTGAACAATGTTAAACCGATAAAATACAATAGACAACCGGTTTAATCTGCGCAGCGAATATCTTGATCCATTAAAAGAGTCAAGTAGAAAATAAAATCTACTATCTTTTAGGTTTTAAAAGGTTTTTCATCATCATTATAGCCGAGACTCAAACTTTAATAAATATTCCACATCATCGAATCACCCCTCGCACTACTGACCAGGATATTCTTTAGTATCACGACCACAATTATTCATGCACTTTATGGGCGAGAATAGTTGTATATTCATTAATGGTCATAATCATTCCAACAATGTCCATCAATGCACTACTACCAACGAGAGGATTTTATCACATCATTTGTAACATTACGGTCATGATTACACCGAATAGTCTCTCGGTCATAATCATACCAAGTCCATCTATGCACTACAGAGGCTGACGATGACTTTCAACATAATATAAACATGAGGATGATGACAATGATATAAGAATTCAATAAAATAAGTTCAAAATTATTTTATCCGAGAATTATTAACGTCCAAATTATCAACACGATCTTTGTTTTGTAGAGTAAAATTCAAGAATGATTAGAAGAATATTTTCATGAAAAGATATCTTTGGATGAAACGCAAATATCAAGGATATTCCACTAATTTCATGGAGTATAAGTCAAAGTTTTAACCAACCGGGTATAATAAAGAATGGAATAACAAAAGAAATCACCATGCATGCGATGTAATCGCATGCATGACGAGTTTATTCCAATGAATAATAAATAACGGAACCAGTCGGGTGAAATTCACAATCGCGAGGATGTTCCAACAGAATAATAAAGATGGAACCCAGATCGGTGTAAAACACACGAGATAGGATATTCCAATGAGAATGATAAAGACGGAACCCGGTTCGATTGTAAAACACACGAATGTGATGTTCCAACAGAATAATAAAGAGCGGAACCAGTCCCGGTAAAACACACGACAGGATGTTCCAATGTAATAATAAAGAATGTCACCAAGTATAGGGTAAACCGCATATACAGAGTTATTCCAATGTAATAATAAGCAATGGAATAACAATGCCTCTCTTCATGAATAAGAAAGAATAACACCCTTTACTTTTGGTAGGAGATTGAATATTACAAAGAAGGTGTAGTAACAAAATACTCTTCTTCTTTCTCTCTTATTCTCTCTATACTTTCTCTCTCTATAGCTTGAATGAATTCGTAAAAAAATAATGAAGCCTAATCGGGCCTCTATTTATAGAAGATTTCTAGCTTAAGACTTTTCCTTAGTGTGAAAAGGCAGTGGCTTGACGACTAATAATGTGAAAAGAAAAGTGGTTTGACGCTCAGTAATGTGAAACGACAAGTGGTTCGGCCTTTGTAATGTGAAACGACAAGTGGTTCGACGTCTGGTAAAGGTAATTACAATTGACGAAGGTAATTACTATTCACAAGGGTAATTACTTATCGACGAAGGTAATTACTATCGACGAAAGGTAAATACTATCGACGAAGGTAATTACTATTCACAAAGGTAATTACTATCGACGAAGAGACTCTTAGATGATGACATATGAGCCCCCATAAAATAATCAAACTTACCACAAATCATTTTATTTTTCATCAACACATATTTAATCTTTCAACAATTATTAATCATTTATAACTTGTCGTCTCAATTATTGATTTAATACTATAACATATTATACGAGATGATCTTGTGCGAATAATTGAATCAATAATATAAGAGATACGATGCAAGAATTCTTCGTAGCGATAATTAAGCATATAATTGAATGACTTCTCACGTAAGCATCAATAATCAATACCGCAGTCTTTACTATGCACCACGCGTATTCGCATTTTTACCATTTGGTAGTTCAACAGCTTTAAACAGTAACACCTCCGTAGTTATTTTTATAAAATATTTTTATCGCTTTCAATCCGAATAATAATTACGTTGTGGGGTCCACCAATGATTGAAGTTAGTTATGCGAATATTCCCTAAAAGAATATTCCCCACCAAACGAATATTTTATAACAACTTGCATACTTTACAAAATTTATAAATATTACCCACAACTATAACATTATATCAAATTTATTCCATAATATTCAAAATAATATTTATAGAAAAATTCATCTTTATTTATAAAAGTTGGGGTCTTACTGACCTCCCTTCTTATGAAATTTTGCCCTCGAAATTAGGGTAGTGCACGGTATGTCGAAAGAGGTAAGGATACCTTGATTTCATTTCGATTCTAACTCCCAAGTCATTTCCTCAACATCGTGGTTCCTCCACAAAACTTTGACTTGAGGTATAACCTTGGGCGTAGAATATGTTCCTTCTTATCCAAAATTTGAACAGAACCTCTTCATACGTCAAATCTTCCGCTATTTCGTCCGGTTCTAACTCAATAATATGGTTCGGGTCTTTCACATATTTACGTAACATGGATATGTGAAAACGTTATGAACACGAGACATACTTGGCGGTGAAAGCGAGTCTATAGCCCACGCCCTACTCGATCGAGGATTAAAATGGACCAGATGAATCGAGGATTGAGTTTTCCTCTCTTTCCAAATCTTGTAACTCCTTTCCATGGAGCAACTCTTAATAACTCATGATCTCCTATATCGAATTCCACGTCCTTTCGATGAAGATCAACATAACTCTTTTATGTCGATTTTGTGAGGTTTTTATCGTTGTCGGATCGTTTGAATTTTTTCCGTAATCATACGTACCAACTCCGGTCCCAACAACGTTGCTTCACCCACCTCATCCCAAAGATACCGAGAAAGACACTTTCTTCCATACAACGCTTGAATGGAGCCATGCGATACTTGCTTGATAACTGTTGTTGTAGGAAAACTCCACCAATGGTAAGAACTTGTCCCAACTCCTTGAAATCAAGGACACGAGTCTTAATAGATCTTCAAGAGTTTGAATAGTCCTCTCCGATCCGTCCGTCCGTCTCCGAGGATGATACGCCGAAATAAATCGTAAGTCTGTGCCCATAGCTTTTGCAAACTAACCCAAAATCGTGAAGTGAATCTTGGGTCTCGATCGAAAACTATGGATACCGGGCATACCATGCGATCTCACAATCTCGTTTATGTACATACGAGTAAGACGTTCAAGTGTATAAGTTTCTCGTATCGGTAATAAATGAGCAGACTTGGTCAATCTATCAACAATGACCCAAATCGCATCAATGCCTTGAGAAACCTTAGGAAGGCCGTGAACGAAATCCATGGTAATGTGCTCCCACTTCCATTCTGGAATTTCAAGTGGTTGCAATGGACCTTTTGGTACTTGATGCTCGCTTTAACTTCGTTGACAAGTTAGACACCTTGAGATAAACAAAGGCTATCTCTCTCTTCATATTGCTCCACCAAAATGTATGGCGAATATCATGATACATTTTGGTACTCCCGAGATGGATTGCAAATGGTGTGTTGTGCGCCTCCATCATGATATTATACTTTAAATCGTGGTCGTTAGGAACACAAAGTCCGGAGTTGACTCAAGTATTCCTTCTTCATCGATTCTTGCTTAGATAGCACCTTCTTGCACTTTCTTCCTCATACGCGCCGCCTCCAGTGCGTAGCTTGGCTTTTAACTTTATCGATTAAAGTCGGTTCTACTCGTATACTCGCTATCATCACATGCGTCCACAGAGTCTTTAACTCTATCTCCATCCTTTGAAAGTCACACAAAATGGGCTTTTGCGTTGACAATATCGCACTCGTGCTTGCATATGATTTTCTACTCAATGCGTCAATTTACCACGTTCGCTTTCGAGGATGGTATTGGATGGTATGATCATAATCTTTCAATAGCTTCAAGCCAACGTCGTTGTCGCATGTTGAGTTCCTTTTGAGTGAAGAAATATTTGAGGCTTTTATGATCCGTAAAGATCTCCACTTTCTCCCCATACAAGTAATGCCTCCAAATTTTAAGTCAAGAAGATAATTTATGCCAACTCTAGATCATGAGTAGGATAATTCCTCTCATATTCTTTGAGTTGTCGCGAGGCATAAAGCTATAACTTTTCCATGTTGCATGAGAACACATCCCAACCCTTTTCCGAAGCATCATCAGAGATGACAAATCCGTCCGAGCCGGATGGTATTGTCGAGCAGTCTTGAAATAAGTCTCCTCTTGAGTTCTTGAAAACTCTTCTCACATTCTTCGCTCAAATAGAACTTTGTATCTTTTCGAGTCAATTTGAGTCGATGGAGTAGCGATTCGAGAAAATCCTTCCACGAATCTCCGATAATAACCAAATTAAAACCGAGAAAGCTACGTGCTTGGTCCATCGATTTAGGTTGTTCCCGACTTTGAATAGCTTCAATCTTTCTTTGGGTCAACGGATATTCCATGACTTGATACCACGTGCCCAAGAATGCTACTTCTTCAAGCCGAACTCGCACTTCTTCAACTTGGCATAAAGCTTATATTCACGAAGCTTTTGGAGTGTCGATCACCTCAAGTGTTGCTTTCATGATCTTCACGGCTTTTGGAATAAATAAGGATGTCATCAATAAAGACGACCACAAAGTGATCTAAATATTCCTCGAATACTTGGTTCATCATATCCATGAAGGCGGCGAGAGAGCATTAGTCAATCCAAAGGACATGACTAGGAATTCATAATGCCCGCATCTGGGAGTTCGGCGTCCTTTAGAATGTCGGTGGTTCTAATCTTCAATTGGTGATATCCTAAGACGAAGATCTATCTTTGAAAAGAATTTGGCTCCTTGCAAATCGGGTCAAACAGGTCATCAATACGTGGCAATGGATACCTATTTTTGATGGTGACATGATTCAACTCCCGATAATCAATACAAAGTCGCATACTCCCATCTTTCTTCTTCACGAATAGAGCAGAGCACCCCAAGGAGAAGTACTAGGGACGAATAAAGCCAATGTCTAACAATTCTCGTAGTTGGGTCTTTAACTCCGAAGTTCAATAGAGCCATTCGATATGGGGCTTTGGAAATAGGTTTTGTATCTTGGGTTCAAGGTCGATACAAAATTCGGTTTCACGCCTGGGGGGGTAGGCCAGAAGTTCTTGAGAATACGTCGGAAATTTATTAACAATAGAAATATCGCTCAAAACCGACGTATTTTGTTTAAATCAGGACATGAGCTAAGAAAAGCTTTCGACATCCGCTTTTCAATAAACGAATAGCTTTATGGCTTGAGATGGCCGTGATTGATTTTAATGGTTTGGTCATTTGAATTCAGCATAATAGGTTGATTAGGAATATGAAAGCTAACAACCTTACGAAAACAATCAATTTTTGCATGATAAGTAGTTAACCAATCAATCCCTAGAATCACGCGTCAAATGCAAGTATTTTTAATGAAATAAGATCGACGGTAATGTGAAGTGCTGGATTTGAACCAAACAAGACTTATAAACAATGGATGTAATGAAGGTTTCTCCCAACGGAGTTTCCACAGATAAGTCAAAGTCTAATTTCTCCTGAGTCAAATTTAATCGATGAGTGCAAGTAGGAGAAATAAAAGAATGGGTAGAACCCCAGATCAAATAAATTATAGACTTCATTAGAGTTTATGATAAGCTTACCCGTGATGACCTCATTCGGGTTCCTTGCTCTCTGGGAGGTCACAACAAATGCTCTCCTTACACTCTAGGTTTGACTTTTTCGGGACTGACCTTTGATGCCTCCATCCTAGTTGAATTTGTCTTGAACGGCAACAAAATCGAGCCAAGTGACCTTCTCTTCCATAATTATAACATGCTTTGACTGACGTGGCGCAGCTTTGACCGATGTGTCCTCTCCTCCGCATTTGAAGCATATGATAGGTGGTCTTTCCGCTTCCTTAACAACGGGTCTTTGGTCTTTGCGTCTTTCCATCATTGTTGAATCTCCTTTTCTTAAAATGTCCATTCTTATTGTTTTGTACGATTACCACCGAAGTGGTTACCATATCTCGCCCGTTGATTCCTCCACGCTTGTTGTCACCGCTCGATGACTAGTCTCATTTGGTATTATAATTTTGCTTAAGTGCTTCTTTTTAGTTGCGTTGACTCGTTATCGCGCTTCCACTAATCGAGCCCTATTTACAACATCTGAATACAAACACAGTTTATGAGAAATAAGATGTTGACGTATCTCCGACTTCAAACCTCTTAAAAACATTCGCGCCATTCTTTCTTCATTATCCACCAAGTGGGACGCAAATCGTGATAACTCATAGAAATTTTGCCTCGTATTGCGATCACGGTCATATTGTTTTGTTCTAACTTGATAAACTCCACCTCCTTCATGTGGTGAATACTTTCGGAAAGTATTTGTCGTTGAAACGACTCCCGAACTTCTCCCAAGATATCTTCATCTGACAAAGAGGAGTTGAGTACGTTTCTACCGATTTCCACCAAAGAATCGCCTCTTCACGCAACATAAAGGCGGCGAAAAACCTTTGCTCCTCGGAGCATCCCAAGACACCAAATATCTTGGTAATCATTTATCCATGCTTCCGCCGAAGTGGTTTTGGCTCTCCCTTAAACTCCGGTGGTCCCAGCTCCTTGAATTGTTTAGCGGTGACCACCGAGAGTTTTCCGTGTTTCCACCTACGTTTTGGGCAGAGTCGCTCTACTTTCTATTGCATAAATTGCATAAAGCCTCTGAACATTTGTTCATTCATCATTTGGTCGGTGTTGTTGTTTTGCGTGAGGATTGTCGCCTTCACGATGCACATTATCCCCGATTATTGATATGTGGTGAATCAACGATCGCTCATGCGCTCCATTCTATTCTCAACATTCTCGGATGTCATTTTCAGATCATCGCACAAAACAAAAGGTTAATTGACATGTAACAAATTAACCCTATCTTCCGACCAACCAATAAAATAGCACATAAACTTAGGTAGGTCATACTAGCGAAAGGTATTCCCGCCTCTCCCCTCCTAGTACTATTCTCACATCTTAGCTGTGGATCATATCCTCAAGCTCGATATTAACCAGTGGCGCCCCAAATTAGGTATACATCACCCATCTTGGGTCGCCACTTACATGGTATGCAATTTAAATACAACTTACTAACATAACTATGCTGTATGCACAATACGACATAAACGTGAGTTTAAATACAAATATCGCCTACTAGATATTATACAAACTCAAAAAGGAGTCCTCATTACAATTATTATCACACTATTTCACGAATAGTGAGGACTACTAATGCTATCTTCGACCACCATCACTCGTTTCCCGACTCGTCCAAATATATTCTCATTTCAAGAAGAGAACATTGAAAGAAAGGGTGAGCTCAACTAGCCCGATGAAGAAATATTACGACTAAGATAATGCGAATAAATTATCAATAGTCTTCAACAATGTTAAACCGATAAAATACAATAGACAACCGGTTTAATCTGCAATGAATATCTGATCCATTAAAAGAGTCAAGTAGAAAATAAAGTCTACTATCTTTTAGGTTTTAAAAGGTTTTTCATCATTTGTTATAGCTAAGACTCAAACTTTAATAAATATTCCACATCATCGAATCACCCCGCACTACTACTGACCAGGATATTCTTTAGTATCACGACCACAATTATTCATGCACTACGGGCCAAGAATAGTTGTGTATTCATTAATGGTCATGATCATGCCAACAATCGTCCATCAATGCACTACTACCAATTTGAGGATTTTTATCACATCATTTGTAACATTACGGTCATGATTACAATCAATAGTCTTTGGTCATAATCATACCAATTCCATCTACGCACTACAAAATACATATGACTTTCAACATAATATAAACATGAGGATGATGACAATGATATAAGAATTCAATAAAACAAGTTCAAGAATTATTTTATCCGTGAATTATTAACGTCCAAATTATCAACATGATAATCTTGTTTTGTAGAGTAAAATTCAAGAATGATCGGAAGAATATTTTCATGAAAAGATCTTTGGATGAAACGCAAATATCAAGGATATTCCACTAATTTCATGGAGTATAGAAGTCAAAGTTTTAACCAAACCGGGTATAATAAAGAATGGAATAACAAAAGAAATCACCATGCATGCGATAGACCGCACAAACAAAGTTATTCAAATGAATAATAAATAACGGAACCGTGTCGTGAAATTCACAAGACGGGATGTTCCAACGAGAATAATAAAGAGGGAACCGATCTGGTGTAAAACACACGATAGGATATTCCAATGTAATGATAAAGATTTTAACCGAGTCCTGTGTAAAACACACGACATGGATGTTCCAACAGTATAATAAAAGGCGGAACCAGTCCTGTGTAAAACACACACGCATGTGATGTTCCAACGTAAAAAATAAAATAATGTCACCAAGTATAGGGTAAACCACGATACAAAAGTTATTATTTCAACAGAATAATAAACAATGGAATAACAATAGTTCTCTTCATGAATAAGAAAGAATAACACCCTTACTTTTGGTAGGAGATTGAATCTTTGCGCGGTGTAGTAGTAATAAAAATACTCTTCTTCTTTCTCTTTATTCTCTATATACTTTCTCTCTATAGCTTGAATGAATTAAATGAAAAATAATGAAGCACTAGGCCTCTATTTATAGAAGATTTTAGCTTAAAGACTGCCAGTGTGAAAAGCCAAGTGGCTTGACGACTAATAATGTGAAAAGAAAGTGTGGTTTGACGCTCAGTAATGTGAAACGACAAGTGGTTCGGCGCTTTGTAATGTGAAACGACAAGTGGTTCGGCCTTTGTAATGTGAAACGACAAGTGGTTCGACGTCTGGTAAAGGTAATTACAATTGATGAAGGTAATTACTATTCACAAGGGTAATTACTTATTGAAGAAGGTAATTACTATCGAATGAAGGTAAATACTATCGATTAGCGAAGGTAATTACTATTCATGAAAGTAATTACTTATTGACGAAGAGACTCTTAGATGATGACATATGAGCCCCCATAAAATAATCAAACTTACCACAAATCATTTTATTTTTCATCAACACATATTTAATCTTTCAACAATTATTAATCATTTATAACTTGTCGTCTCAATTATTGATTTAATACTATAACATATTATACTGATGATAATCTTGTGACAATAATTGAAACAATAATATAAGAGATACGATCGCAGTGAATTCTTTGTGAGCGATAATTAAGCGTAAATGAGTGACTTCTCACGTAAAGATCAATAATCAATACTGGGTATACGACTATGCGATCCAGCCAGACATTCGCACTTTTACCACCGGGTAGTTCAATGGTTTTAACGGTAACACCTCCGTAGTTATTTTTATAAAATATTTTTGTCGTTTTCTCGATCCGAATGATAATTACATTGTAGGGGTCCACCAATGATTGAGTAGTTGTCACGAATATTCCCTAACAAAAGAATATTCCCAGAGCCAAATGAATATTTTATAACAACTTCGCATACTTTGCAAAATTTATAAATATTACCTACAACTATAACATTATATCAAATTTATTCCATAATATTCAAAAATAATATTTATAGAAAAATTCATCTTTATTTATAAAAGTTGGGGTCTTACATCATATCCCTAAGCTCTGATACCAACTGTGACGCCCCCAAAATAGGTCCATTCCATCCAACCCATTCTCGAGTCGCCAAATACATGGTACAAAAATAACTACAACTTTATTATTACAACATATAAATCATGAGTTTAAATACGATATTGTCATCTAGATAATATCCACACGCAATTAAATCCCCATCATAATTATTGATACATTATTTTACAAAATGGTGAGGACTACTAAACAATTCTCTCTGTAAACCTTCATTCCATACCCAGACTAAGACTCGCTACATTCTCGCCTCCTCGAGAAGAAAAATGGAACAAAAAGGAAAAGGGTGAGCTCAACTAGCCCGATAAAGAATATTATGACTAAGATAATATACAACAAATTATCGTTAGTCTTCAACAGGAAAAATCTAATAGAATACAATAGACAACCGGTTTTAAATCAATCTTGCAATGAAATAATAATTCATTAGAAGAGTTAAGTAGAGAATGCAAACTACTATCTTCTATATATGAATTTAAAAGTTCATCGTCGATATTTTATCCTCAACAACATCAATCAATATATATACGGAATCAAATATTCATCTTTTTACGCTTTTTACTACGTGCCAAAGATATTCATCGATTAGTCATGTTCATCTCAACACTGCTCATCTTTTCACTACGGGCCAAAGATATTCATCAAGAAATCATTCATCTTTGCACTACTGGTCAAAGATATTCGATAATATCATCATTTAGGACCAAGATGATGAAAAATATTTTAAAAGCGAATCCAATTGAAACAAAAGAACAATTATTAAGGATTCATATTTTAAACAATCCAGTTCAAAAATACTTCATAAGTAATCGAGTTGAGTAAAATTCAAGAATGATCAAAACATGGATACAATCAAAGCTAGTATCCATAATAGATATTTTGACACAAAAAGAAGAAATTTCATTTTTCTATGAATAATGTCGTATTCGTGAATAGTCTTGATATCGTGAATAAGTGTCGATATCGTGAATAGTAACTCAACACCAAAAGATAGAAATTTCAAAAAAAAATATCTTCACGCTTAAGTGAATAGTACTCATGAATAAGAACTTCGTGAATAAGTAACTCATGAATAGTAACTCGTGAATAAGAACTCATGAATAGTAACTGAACATGAAAAAGTTCCAAATTTGATAAAAATTTCCAACCAATATTTCGGCGTAATGATATTGAAGAAATAATATCATTTTCGAATAAAATAACATCCCTTACCTCGAAAACAGTCTTAGTTGAAACCTGGATATAAAGCTATGACTTGAACTTGCACAGATATAGCAATACTCAAAGTATACTCAAAATACTCACAAGAATACGCTTCGATAATATAGAGAGAAAACTTCAGGTTTACGGTGTGATTTTCAATTCTAACCTAAGCACCCTATTTATAGAAATTGCTTAGAACACCAAAGCGAAAATTGAATATAATATTAATATAATTATACAAATTTTCCTTAGCCCACCTTTTGGTCAAAAAACACCAGCCACACATGTTAATGATGTCCAAAAAATACAAAAATCATGTTTCTAACAAAAATAATTTAAACTCCAAAAATCAATTCACACCGATATAATCTGAAACTTCAATAATTCACAATAAATAGCTCTTTTATCGAGAAAATTCTAAACTCGCGATTTTCTATAGGAAATTCAATTCTCTACAACTTTACGAAGAAAGTTTTTCCATATTCCAAGCGAAATTGGCCAAAAACTCACAAATGGGCGATTTTACGGTATAATCAAATTTCGATCGAGAAATGGGGTCCACCGACACACACAAAACATGTGTTAATCATTTAATGCCACAAAAATACTCTTCCTCCTCATATACTCACATATCGCACATTCATTATAAAAATATCACCAGTTAATATATTATTAAAATAATATATTTAAATGAATTATTTTATCGTAAAAGATAAAATATTAATTTTCAACAATTGTCACATTAAAAATTTTCTCCATCTATATCCACATAAAATCAATATTTTCCTCATCATATAAATCAATAATTAATTATTCACAAATAATATTACAGAATCACAAGATCTTGCAACCAGTAGTTCTCTCAGGAAGAGGAGCTTTCCGATAAGGATCTCTCTCATCCTTGGGCGCCGCAATTAGGTGACCAAACCTCTCCTTAGACAGAACTTTCTAGACATTGCCAATAATGTTATCCAATAATGTTATCCAATAATATTATTCAGATAATATGAATTATTGCTCCGATAATGGAAAATATTGTGTAATGACAATTTATTGAAACAACGGTAATATAAAATATCAATGCAAAGAATTATTGAATCAATAAAATAAAATAATTGAATAGTAATTATTGTAACAATTATTGAGTAGTGCCTTCTTACATAAGAATCAATAATTGGTGCAATCTGGTGTCTTCTTGTCAACAATGCATATTAGTGTGTTTTAACCACCGGGGTATTCCAACAAGATAAATCTGTGAACAACTACTTGCCAATTATTTATAACAACTTATACTTGTCGTTTTCTTCATCCAATCGCTTTTTAGTTATGGGGCCCACAAAAGATCTAGCGGCGTCGTCATTTAATATTCCCAAACAATACGAATATTCCACGACCAAACGAATATTCCCCACAATAATGAATATTTTATAACCACTTTAACTTATTCAAATATTTATGTATTTTACCCATAACTATCCACATTAATCAAATCAACCCTTCTATTTCAAAATAATAAATAGAGGAAAATAAATTTCATTTATTAATAATTTGGGGTCTTACATAGAATCTCGTTTGCGTGTCAACATTCTATTGGTCAATTGACCAACTTACTCAAAAATAAACTTCATGCTAACCACTTCCCTTACAAAATAATGAATTCACATAAATTGGAGCTACATAACTTATATATATATATATATATATATAAAATAATCCATAACATCTATTTGTTATGGACCAAAAAGTGGCATATAACATCTACACTTTTCATTCCATAAACGAAGGGTACATTGTGATTGAAATTGGGTACACGCCATAAACGAAGGGTTGTGATTGAAATTGAGTACACTTCGTCCTCTAGTAATACTAGCGGACTTGGAAGGTTAATGAAATTTTTCCGCTTTTGCCCCCACTTAGCTAAGTCAGATCAGGTCGAAGCAATGAATTGGGGAAAAAGTGGGAAAAGGTAACAAACCTATGCAACAGGGAAATGAAAGAATTTGTTAATTGCTCAAGAACCCTAGTCGATTGCTCTGTAAATCGATTGCAAGTTGTTGAAATTATCCTTTGTTCATCCTAAATTTAGCGACTACAACAAACTAATCAACATTTAATCGGTAAGTAATCTCACAAATCTGAATCTGTTGTGATTTTCCATGACTTATCTAAAACCCTAGTTCATAATCTATTTCCCAATCTATTTCCCATGATTTCTGAAGTACCCCTATTTCATGTTCGCAATAGGTAGTTTTTGTGACGCCCCCAAAATAGGTATACATCACCTATTCTGAGTCGCCAAATACATGGTACGTATAAATACAAATACAATCTTAAATATACAACATGAAATGTGAGTTTTAATACAAGTATTGTCTTCTGCATGTATTCAAACTCAAAATAAGTCCTCAATACATTTATTAACACACTATTTCATAGAATAGTGAGGACTATTAATCTATCCTCGGATAGCCACTCGGTTCCCGATTAGTCCCTGCTACGTTCTCATTTCCTGAAGAGAACAATGAAAGCAAAAGGGTGAGCTCAACTAGCCCAGTAAGAAATATTATGACTAAGATAATGCAGAATAAATTATCATTAGCCTTCAACAATGTTAAACTGATAAAATATAACAAACATCAAGTTTAACTGCAGCGGAACAAACAATCCATTAGAAAAGTCAAGTAGAGAATAAAATCTACTATCTTCTATGTTTTAAAAGGTTTTTCATCATTTTTATCATTGAGACTCGGCTTAATAAATAATCCACATCATCCCTGCACTACGGTCAATGATATTCATTAGTATCACAACCACAAATTATCCATGCACTACGGGCCAAGGATATTCGTGTATTCATCAATGGTCATTATCATGCCAACAACCGTCCCATCAATGCACTACTACAGGCCAATGAGGACTTTTACCACATCATTTGTAACATTACGGTTATGATTATACCGAATAATCCTCAGTCGTAATCATACCAAGTCCATCTATGCACTACTGAATACAGATGACTTTCAACATAATATAAACATGAGGATGATGACAATGATATAAGAATTGATAAAACAAGTTCAAGAATTAATTTATCCAGAAACAATAACGTCCAAATTGTCAACATGATACTTCTTTGTGGAGTAAAATTCAAGAATGCTCGGAAAAATATTTCCATGAAAAGATCTTTGGATGAAGCGCAAATATCGAGGATATTTCGGTAATTTTATGGAGTATAAAAGCCAAAACTTTAACCAACCGAGTATAATAAAGAATGGAATAACAAAAGAAATCACCGGGCATGCGATAGACCGCATGCACGAGTTATTCCAATGAATATAAAAAATAATGGAACCGGTAATGCTTAATCCGCATGCAGACGAAGATATTTCAATGAATTATAAAGAATGGAATAACAAATGAATTCACCGGACATGTGATAAACCGCGCATGACGAGTTATTCCAAATGTAATAATAAAGAATGGAATAACAATAGAATTCACCGTATATGCGATAGGCCGCATGACATGCGGTTATTTCAACAGAATAATAAATAACGGAACGAGTGTCACGCGTAAACGCACAAACACATGATGTTCAGCAACGAATAATAAAGAATGGAATAACGAAGAATTTCACCACGTATGCGGTGATTGGCGATGATAGGTTATTCAACATAATAATAAAGAATGAAATAACGTAAGAATTTCACCACGTATATGCGGTACTTGATGTATGACGTTATTCCAACATAATAATAAAGAATGGAATAACAGAAGAATTTTACCAAGTATATGGTAGTCCGCGTATACAGGTTATTCCAACAGAATAATAAAGAATGGAATAACTGAAGTTCTCTTCGTGAATACAAAAGAAATAATACCCCTTACCTTAGAAGAACTGGATATAGGAGTAGTGAAGTAGCAGAATACTTTTATTCTTTCTCTCTATAGTTTCTCTCTCTAGAGTTTCAGTGAATTAGTAAGAAATAATAAAGGAATGACCTTCTATTTATAGGAGAATGGACTGAATAGTAACTAATTCATGAACGATCCAGATTGATTTACTTTTAAACGGACGGACCATATTAATTTAATATGCAGTATTAATAAAATATTCTAATAAAACAAAATCTTTTAAATAAAATATAATATATTCTATTTATAATCTAATAAAACGAATAAATTTATAAAAGTATTCTGCTTTTATATAAAAAGATTTTACTATCTGAACACTATATGTAGGCCTTATCTGAAACACTATGCATAATAGAATATTATATATTCTATTTATAGTCTAATAAAACGAATAACTTTATAAAAGTATTACATTTTATATATAAAAAATTTTACTATATACAAACACTATGCAGCACTATCGCAAATACTATGCATAATAAAATATTATATATTCTATTTATAGTCTAATAAAATGAATAACTTTATAAAAGTATTACATTTTATATATAAAGTTTTACATTTTATTACATTTATAATTATAATAAAACAAAACTTATCACCTTTATTATAATTCACAATATTAATCGACCGTGTCGTTCTCAGGAAAGAGGGGGCTTTCCAATAAGGATTTCTTCCTATTGGTGAGCAATTAGGTAACCAAACCTCTCCTTGACAGAACTTCTAGACATATAGAGTTCTCTCCTTGTTTGTTACAATGCTATGAACCGCTTTGTCGTAGAATTGCCTCACAGAATATGCATAAAGTACAAAAGAAGAATTTAATAACAAATCTAGAGTTCTTTCCCATGAAAAATGTGTTATCTTATATCCGTTCAGATAAGATGTTTAAGTAGATATTTATTTTACTTCATTTTGAAGTATTGTGCCTTCACCAGTTGGTAATGAAGTTAGAAAGAAAATCATGCCCATGAGTAGATATTCAATATATGGTGGTGATAACTTAGAATTCTAGCACTGTTACAAACAAATTTTTACTCTATTCTAAATTTAAGTTGAAGCGTTGACATTTTTTATTGTCAAATAGTATTAATTTGGTCTTCCCATAAAATTTATGGAGCTGGGCTTGGGATTTGGTTCATGATTTGAAGTTGCAGACATGCCCCAATTGAGTAATTTTGGTGTTCAGAATTGAGCCTTACTCATGCTAGACTAGGGATAAGAGCAACAACTTATAAGAAGCTAAATATTATTTCTGAATTCTGAAACATCATTTGTACTTGTGAACTTGTAAGACTCCTTCAAACATCATTTGCAGCTTTGGGTGCTTATTAATGTCTTATATTAATCTATTTTTTAATTTGACAAGGATAAAAGAACGTGAATTTTATTGACTTCCTGGTCTCTCATTATAGTTTGTATGTTTAAATATCAAAACTAACATTTTTCCTGTATGCCTCTCGTTCTCTCTCTAACAAACAGGGTGACTTAGTGTTTACTGTTCCCTGAGGATCTTACATTATTATGATATGGCCTTGATTAGTCAAAATAGATTTTGGGCTCTTTTTTTTTGTTAATAAATTAATGTTGTTATTGTTTGTAAGACCCCAACTTTTATAAATAAAGATAAATTTTCTATAAATATTATTTTTGAATATTATGGAATAAATTTGATATAATGTTATAGTTGTGGGTAATATTTATAAATTTTGCAAAGTAAGCAAGTTGTTATAAAATATTACGTTTGGTCGGGAATATTCTTTTTGTTTGGGAATATTAATGCGACGGCCAATCATTAATGGACCCCACAACGGAAGTATTGTCGTAGTTAGAAAATGACAAAATTATCTTTCTATAAAAATAACGGTAGAGGTGTTACTGTTAAAACTATTGAACTACCGTGTAGTAAAAAATACGATGTCTACGCGTGAGTTGTATAGTAGCACACAATATTGATTATTGATGCTTACGTGAGTAGTCCTTTCGGCTATGCTCAATTATTGCTACAAAGAATTATTCTTTGCATCATATCTCTTATATTATTGATTCAATTATTGTCACAAAGATATCATCATAAAATATGTTATAGTATTAAATCAATAATTGAGACGACAAGTTATAAATGATTAATAATTGTTGAAAGATTAAATATGTGTTGATTAAAAATAAAATGATTTGTGGTAATATTTATTCAATCCTTGATGTATATAAAGAGTTACATTATGAGACGTTTGTGGTAAGTTTGATTATTTTATGGGGGGCCCATATGTCATCCTCCAGACGCCCCCAAAATTAGGTATACATCACCCATCTTGGGTCGCCACTTACATGGTATGTAATTTAAATACAACTTACTAACATAAGCGCCGTGTACAATACGACATAAATCGTGAGTTTAAATACAAATATCGCTCTACTAGATATTATACAAACTCAAAAAGGAGTCCTCATTACAATTATTATCACACTATTTCACGAATAGTGAGACTACTAATGCTATCTTCGTGAACATCACTTCGTTTTCCCATTTCGTCCCAATTATATTCTCATTTCTCAAGAGAACGGTGAAAAAGAAAGGGTGAGCTCAACTAGCCTAGTAAAAAATATTATGACTAAGATAATGCGTAATAAATTATCAATAGTCTTCAACAATGTTAAACCGATAAAATACAATAGACAACCAGCTTTAATCTGCGGTGAATATGCAATCCATTAAAAGAGTCAAGTAGAAAATAAAGTCTACTATCTTTTAGGTTTTAAAGGTTTTTTCATCACTGTTATAGTTTGAGACTCGACTTTAATAAATATTCCACATCATCGAATCACCCCCACACTACTACTGACCAAGGATATTCTTTAGTATCACGACCACAATTATTCATGCACTACTACGGGCCAAGAATAGTTGTGTATTCATTAATGGTCATGATCATGCCAACAACTATCCATCAATGCACTACTACCATCGAGGATTTTTATCACATCATTTGTAACATTACTACCATGATTACACCGAATAGTCTCTCGTCATAATCATACCAAGTCCATCTATGCACTACAGGGCCACATATGACTTTCAACATAATATAAACATGAGGATGATGACAATGATATAAGAATTCAATAAAACAAGTTCAAGAATTATTTTATTCGGGAATTATTAACGTCCCAAATTATCAACATGATCTTTGTTTTGTAGAGTAAAATTCAAGAATGATCGGAAGAATATTTTCATGAAAAGATATTGGATGAAACGCAAATATCAAGGATATTCCACTAATTTCATGGAGTATAGATGTCAAAGTTTTAACCAACCGGGGTATAATAAAGAATGGAATAACAAAAGAAATCACCATGCATGCGATGAGGCCTCGCAGCATGATGTTATTCCAATGAATAATAAATAATTCGGAACCAGGTCGGTGAAATTCACACCAAGCGGGATGTTCCAACAGTAATAATAAAGATGGAACCAGATCCGTGTAAAACACACGGATAGGATATTCCAACGAGAATGATAAAGGCGGAACCAGTGTCCTGTAAAACACACGTATATGATGTTCCAATGAATAATAAAGATTTTAACCGTGTCCTGTAAAACACCTGAGCGAGGATGTTCCAACAAAATAATAAAAGAATGTCACCAAGTATAGGGTAAACCACGTATACAGGTTATTCCAACAGAATAATAAGCAATGGAATAACAATAGTTCTCTTCATGAATAAGAAAGAATAACACCCCTTACTTTTGGTAGGAGATTGAATCTGCAGCAGCAGTAGTAACAAAATACTCTTCTTCTTTCTCTCTTATTCTCTATACTTTCTCTCTAGCTAGCTTGAATGAATTCGTGAAAATAATGAAGCACTAGGCCTCTATTTATAGAAGATTTCTAGCTTAAGACTGCCAGTGTGAAAAGACAAGTTGGCTCGACGACTAATAATGTGAAAAGAAAAGTGGTTTGGCGCAGAATGTGAAACGACAAGTGGTTCGACGCACAGTAATGTGAAACGACAAGTGGTTCGACGCCTGTAATGTGAAACGACAAGTGGTTCGACGTCTGGTAAAGGTAATTATAATTGACGAAGGTAATTATTATTCACAAGGGTAATTACTATTGACGAAGGTAATTACTATTGACGAAGGTAAATACTATTGACAAAGGTAATTACTATTCACAAAAGTAATTACTATTGACGAAGAGACTCTTAGATGATGACATATGAGCCCCCCATAAAATAATCAAACTTACCACAAATCATTTTATTTTTCATCAACACATATTTAATCTTTCAACAATTATTAATCATTTATAACTTGTCGTCTCAATTATTGATTTAATACTATAACATATTATACGATGATAATCTTGTGACAATAATTGAATCAATAATATAAGAGATAATGATACGGCCAATTCTCAGAGTAGCAATAATTAAGCATACCGTAGTGACTTTTCACGTAAGCATCAATAATCAATCTGGTAGTGTATTCTTATGCAACCACGCCAGACATCGTACTTTTTATCACCGGGTAGTTCAATGGTTTTAATTAAACACCTCCGTAGTTATTTTTATAAAATATTTTTGTCGTTTTCAATCCGGCTAATAATTACATTGTGGGGTCCACCAATGATTGAGTAGTTATACGAATATTCCCTAAAAAGAATATTCCCCACCCAAACGAATATTTTATAACAACTTGCATACTTTGCAAAATTTATAAATATTACCCACAACTATAACATTATATCAAATTTATTCCATAATATTCAAAAATAATATTTATAGAAAAATTCATCTTTATTTATAAAAGTTGGGGTCTTACAACCTCCCTTCTTATGAAATTTAGCGCCTCGAAATTAGGGTACGATACTGGTATGTCGAAGAGGTAAGGATACCTTGATTTCATTTGATTCTAACTCCCAAGTCATTTCCTCAACATCGTGGTTCCTCCACAAAACTTTGACTTGAGGTATAACTCTTGGGCGTAGAATATGTTCCTTCTTATCCAAAATTTGAACAGAACCTCTTCATACGTCAAATCTTCCGCTATTTCGTCCAGTTTCTAACTCAATAATATGGTTCGGGTCTTTCACATATTTACGTAACATGGATATGTGAAAAACGTTATGAACACGAGACATACTTGGCGGTAGAAGCGAGTCTATAGCCCACGCCCTACTCGATCGAGGATTAAAATGGACCGATGAATCGAGGATTGAGTTTTCCTCTCTTTCAAATCTTGTAACTCCTTTCCATGGAGCGACTCTTAATAACACATGATCTCCTATATCGAATTCCACGTCCTTTCGATGAAGATCAACATAACTAACTCGTTTATCGATTTTGTGAGGTTTTTATATGTTGTCGGATCGTTTGAATTTTTTTTGAGTAGTCATACGTACCAACTCCGGTCCCAACAACGTTGCTTCACCCACCTCATCCCAAAGATACCGAGAACGACACTTTCTTCCATACAACGCTCGAATGGAGCCATGCCAATACTTGCTTGATAAGCTGTTGTTGTGGAAAACTCCACCAATGGTAAGAACTTGTCCCAACTCCTTTGAAAATCAAGGACACGAGTCTTAATAGATCTTCAAGAGTTTGAATAGTCCTCTCCGATCGTCTCAGTCCATCCGAGGATGATACGCCGAGCTAAATCGTAAAGTCTGTGCTCATAGCTTTTTGCAAACTAACCCAAAATCGTGAAGTGAATCTTGGGTCTCGATTAGAAACTATGGATACCGGCATACCATGCGGTCTCACAATCTCGTTTATGTATATATCGAAGCAAGACGTTCAAGTGTATCGGTTTCTCGATCGGTAAGAAATGAGCGGACTTGGTCAATCTATCAACAATGACCCAAATCGCATCAACGCCTTGAGAAACCTTAGGAAGACCGTAGAACGAAATCCATGGTAATGTGCTCCCACTTCCATTCGGAATTTCAAGTGGTTGCAATGGACCTTTTGGTACTTGATGCTCCGCTTTAACTTCGTTGACAAGTTAGACACCTTGAGATAAACAATATATCTCTCTCTTCATATTGCTCCACCAAAATGTATGATTTAATATCATGATACATTTTGGTACTCCTGTGATGGATTGCAAATGGTGTGTTGTCTGCGCCTCCATCATGATATTATACTTTAAATCGTGGTCGTTAGGAACACAAAGTCCGGAGTTGACTCAAGTATTCCTTCTTCATCGATTCTTGCTTCCAAGATAGCACCTTCTTGCACTTTCTTCCTCATACGATCGGTGCTCCAGTGTCCGTAGCTTGAGCGACTTTAACTTTATCGATTAAAGTCGGTTCTACTCGTATACTCGCTTATCATCACACGCGTCCCAGAGTCTTTAACTCTATCTCCATCCTTTGCAAGTCACACAAAATGGGCCTTTGCGTTGACAATATCGCACTTCGTGCTTGCATATGATTTTCTACTCAATGCGTCAATTTACCACGCTCACTTTTCCAGGATGGTATTGGATGGTATGATCATAATCTTTCAACAGGTCAAGCCAACGTCGTTGTCGCATGTTGAGTTCCTTTTGAGTGAAGAAATATTTGAGGCTTTTATGATCCGTAAAGATCTCCACTTTCTCCCCATACAAGTAATGCCTCCAAATTTTAAGTCAAAAGACAACAAATTTGCCAACTCTAGATCATGAGTAGGATAATTCCTCTTATATTCTTTGAGTTGTCATGAGGCATAAAGTTATAACTTTTCTATGTTGCATGAGAACACATCCCAACCTTTGCTAGAAGCATCATCAGATGACAAATCCGTCCAAGAGCGGATGGTATTGTCATAACAGTCTTGAAATAAGTCTCTCTTGAGTTCTTGAAAACTCTTCTCACATTCTTCGCTCCAACCGAACTTTGTATCTTTTCGAGTCACCGAAGTCAATGGAGTAGAGATTCGAGAAAATCCTTCCACGAATCTCCGATAATAACCAAATAAACCGAGAAAGCTACGTCTTTTCTATCCATCGATTTAGGTTGTTCCCACTTTGAATAGCTTCAATCTTTCTTTGGGTCAACAGATATTCCATGACTTGATACCACGTGCCCAAGGAATGCTACTTCTTCAAGACGAACTCGCACTTCTTCAACTTGGCATAAAACTTATATTCACGAAGCTTTTGGAGTGTCAGCCTCAAGTGTTGCTCATGATCTTCACGGCTTTTGGAATAAATAAGGATGTCATCAATAAAGACGACCACAAAGTAATCTAAATATTCCTTGAATACTCGGTTCATC
The DNA here is from genome assembly GCA_020205615.1 of Panax quinquefolius. Taxonomy (NCBI): domain Eukaryota; kingdom Viridiplantae; phylum Streptophyta; class Magnoliopsida; order Apiales; family Araliaceae; genus Panax; species Panax quinquefolius. The sequence goes on from CM035161.1 coordinate 21,984,153, forward strand.
ATATCCATGAAGGCAGCAGGAGCATTAGTCAATCCAAAGGACATGACTAGGAATTCATAATGCCCGTCATCGGAGTTCCGGCGCCGTCTTTGGAATGTCATTGGTTCTAATCTTCAATTGGTGATATCCTAACGAAGATCTATCTTTGAAAAGAATTTGGCTCCTTGCAATCGGTCAAACAGTCATCAATACGTGGCAATGGATACCTATTTTTGATGGTGACATGATTCAACTCCCGATAATCAATACAAAGTCGCATACTCCCATCTTTCTTCTTCACGAATAGAACAGAGCACCCCAAGGAGAAGTACTAGGATCGAATAAAGCCAATATCTAACAATTCCTCAGAGTTGGGCCTTTAACTCCTCGAAGTTCAATAGAGCCATTCGATATGGGGCTTTGGAAATAGGTTTTATCTGGGTTCAAGGTCGATACAAAATTCAATTTCACGCTACGGGGTAGGCCGAAGTTCTTCAGAATACGTCGAAAATTTATTAACAATAGAAATATCGTTCAAAACGGCGTATTTTTGTTTAAATCATGACATGAGCTAAGAAAGCTTGACATCCGCTTTTTCAATAAACGAATAGCTTTATGGCTTGAGATGACCGTGATTGATTTTAATGGTTTGGTCGTTTGAATTCAGATAATAGGTTGATTAGGAATATGAAAGCTAACAACCTTACGAAAACAATTAATTTTTTGCATGATAAGTAGTTAACCAATCAATCCCTAGAATCACGCCAAATGCAAGTATTTTTAATGAAATAAGATCGACGGTAATGTGAGGGTACCGATTTGAACCAAACAAGACTTATAAACAGTGGATGTAATGAAGGTTTCTCCCAACGGAGTTTCCACAGATAAGTCAAAGTCTAATTTCTCCTGAGTCAAATTTAATCGATGAGCGCAAGTAGGAGAAATAAAAGAATGGGTAGAACCCAGGTATCAAATAAAGTATAGACTTCATTAGAGTTTATGATAAGCTTACCGTGATGACCTCATTCGGGTTCTTTGCTCTCTCCGGAGGTCACAACAAATGCTCTCCTCAGACTACCTCTGGTTTGACTTTTCTGGGGACTACTTTGGTGCCTCCATCCTAGTTGAATTTGTCTTGATGAACGACAAAATCGAGCCAAGTGACCTTCTCTTCCACAATTATAACATGTTTTGACTGGCATGGCGCAGCTTGATTTGGTGATGTGTCCTCTCCTCCGCATTTGAAGCATATGATAGGTGGTCTTTTCCTTTCCTTAACAACGGTCTTTGGTCGACGCTCTTTCCATCATTGTTGAATCTCCTTTTCTTAAAATGTCCATTCTTATTGTTTTGGCCCCGATTACCACCGAAGTGGTTACCATATCCGGCTTTGTTGATTCCTCCAAGCTTGTTGTCACCGCTTCATGACTAGTCTCATTGGTATTATAATTTTGTCACCGCTTCTTCTTTTAGTTGCGTTGACTCGTTATCGCTGCCCTCCACTAATCGAACCCCTATTTACAACATCCGAATACAAACACAGGTTTATGAGAAATAAGATGTTGACGTATCTCCGACTTCAAACCTCTTAAAAACATTCGCGCCATTCTTTTTTCATTATCCACCAAGTGGGGCCGAAATCGTGATAACTCATGAAGTTTTGCCTCGTATTGCGATACTGGTCCATATTGTTTTGTTCTAACTTGATAAACTCCACCTCCTTCATATACGCGAAATACTTTCGTGAAAGTATTTGTCGTTGAAACAACTCCCCGAACTTCTCCAAAGATATCTTCATCTGTGAGGTTGAGTACGTTTTACCGATTCCCACCAAAGAATCGCCTCTTGTAGTAACATAAAGTGGCAAAGGAACCTTTTGCTCTCGGAGCATCCCAAGACATCAAATATCTTGGTAATCTGCTTTATCCATGCTTCCGCGGAAGTGGTTTTGGCTCTCCCTTAAACTCCCGGTGGTCCCAGCTCCTTGAATTGTTTAGCGGTGACCAGCCTTGAGAGTTTTTCTTGTTTCCACCTATGTTTTGGACGAGTCGCCTCTCCTCGCTATCGCATAAATTGCATAAAGCCTCACGAACATTTGATCATTCATCATTTGGTCGGTGTTGTTGTTTGCATGTGAGGATTATCGCCTTTCACGATGCACATTATCCTCGATTATTGATATGTGGTGAATCAACGATCGCTGCGCTCCATTCTTATTCTCAACATTCTCGGATGTCATTTTCGAATATCGCCACAAAACAAAAGGTTAATTGACATGTAACAAATTATCCCTATCTTCCGACCAACCAATAAAATAAAGACATAAACTTAGGTAGTCATACTAGCGAAGGTATTCCCCTCTCCCCCTCCTAGTACTATTCTCACATCTTAGCCGTGATCATATCCCTAAGCTCGATACTAACCGTGACGCCCCAAAATTAGGTATACATCACCCATCTTGGGTTGCCACTTACATGGTACGTAAATTTAAATATAACTTACTAACATAACTGTAAGTACAATAATTACATAAACCGTGAGTTTAAATACAAATATCGCTCTACTAGATATTATACAAACTCAAAAGGAGTCCTCATTACAATTATTATCACACTATTTCACGTAGAATAGTGAGGACTACTAATGCTATCTTCGTGACCATCACTGCTTTTCCCGACTCGTCCCAAATATATTCTCATTTCAAGAGAATAAAGGAAAGAAAGGGTGAGCTCAACTAGCCCAAAGAAGAAATATTATGACTAAGATAATACGTAATAAATTATCAATAGTCTTCAACAATGTTAAACCGATAAAATACAATAGACAACCAGTTTAATCATAGCAATGAATATGCAATCCATTAAAAGAGTCAAGTAGAAAATAAAGTCTACTATCTTTTAGGTTTTAAAAGGTTTTTCATCATCAAGTATAGCCTGAGACTCAACTTTTAATAAATATTCCACATCATCGAATCACCCCGCACTACTGGCCAAGGATATTCTTTAAGTATCACGACCACAATTATTCATGCACTACTGGGCCGTTAATAGTTGTGTATTCATTAATGGTAATGATCATGCCAACAATCGTCCATCAATGCACTACTGCCAATCGAGGATTTTTATCACATCATTTGTAACATTACTACCATGATTACAATCAATAGTCTCTCGTCATAATCATACCAAGTCCATCTATGCACTACTGTGCCACATATGACTTTCAACATAATATAAACATGAGGATGATGACAATGATATAAGAATTCAATAAAACAAGTTCAAGAATTATTTTATCCAGAATTATTAACGTCCAAATTATCAACACGATATCTTTGCTTTTGTAGAGTAAAATTCAAGAATGATCGTAAGAATATTTTCATGAAAAGATATCGATGAAACGCAAATATCAAGGATATTCCACTAATTTCATGGAGTATAGAAGTCAAAGTTTTAACCAACCGGGTATAATAAAGAATGGAATAACAAAAGAAATCACCATGCACGCGATAGATCATAGCATAAAAGGTGTTATTCCAATGTAATAATAAATAATCTAACCAAAGTCGTGAAATTCACACCAAGCAGGATGTTCCAATGTAATAATAAAGATGGAACCAGATCCGGTGTAAAACACACGATATAGATATTCCAATGTAATGATAAAGATCAACCAGTCCTGTAAAACACACGCATGTAATATTCCAACAGTAATAATAAAGATTTTAACCAGTCCTGTAAAAAACACATGTGATGTGATGTTCCAACAAAATAATAAAAGAATGTCACCAAGTATAGGGTAAACCACCACGATATAGGTTATTCCAATGTAATAATAAGCAATGGAATAACAATAGTTCTCTTCATGAATAAGAAAGAATAACACTCCTTACTTTTGGTAGGAGATTGAATATCGCGCTAGCAGTAGTAACAAAATACTCTTCTTCTTTCTCTTATTCTCTATATACTTTCTCTCTCTATATAGCTTGAATGAATTCAGTGAAAAATAATGAAGCACTAGGCCTCTATTTATTGAAGATTTCTAGCTTAAAGACTCGCCTTGTGTGAAAAGGCAAGTGGCTCGACGACTAATAATGTGAAAAGAAAAGTGGTTTGACGCCTGTAATGTGAAACGACAAGTGGTTCGACGCCTGTAATGTGAAACGACAAGTGGTTCGACGTCTGGTAAAGGTAATTATAATTGACGAAAGTAATTATTATTCACAAGGGTAATTACTATTGACGAAGGTAATTACTATCGATTTAAGGTAAATACTATTGACAAAGGTAATTACTATTCACAAAGGTAATTACTTATCGACGAAGAGACTCTTAGATGATGACATATGAGCCCCCATAAAATAATCAAACTTACCACAAATCATTTTATTTTTCATCAACACATATTTAATCTTTCAACAATTATTAATCATTTATAACTTGTCATCTCAATTATTGATTTAATACTATAACATATTATACATGATGATATCGCGACAATAATTGAATCAATAATATAAGAGATACGATACAAAGAATTCATGTAGTAATAATTAAGCATAAATGAAAGTGACTTTTCACGTAAGCATCAATAATCAATACCGTGCTACTACGCAACAACCACGCCAGACATCGTACTTTTATCACCGGTAGTTCAACAGCTTTAACTACGGTAACACCTCCGCCGTTATTTTTATAAAATATTTTTGTCGCTTTCTCAATCCGACAATAATTACATTATAGGGTCCACTAATGATTGAGCTGTTGCATTTAATATTCCCTAAAAAAAAATATTCCCCAACTAAACGAATATTTTATAACAACTTGCATACTTTGCAAAATTTATAAATATTACCCACAACTATAACATTATATCAAATTTATTCCATAATATTCAAAAATAATATTTATAGAAAATTCATCTTTATTTATAAAAGTTGGGTCTTACAACCTCCCTTCTTATGAAATTTCGCCCCTCGAAATTAGGGTACGATACTGGTATGTCAAGAGGTAAGGATACCTTAATTTCATTTCGATTCTAACTCCCAAGTCATTTCCTCAACATCGTGGTTCCTCCACAAAACTTTGACTTGAGGTATAACCTCGAGCGTAGAATATGTTCCTTCTTATCCAAAATTTGAACAGAACCTCTTCATACGCCAAATCTTCCGCTATTTCGTCCGCTTTAACTCAATAATATGGTTCGGGTCTTTCACATATTTACGTAATATGGATATGTGAAAAACGTTATGAACACGAGACATACTTGGCGGTAGAGGAGTCTATAGGCCACGCCCTACTACCGATCGAGGATTAAAATGGACCGATGAATCGAGGATTGAAGTTTTCCTCTCTTTCCAAATCTTGTAACTCCTTTCCATGGAGCAACTCTTAATAACACACGATCTCCTATATCGAATTCCACGTCCTTTCGATGAAGATCAACATAACTCTTTTGTCGATTTTGTGAGGTTTTTATATGTTTATCATTTGATCGTTTGAATTTTTTCCGTAGTCATACGCATCAACTCCCCGTCCCAACAATGTTGCTTCATCCACCTCATCCCAAAGATACCGAGAAATCGACACTTTCTTCCATACAACGCTTGAATGGAGCCATGCCAATACTTGCTTGATAACCGTTGTTGTAGGAAAACTCCACCAATGGTAAGAACTTGTCCCAACTCCCTCAAATCAAGGACACGTAGTCTTAATAGATCTTCAAGAGTTTGAATAGTCCTCTCCGATCGTCCGTCTCTGTTCGAGGATGATACGCCGAAGCTAAATCGTAAGTCTGCGCCCATAGCTTTTTGCAAACTAACCCAAAATCGTGAAGTGAATCTTGGGTCTCGATTAGAAACTATGGATACCGCATACCATGCGCCTCACAATCTCGCTTATGTACATACGAAAGCAAGACGTTCAAGTGTGTATCGGTTTCAGATTTGTAAGAAATGAGCAGACTTGGTCAATCTATCAACAATGACCCAAATCGCATCAATGCCTTGAGAAACCTTAGGAAGACCCAGAATGAAAATCCATGGTAATGTGCTCCCACTTCCATTCTGGAATTTCAAGTGGTTGCAATGGACCTTTTGGTACTTGATGCTCCGCTTTAACTCGCTGACAAGTTAGACACCTTGAGATAAACAAACATTGCTCTCTCTCTTTCATATTGCTCCACCAAAATGTATGATTTAATATCACGATACATTTTGGTACTCCTGTGATGGATTGCAAATGGTGTGTTGTGTGCCTCCATCATGATATTATACTTTAAATCGTGGTCGTTAGAACACAAAGTCCGGAGTTGACTCAAGTATTCCTTCTTCATCGATTCTTGCTTCCTAAGATAAGACCTTCTCGCACTTTCTTCCTCATACGACGCCTCCAGTCTCAGTAGTCTTGGCGCAATTTTAACTTTATCGATTAAAGTCGGTTCTACTCATATACTCGCTATCATCACACGCGTCCCCTCGAGTCTTTAACTCTATCTCCATCCTTTGCAAGTCACACAAAATGGGCCTTTCATACGACAATATCGCACTCGCATTTGCATATGATTTTCTACTCAATGCGTCGCCTACCACGCTCACTTTTCCAGGATGGTATCGATGGTATGATCATAATCTTTCAATACCCTGAAGCCAACGTCGTTGTCGCATGTTGAGTTCCTTTTGAGTGAAGAAATATTTGAGGCTTTTTATGATCTCAGTAAAGATCTCCACTTTCTCCCCATACAAGTAATGCCTCCAAATTTTAAGTGCAAAGACAACAACCGCCAACTCTAGATCATGAAGTAGGATAATTCCTCTTATATTCTTTGAGTTGTCGCGAGGCATAAAGCTATAACTTTTCTATGTTGCATGAGAACACATCCCAACCCTTTTGCTCAAGCATCATCAGAGATGACAAAAATCCGTCCGAGCCGGATGGTATTGTCGTAACAAGTCTTGAAATAAGTCTCCTCTTGAGTTCTTGAAAACTCTTCTCACATTCTTCGCTCCAATGTAACTTTGTATCTTTTCGAGTCACCGAAATTAATGGAGTAGCGATTCGAGAAAATCCTTCCACGAATCTCCGATAATAACCAAATAAACCGAGAAAGCTACGTGCTCGGCCATCGATTTATGTTGTTCCCAGCTTTGAATAGCTTCAATCTTTGGGTCAACAGATATTCCATGACTTGATACCACGTGCCCAAGGAATGCTACTTCTTCAAGCCGTAACTCGCACTTCTTCAACTTGGCATAAAACTTATATTCACGAAGCTTTTGGAGTGTCACCTTCAAGTGTTGCTTTCATGATCTTCACTTCACTTTTGGAATAAATAAGGATGTCATCAATAAAGACGACCACAAAGTAATCTAAATATTCCTTGAATACTTTGGCTCATCATATCCATGAAGGCAAAGAGAGCATTAGTCAATCCAAAGGACATGACTAGAATTCATAATGCCCGCATCGAAGTTCGAAAGCCGCCTTTGGAATGTCACGGTTCTAATCTTCAATTGGTGATATCCTAACGAAGATCTATCTTCAAAAGAATTTGGCTCCTTGCAAATCGGTCAAACAGTCATCAATACGCGGCAATGGATACCTATTTTTGATGGTGACATGATTCAACTCCCGATAATCAATACAAAGTCGATACTCCCATCTTTCTTCTTCACGAATGAAAAGGAGCACCCCAAGGAGAAGTACTAGGACGAAATAAAGCCAATATCTAACAATTCCTTAATTGGGCCTTTAACTCCTCAAGTTCAATAGAGCCATTCGATATGGGGCTTTGGAAATAGGTTTTGTACCGGGTTCAAGGTCGATACAAAATTCAATTTCACGCCTGGGGTAGGCCAGAAGTTCTTCTGGAATACGTCAGAAATTTATTAACAATAGAAATATCGTTCAAAACCGACGTATTTTTGTTTAAATCATGATACGAGCTAAGAAAGCTTGACATCCGCTTTTCAATAAACGAATAGCTTTATGGCTTGAGATGACCGTGATTGATTTTAATGGTTTGGTCGTTTGAATTCAAGATAATAGGTTGATTAGGAATATGAAAGCTAACAACCTTACAAAAAAATCAATTTTGCATGATAAGTAGTTAACCAATCAATCCCTAGAATCACGCCAAATGCAAGTATTTTTAATGAAATAAGATCGACAGTAATGTGAGGGTACCGATTTGAACCAAACAAGACTTATAAACAAAATGGATGTAATGAAGGTTTCTCCCAACGGAGTTTCCACAGATAAGTCAAAGTCTAATTTCTCCTGAGTCAAATTTAATCGATGAGCGTAAGTAGGAGAAATAAAAGAATGGGTAGAACCCCAGTATCAAATAAAGTATAGACTTCATTAGAGTTTATGATAAGCTTACCCGTGATGACCTCATTCGGGTTCCTTGCTCTCTGGGAGGTCACAACAAATGCTCTCCTCAGACTACACGGGTTTGACTTTTCCGACTGACCTTTGGTGCCTCCATCCTAGTTGAATTTGTCTTGATGAAACCACAAAATCGAGCTAAGTGACCTTCTCTTCCACAATTATAACACGCTTTGACTGACATATATGCAGCTTTGACCGATGTGTCCTCTCCTCCGCATTTGAAGCATATGATAGTGGTCTTTTCGCTTCCTTAACAACGGGTCTTTGGTCTTGACGCCTTTCCATCATTGTTGAATCTCCTTTTCTTAAAATGTCCATTCTTATTGTTTTGGCCCTCGACACCACCAAGTGGTTACCATATCCGCTCGTTGATTCCTTCACGCTTGTTGTCACCGCTCAATGACTAGTCTCACCGGTATTATAATTTTGCTTACCGCTTCTTTTTAGTTATTAGGTTGACTCATTATCGCGCTCCACTAATCGAGCCCTATTTACAACATCCGAATACAAACACGCTTTATGAGAAATAAGACGTTGACGTATCTTCGACTTCAAACCTCTTAAAAACATTCGCTACCATTCTTTCTTCATTATCCACCAAGTGGGATGCAAATCGTGATAACTCCGCAAGTTTTGCCTCAGATTATGATACTGGCCATATTGTTTTGTTCTAACTTGATAAACTCCACCTCCTTCATGTGGCGAATACTTTCGAAAGTATTTGTCATCGAATGTTTCTCGAACTTCTCCAAAGATATCTTCAAGATCAAAGTTGAGTTGAGTACGCTTTTACCAATTCCCACCAAGAATCCGCCTCTTCACAAGAACATAAAGGTGGCAAGGGAACCTTTTGCTCCTCTGAGCATCCCAAGACATCAAATATCTTGTAATCTGCTTTATCCATGCTTCCGCCGTAAGTGGTTTTCGCTCTCCTTTAAACTCCGGTGGTCCCAGCCTTTGAATTGTTTAAATGCGGTGACCGCCCGAGAGTTTTCCTTGTTTCCACCTACGCTTTGGATAGAGTCGCCTCATCTGCTATTGCATAAATTGCATAAAGCCTCCGAACATTTGATCATTCATCATTTGGTCAAGGTTGTTGTTTGTATGAGGATTGTCGCCTCGATGCACATTATCCTCGATTATTGATATGTGGTGAATCAACGATCGCTCAAGGCTCCATCATATTCTCAACATTCTCGATGTCATTTTCGAGATCATCGCCACAAAACAAAAGGTTAATTGACATGTAACAAATTATCCCTATCTTCCCACCAACCAATAAAATAAAGACATAAACTTAGGTAGGTCATACTAAATAAGGTATTCTGCCTCTCCCCTCCTAGTACTATTCTCACATCTTAGCCAGGATCATATCCTAAAAGCTCGATACTAAACCGTGACGCCCCAAAATTAGGTATACATCACCCATCTTGGGTCGCCACTTACATGGTATGTAATTTAAATACAACTTACTAACATAACGTGCTGTGTACAATACGACATAAACTCGTGAGTTTAAATACAAATATCGCTTACTAGATATTATACAAACTCAAAAAGGAGTCCTCATTACAATTATTATCACACTATTTCACGTAATAGTGAGGACTACTAATGCTATCTTCGTGACCATCACTGCTTTCCCCGACTCGTCCCCAAATTTATATTCTCATTTCCTCAAGAGAACAAAGGAAAGAAAGGGTGAGCTCAACTAGCCCAAGAAGAAATATTACGACTAAGATAATGCGTAATAAATTATCAATAGTCTTCAACAATGTTAAACCGATAAAATACAATGACAACCAGCTTTAATCTGCAGCTTGAATATGCAATCCATTAAAAGAGTCAAGTAGAAAATAAAGTCTACTATCTTTTAGGTTTTAAAAGGTTTTTCATCACTCATATAAATGAGACTCACTTTAATAAATATTCCACATCATCGAATCACCCCTACACTACTACCAAGGATATTCTTTAAGATCACGACCACAATTATTCATGCACTACAAAGCCAAGAATAGTTGTGTATTCATTAATGGTCATGATCATGCCAACAATCGTCCATCAATGCACTACTGCCAATTTGAGGATTTTTATCACATCATTTGTAACATTACTACCATGATTACACCGAATAGTCTCGGTCATAATCATACCAAGTCCATCTATGCACTACAAAAGCCACATATGACTTTCAACATAATATAAACATGAGGATGATGACAATGATATAAGAATTCAATAAAACAAGTTCAAGAATTATTTTATCCAGGAATTATTAACGTCCAAATTATCAACATGATACCGTTTTGTAGAGTAAAATTCAAGAATGATCAGAAGAATATTTTCATGAAAAGATACTGGATGAAACGCAAATATCAAGGATATTCCACTAATTTCATGGAGTATAGAAGTCAAAGTTTTAACCAACCGGGTATAATAAAGAATGGAATAACAAAAGAAATCACCATGCATGCGATAGATCAAGCATGCATGTTTATTCCAATGTAATAATAAATAACGGAACCAGTCGTGAAATTCACCGCATCGATGGATGTTCCAACATGTAATAATAAAGATGGAACCAGATCCGGTGTAAAACACATGTATAGGATATTCCAATGTAATGATAAAGATTTTAACTAGGTCCTGTAAAAACACACGCATGTGATGATGTTCAATGTAATAATAATAAAGATTTTAACCAGTCCTGTAAAACACACGCATGTGATGTTCCAACGTAATAATAAAAGAATGTCACCAAGTATAGGGTAAACCACGATATAAAAGTTATTCCAATGTAATAATAAGCAATGGAATAACAATAGTTCTCTTTCATGAATAAGAAAGAATAACACCCCTTACTTTTGGTAGGAGATTGAATATCGCAGCAGAAGTAGTAGTAACAAAATACTCTTCTTCTTTCTCTCTTATTCTTTCTATACTTTCTCTCTCTATAGCTTGAATGAATTCATGAAAAATAATGAAGCCCTAGGCCTCTATTTATAGAAGATTTCTAGCTTAAGACTGCCGTGTGAAAAGGCAAGTGGCTCGATTTACTAATGATGTGAAAAGAAAAGTGGTTTGACGCATCGTAATATGAAACGACAAGTGGTTCGATCGCCGTAATGTGAAACGACAAGTGGTTCGACATCCCGTAAAGGTAATTACTATTAACGAAGGTAAATACTATCGACGAAGGTAAATACTATTCACAAGGGTAATTACTATCGACGAAGGTAATTACTATCGACGAAAGTAATTACTATTCACAAAGGTAATTACTATCGACGAAGAGACTCTTAGATGATGACATATGAGCCCCCATAAAATAATCAAACTTACCACAAATCATTTTATTTTTCATCAACACATATTTAATCTTTCAACAATTATTAATCATTTATAACTTGTCGCCTCAATTATTGATTTAATACTATAACATATTATATAGATGATACTGTGACAATAATTGAATCAATAATATAAGAGATACGATACAGCAATTACTGTAGTAATAATTAAGCATAGCTGAGTGACTTTTCACGTAAGCATCAATAATCAATACCGTGTGCTACTACGCAACCACGCCAGACATCGTATTTTTATCACCGTAGTTCAACAGCTTTTAATCAGTAACACCTCCGCCAGTTATTTTTATAAAATATTTTTGTCGCTTTCTCAATCCGACAATAATTTCATTGGGGGTCCACCAATGATTGAGCTGTTGTATTTAATATTCCCTAAAAAAGAATATTCCCCACCAAACGAATATTTTATAACAACTTGCATACTTTGCAAAATTTATAAATATTACTCACAACTATAACATTATATCAAATTTATTCCATAATATTTAAAAATAATATTTATAGAAAATTCATCTTTATTTATAAAAGTCAGGTCTTACAACCTCCCTTCTTATGATGAAATTTCCTCGAAATTAGGGTACGACTGGTATGTCAAGAGGTAAGGATACCTTGATTTCATTTCGATTCTAACTCCCAAGTCATTTCCTCAACATCGTGGTTCCTCCACAAAACTTTGACTTGAGGTATAACCTCGAGCGTAGAATATGTTCCTTCTTATCCAAAATTTGAACAGAACCTCTTCATACGCCAAATCTTCCGCTATTTCGTCCGCTTTCTAACTCAATAATATGGTTCGGGTCTTTCACATATTTACGTAATATGGATATGTGAAAACGTTATGAACACGAGACATACTCATGTAGAAAATCGAGTCTATAGCCACGCCCTACTACTCGACGAGGATTAAAATGGACCGATGAATCGAGGATTGAGTTTTCCTCTCTTTCCAAATCTTGTAACTCCTTTCCATGGAGCAACTTCTTAATAACACATGATCTCCTATATCGAATTCCACGTCCTTTCGATGAAGATCAACATAACTCTTTTAACGATTTTGTGAGGTTTTTATATGTTGTCGGATCGTTTGAATTTTTTCCGTAGTCATACGTACTCAACTCCTATCCCCAACAACGTTGCTTTCACCCACCTCATCCCAAAGATACCGGAGAACGACACTTTCTTCCATACAACGCTCGAATGGAGCCATGCCAATACTTGCTTGATAACTCGTTGTTGTAGGAAAACTCCACCAATGGTAAGAACTTGTCCCAACTCCCTTGAAATCAAGGACACGTAGTCTTAATAGATCTTCAAGAGTTTGAATAGTCCTCTCCGATCGTCTCGTCCGTCCTCGAGGATGATACGCCGAGCTAAATCGTAAGTCTGCGCTCCATAGCTTTTTGCAAACTAACCCAAAATCGTGAAGTGAATCTTGGGTCTCGATTAGAAACTATGGATACCGATACCATGCAGCCTCACAATCTCGCTTATGTACATACTGAGCAAGACGTTCAAGTGTATCGGTTTCTCGATTTCGGTGAAAATGAGCGGAGACTTGGTCAATCTATCAACAATGACCCAAATCGCATCAATGCCTTGAGAAACCTTAGGAAGACCCCAGAACGAAATCCATGGTAATGTGCTCCCACTTCCATTCCGAATTTCAAGTGGTTGCAATGGACCTTTTGGTACTTGATGCTCCGCTTTAACTCGTTGACAAGTTAGACACCTTGAGATAAATAAATACTATCTCTCTCTTCATATTGCTCCACCAAAATGTATGATTTAATATCATGATACATTTTGGTACTCCTGATGGATTGCAAATGGTGTGTTGTGCGCCCCATCATGATATTATACTTTAAATCGTAATCGTTAGGAACACAAAGTCCGGAGTTGACTCAAGTATTCCTTCTTCATCTATTCTTGCTTCCTAGATAAGCACCTTCTTGCACTTTCTTCCTCATACGCATCGCCTCCAGTCCGTGTCTGAGCAGCCTTTAACTTTATCGATTAAAGTCGGTGCTCTACTCAGATACTCGCTTATCATCACATGCGTCCCCGAGTCTTTAACTCTATCTCCATCCTTTGCAAGTCACACAAAATGGGCCTTTTACGTTGACAATATCGCACTCGTGATTTGCATATGATTTTCTACTCAATGCGTCGGCACCACGCTCACTTTTCCAGATGGTATTGATGGTATGATCATAATCTTTCAACAACAAGCCAACGTCGTTGTCGCATGTTGAGTTCCTTTTGAGTGAAGAAATATTTGAGGCTTTTATGATCCGTAAAGATCTCCACTTTCTCCCCATACAAGTAATGCCTCCAAATTTTAAGTGCAAAGATAACAATGCTAACTCTAGATCATGAGTAGGATAATTCCTCTCATATTCTTTGAGTTGTCATGAGGCATAGGCTATAACTTTTCTATGTTGCATGAGAACACATCCCAACCCTTTGCTGAAGCATCACCGTAGATGACAAATCCGTCCGAGCTGATGGTATTGTCGTAACAGTCTTGAAATAAGTCTCCTCTTGAGTTCTTGAAAACTCTTCTCACATTCTTCGCTCCAACCGAACTTTGTATCTTTTCGAGTCACCGAGTCAATGGAGTAGCGATTCGAGAAAATCCTTCCACGAATCTCCGATAATAACCAAATAAACCGAGAAAGCTACGTACTTTGGCCATCGATTTAGGTTGTTCCCACTTTGAATAGCTTCAATCTTTCTTTGGGTCAATGATATTCCATGACTTGATACCACGTGCCCAAGGAATGCTACTTCTTCAAGCCGTAACTCAGACTTCTTCAACTTGGCATAAAGCTTATATTCACGAAGCTTTTGGAGTGTCGCCTCAAGTGTTGCTTTCATGATCTTCACGGCTTTTGAATAAATAAGGATGTCATCAATAAAGACGACCACAAAGTAATCTAAATATTCCTTGAATACTTGGTTCATCATATCCATGAAGGCAAAGAGAGCATTAGTCAATCCAAAGGACATGACTAGGAATTCATAATGCCCGCATTGAGTTTCCGAAAGTCCGCCTTTGGAATGTCACGGTTCTAATCTTCAATTGGTGATATCCTAACGAAGATCTATCTTTGAAAGAATTTGGCTCCTTGCAACCGGTCAAAAGGTCATCAATACGTGGCAATGGATACCTATTTTGATGGTGACATGATTCAACTCCCGATAATCAATACAAAGTCGCATACTCCCATCTTTCTTCTTCACGAATGTAATGCGAGAGCACCCCAAGGAGAAGTACTAGGACGAATAAAGCCAATGTCTAACAATTCCTCAGTATGGGCCTTTAACTCCTCAAGTTCAATAGGGCCATTCGATATGGGGCTTTGGAAATAGGTTTTGTACCGGTTCAAGGTCGATATAAAATTCAATTTCACGCCTGGGGTAGGCCAGAAGTTCTTCTTGGGAATACGTCGAAATTTATTAACAATAGAAATATTATTCAAAATCGACGATTTTTGTTTAAATCTGTGATATGAGCTAAGAAAGCTTGACATCCATTTTTCAATAAACGAATAGCTTTATGGCTTGAGATGACCGTGATTGATTTTAATGGTTTGGTTGTCAGTTGAATTCGCATAATAGGTTGGTTAGGAATATGAAAGCTAACAACCTTACGAAAACAATCAATTTTTGCATGATAAGTAGTTAACCAATCAATCCTAGAATCACGCCAAATGCAAGTATTTTAATGAAATAAGATCGACAGTAATGTGAGGGTACCGATTTGAACCAAACAAGACTTATAAACAAAGGATGTAATGAAGGTTTCTCCCAACTGAGTTTCCACAGATAAGTCAAAGTCTAATTTCTCCTGAGTCAAATTTAATCGATGAGCGCAAGTAGGAGAAATAAAAGAATGGGTAGAACCGGTATCAAATAAAGTATAGACTTCATTAGAGTTTATGATAAGCTTACCCGTGATGACCTCATTCGGTTCCTTGCTTCTCGGGAGGTCACAACAAATGCTCTCCTCAGACTACCTGGTTTTGACTTTTCTCGGGACTGACCTTTGGTGCCTCCATCCTAGTTGAATTTGTCTTCAGAACGACAAAATCGAGCCAAGTGACCTTCTTCCATAATTATAACATGCTTTTGACTACATGGCGCAGCTTGATCGATGTGTCCTCTCCTCCGCATTTGAAGCATACGATAGGTGGTCTTTCGCTTCCTTAACAACAACAGTCTTTGGTCTTGACGCTTTTCCATCATCGTTGAATCTCCTTTTCTTAAAATGTCCATTCTTATTGTTTTGTTCCTCGATTACCACCGAAGTGGTTACCATATCCGCCCGCTTGATTCCTCCACGCTTGTTTGTCACCGCTCGATGACTAGTCTCACCGGTATTATTATTTTGCGCACCGCTTCTTTTAGTCAAGTTGACTCGTTATCGCGCCCACTAATCGAGCCCTATTTACAACATCCGAATACAAACACAGCTTTATGAGAAATAAGATGTCGACGATTCTCCGACTTCAAACCTCTTAAAAACATTCGCGCCATTCTTTCTTCATTATCCACCAAGTGGGGCGCAAATCGTGATAACTCCGCAAGTTTTGCCTCAGATTGCGATACGGCCATATTGTTTTGTTCTAACTTGATAAACTCCACCTCCTTCATGTGGCGAATACTTTCGTGAAAGTATTTGTCGTTGAATGTACTCCTGAACTTCTCCAAAGATATCTTCAAGATAGCAGGTCAGTACGCTTTTACCAATTCCCACCAAGAATCGCTTCTTCACAACAACATAAGGTGGCAAAGGGACCTTTTGCTCTCGAGTATCCCAAGACATCAAATATCTTGGTAATCATTTATCCATGCTTCCGCCAAGTGGTTTTGCTTCCTTAAACTCCGGTGGTCCCAGCCTTGAATTGTTTAATGCGGTGACCGCCCGAGTTTTCCTTGTTTCCACCTACGTTTTGGACAGAGTCGCTTCTCGCTCTCGCTATTGCATAAATTGCATAAAGCCTCTCAACATTTGATCATTCATCATTTGGTCCGTGTTGTTGTTTGCAGTGAGGATTGTCGCCTTCTGATGCACATTATCCTCGATTATTGATATGTGGTGAATCAACGATCGCTGCGCTCCATCGCTATTCTCAACATTCTCGATGTCATTTTCAGATCTCGCCACAAAACAAAAGGTTAATTGACATGTAACAAATTATCCCTATCTTCCGACCAATCAATAAAATAGTACATAAACTTAGGTAGGTCATACTAATGAAGGTATTCCCCTGCCTCCCTCCTAGTACTATTCTCACATCTTAGCCAGGATCATATCCCTAAGCTCGATACTTAATCGTGACGCCCCCAAAATTAGGTATACATAACCCATCTTGGGTCGCCACTTACATGGTATGTAATTTAAATACAACTTACTAACATAACTGCCGTGTATAATACGACATAAACTCGTGAGTTTAAATACAAATATCGCTTCTACTAGATATTATACAAACTCAAAAAAAAGTCCTCATTACAATTATTATCACACTATTTCACGTAATAGTGAGGACTACTATCGTTATCTTCGTGACCATCACTGCTTTCCCCGACTCGCCCCAAATTATATTCTCATTTCCTCAAGAGAACGGTGAAAGAAAGGGTGAGCTCAACTAGCCCAAGAAGAAATATTATGACTAAGATAATGCGTAATAAATTATCAATAGTCTTCAACAATGTTAAACCGATAAAATACAATAGACAACCAGCTTTAATCAATGAATATGCAATCCATTAAAAGAGTCAAGTAGAAAATAAAGTCTACTATCTTTTAGGTTTTAAAAGGTTTTTCATCATCGTTATAGGCGAGACTCACCTTTAATAAATATTCCACATCATCGAATCACCCCTACACTACTACCAAGGATATTCTTTAGATCACGAACCACAATTATTCACGCACTACAAAGCAAGAATAGTTGTGTATTCATTAATGGTCATGATCATGCCAACAACGCGTCCATCAATGCACTACTACTTAATCGAGGATTTTTATCACATCATTTGTAACATTACTTGGCCATGATTACAATCAATAGTCTCTCGGTCATAATCATACCAAGTCCATCTATGCACTACAAAAGCCACATACGACTTTCAACATAATATAAACATGAGGATGATGACAATGATATAAGAATTCAATAAAACAAGTTCAAGAATTATTTTATCCAGAATTATTAACGTCCAAATTATCAACATGATATCGCTTTTGTAGAGTAAAATTCAAGAATGATCGTAAGAATATTTTCATGA
The DNA here is from genome assembly GCA_020205615.1 of Panax quinquefolius. Classification (NCBI taxonomy): domain Eukaryota; kingdom Viridiplantae; phylum Streptophyta; class Magnoliopsida; order Apiales; family Araliaceae; genus Panax; species Panax quinquefolius. Next base: position 22,002,190 of record CM035161.1, read on the forward strand.
AAAGATATCGGATGAAACGCAAATATCAAGGATATTCCACTAATTTCATGGAGTATAGAAGTCAAAGTTTTAACCAACCGGGTATAATAAAGAATGGAATAACAAAAGAAATCACCACGCATGCGATAGATCAGCAGATGCATGTGTTATTCCAATGTAATAATAAATAACGGAACCAAAATCGTGAAATTCACACCGGCAGTGATGTTCCAATGTAATAATAAAGATGGAACCGATCCGTGTAAAACACACAGATAGATATTCCAACAGAATGATAAAGATTTGATCCAACCAGTCCTGTAAAAAACACACATGCATGTGATGTTCCAATGTATTAATAAAAAGATTTTAACCAGTCCCAAAAACACGCAGCATGTGATGTTCCAAATGTAATAATAAAAGAATGTCACCAAGTATAGGTAAACCACGATACAAAAAGTTATTCCAATGTAATAATAAGCAATGGAATAACAATAGTTCTCTTCATGAATAAGAAAGAATAACACCCCTTACTTTTGGTAGGAGATTGAATATCGCAAAGAAGACGTAGTAACAAAAATACTCTTCTTCTTCTCTCTTATTCTTTCTATACTTTCTCTCTCTATAGCTTGAATGAATTCATGAAAATAATGAAGCCCTAGGCCTCTATTTATAGAAGATTTCTAGCTTAAAGACCGCCGTGTGAAAAGGCAAGTGGCTCGACGACTAATGATGTGAAAAGAAAAGTGGTTTGGACGCTTTGTAATGTGAAACGACAAGTGGTTCGACACTTGTAATGTGAAACGACAAGTGGTTCGACATCCGGTAAAGGTAATTACTATTAACGAAGGTAAATACTATCGACGAAGGTAAATACTATTCACAAGGGTAATTACTATCGACGAAGGTAATTACTATCGATTTAAAGTAATTACTATTCACAAGTGGTAATTACTATCGACGAAGAGACTCTTAGATGATGACATATGAGCCCCCATAAAATAATCAAACTTACCACAAATCATTTTATTTTTCATCAACACATATTTAATCTTTCAACAATTATTAATCATTTATAACTTGTCGCCTCAATTATTGATTTAATACTATAACATATTATATGATGATAATCGTGACAATAATCAATCAATAATATAAGAGATAATGATGCAAAGAATTATCGTAGTAATAATTAAGCATAAATGAGTGACTTCTCACGTAAGCATCAATAATCAATACCGTGCGCTACTATGCAACCACGCCAGACATCGTATTTTTTTACCACCGGGTAGTTCAACAGCTTTTAATTCAGAATACCTCCGCCAGTTATTTTTATAAAATATTTTTGTCGCTTTCTCAATCCGATAATAATTACGCTAGGGGTCCACCAATGATTGAGTTGCTTGTATTTAATATTCCCTAAAAAGAATATTCCCCGACCAAACAAATATTTTATAACAACTTGCATACTTTGAAAAATTTATAAATATTACCCACAACTATAACATTATATCAAATTTATTCCATAATATTCAAAATAATATTTATAGAAAATTCATCTTTATTTATAAAAGTTGGGGTCTTACATCATCATCTAAGAGTCTCTTCGTCAATAGTAATTACCTTCGTCAATAGTAATTATCTTTGTGAATAGTAATTACCTTCGTCAATAGTAATTACCTTTACCAGACGTCGAACCACTTGTCGCTTCACATTACAAAGCGCCGAACCACTTGTCGCTTTCACATTACAAAAGCGCCGAACCACTTGTCGCTTTCACATTACAAAAGCCGAATCACTTGTCGCTTCATATTACAGACGCCAAACCACTTTTCTTTTCACATCACCAAATACAAGCCATTTGCGCTTTTCACACGGCGCAGTGTTTTAGAAATCTTCTATAAATAGAGGCCTAGTGCTTCATTATTTTCACGAATTCATTCAAGCTATAGAGAGAGAAAGTATAGAGAGAATAAGAGAGAAAGAAGAAGAGTATTTTGTTACTACACTACCGCAAAGATTCAATCTCCTACCAAAAGTAAGGGTGTTATTATTTCTTATTCATGAAGAGAACTATTGTTATTCCATCGCTTATTATTCTCGCTGGAATAACTCAGATACCCGAACCCTATACTTGGTGACATTCTTCTATTATTCTGTTGAACATCCTGTCATGGTGTTTTACACCGCACTGGTTCCGCTTTTTATTATTATTCTATTGAACATCCTATCTGCTTTGTTTTACACCTGACCGGTTCCGCTTTTTATTATTATTCTCTCGCTGAACATCCTCGTCTCATGTGTTTTACGCCGACCGGGTTCCATTCTTTATTATTCTGCTGAATATCCTCGTCTCATGCGCTTTTTATGCCTTTAATCGTTTCCGTTATTTATTATTCTCGCTGGAATAACTCGCCTGCAAGGCTTATCATATGCATGGTGATTTCTTTTGTTATTCCATTCTTTATTATACCCAAATTGGTTAAAACTTTGACTTCTATACTCCATGAAATTAGTGGAATATCCTCGATATTTCAAGCTTCATCCAAAGATCCTTTCATGGAAATATTCTTCTCGAAGATTCTTGAATTTTACTCTACAAAGCAAGATCATGTCGATAATTGGATGTTATTGGTTCCTAGATAAATTAATTCTTGAACTTGTTTTATCAATATCATCATTGTCATCATCCTCATGTTTATATTATGTTGAAAGTCATCTGTGGCCTCAGAAGTGTATGGATGGACTTGGTATGATTACGACCAGAGACTATTCTTGTAATCATGACCGTAATGTTACAAATGATGTGGTAAAAATCCTCAAAGGGTCGTAGTGTATCGATGGACAAATTGTTGGCATGATCATGACTATTAATGAATACACAAATATTCTCGCCCGTAGTGTATGAATAATTGTGGTCGTGATACTAAAGAATATCCTCGGCCAGTAAGTGTAAGGTGATTCGATGATGTGGAATATTTATTAAAGTCGAGTCTCAAATTATAACAAAGATGAAAAACCTTTAAATCATAAAAGATAGTAGATTTTATTTTCTACTGACTTTTTAATGAATTGTTGTTCACCGTAGTTAAACTTGATGTTCATTATATTTTATCGCTTTAACACAACAGAAGGCTAATGATAATTTATTCTCGCATTATCTTAGTCATAATATTTCTTCCGAGCTAGTTGAGCTCACCCTTTCTTTCACCGTTCTTCTTCGTGAAATGAGAATATAGCCGGGACAAGTCTGGAAACTAGAGTAATGATCCGCAGGATAAGATTAGTAGTCCCTCACTATTCTCGTGAAATAAAGTGATAATAATTGTAATGGGGACTCCTTTTCAGTTTGATGATCTCTAGTAGATACAATATTTGTATTCAAACTCACAGCTTTATGTCAGATTGTACACCTACGCTTATATTAAGAAGTTGATTTAAATTCGCACTACGTATCCGACTACCCAAGATGGGTGATGTATACCTAATTTTGGGGCGCCACAACTGGTATCGTAGCTTAGGGATATGATCCTGGCTAAGATGTGAGAATATTACTAGAGGGAGAGACGGGAATACCTTCGCTAGTATTTACCTACCTAAGTTTATGTGCTATTTTATTGGCTCACGTAATATAGGGATAATATGTTACATGTCGATTAACCTTTTGTTTTGTGGCAAGATTCAAAATGACATCCGAGAATGTTGAGAATAAGAATGGAGCACAAAGCGATCGCTGATTCACCACATATCAATAATCGTGATAATGTGCATCGTGAAGGCGATAATCCTCACGCAAACAACAACACCGACCAAATGATGAATGATCAAATGTTCGTAGGCTTTATGCAATTCATGCAATGAAAGCGAGAGCGATTCTCGCCCAAAACGTAGGTGGAAACACTGGAAAACTCTCGAAGGTCACCGCTAAACAGCTTCAAGGAACTGGGACCACCGGAGTTTAAGGAGAGCCAAAACCACTTCCTAAGGAAGCATGGATAAAGCAGATTACCAAGATATTTGATGTCTCGGGATGCTCCGAGGAGCAAAAGGTTCCTTTGCCACCTTTATGTCATGGCGGAGAGGCAGACATCGGTGGGAATCGTAGAAACGACTCAACCCGCTATATCAAGATATCTTGGGAGAAGTTCCAGAGTCGTTCAACGACAAATACTTTCCTCGAAAGTATTCGCCATACGAAGGAGGTGGAGTTTATCAATTTAGAACAAAACAATATGACCGTGTCGCAATACGAGGCAAAATTTGCGGAGTTATCACTGCCATATCCCACTTTCGGTGAATAATGAAGAGAGAATGACGCTAATGTTTTTAAGAGGTTTGAAGTCGAGATACGCCAACATCTTATTTCTCATAAACTATGTTTGTATTCGATGTTGTAAATAGGGCTCGCTTAGTGGAGCGTGATAACGAGTCAACGAACTAAAAGAGAGCAAATTAAGAAAATTATAATACCAAATGAGAGAAGTCATCGAAGCGGTGACAACAAGCGTGAGGGAATCAACAAAGCCGAGATATGGTAACCACTTCTATGGTAATCGTAATAAAATAATAAGAATGGACATTTCAAGAAAAGGAGATTCAACAATGATGGAAAGACGCCAAAGACCAAAGACCTGTTGTTAAAGAAGGAAAAGACTACCTATCATATGCTTCAAATGCGAGGAGAGGACACATCACCAAATCGCGCCATGCCATCAAAGCATGTTATAATTGTGGAAGAGAAGGTCACTTAGCTCGATTTTGTCATCACTCAAGACAAATTCAGCTAGGATGGATGCACCAAAGGTCATCCCGTAAAAGTCAAACCCTAGAAGTGCAAGGGAGAAGTTTTGTCATGACTCCCAGAGAGCAAGGAACCCGAATGAGGTCATCACGGGTAAGCTTATCATAAACTCTAATGAAGTCTATACTTTATTTGATACCGGCTTACCCCCATTCTTTATTTCTCCTACTTGCGCCATCGATTAAATTTGACTCGGAGAAATTAGACTTTGACTTATCTCGTGGAAACTCCGCTGGGAGAAACCTTCATTACATCCAATCGCTTATAAGTCTTGTTTGGTTCAAATCGGCACTTCACATTACCCGTCGATCTTATTTCATTAAAAATACTTGCATTTGGCGTGATTCTAGGGATTGATTGGTTAACTACTTATCATGCAAAAATTGATTGTTTTCGTAAGTGTTGTTAGCTTTCATATTCCTAACCAACCTATTATTCAATTCAAGCAACCAAACCATTAAAATCAATCACTACCATCTCAAGCCATAAAGCTATTTGTTTATTAAAAACTGATGTCAAGCTTTCTTAGCTCATGTCACGATTTAAACAAAATACGCCGCTTTTGAACAATATTTCTATTGTTAATAAATTTCCGACGATTCCCTCAAGAACTTCCTGCCTACCCCCAGAGCGTGAAATTGAATTTTGTATCGACTCTTGAACCCTAAGACAAAACCTATTTCCAAAGCCCCATATCGAATGGCTCATATTGAACTTCGTGAGTTAAATACCCAACCGCAGGAATTGTTAGACATCGGCTTTATTCGTCCTAAGACTTCTCCTCGGGTGCTCCTGCTCTATTCGTGAAGAAGAAAGATGGGAGTATGCGACTTTGTATTGATTATCTGGAGTTGAATCATGTCACCATCAAAATAGGTATCCATTGCCACATATTAATGACCTGCTTGACCAAATGCAAGGAGCCAAATTCTTTTCAAAGATCGATCTTCGCTCGATATCACCAATTGAAGATTAGAACCACGACATTCCAAAGACGGCTTTAACTCTAGACGGCATTATGAATTCCTAGTCATGTCCTTTGATCGACTAATGCTCCCGCCGCCTTCATGGATATGATGAACCGAGTATTCAAGGAATATTTGATCACTTTGTGGTCGCTTTATTGATGACATCCTTATTTATTCCAAAAGCCGTGAAGATCATGAGCAACACTTGAGGTCGACACTCCAAAAGCTTCAGAATATAAGCTTTATGCCAAGTCAAGAAATGCGAAGTTCGTCAAGAATTAGCATTCCTCGGGCACGGGTATCAAGTCATGGAATATTTATCGACCTCGCAAAGATCAAGCTATTCAAAGCTAGAACAACCTAAATCAGCTGACCGGCGTACGTAGCTTTCTTGCTTAACCGGTTATTATCGAGATTCGGGGAAGGATTTTCTCGAATCGCTACTCCATCGACTCAAATTGACTTTGAAAGATACAAAGTTCTATTGAGCGAAGAATGTGAGAAGAGTTTTCAAGAACTCAAGAGGAGACTTATTTCAAGACTGCTCGACAATACCATCCGCCGTAGGGGATTTGTCATCTACAAAGGATGCTTCGGCAAAAGGGTTGGGATGTGTTCTCATGCATCATGGAAAAGTTATAGCTTTATGCCTCATGACAACTCAAAGAATATGAGAGGAATTATCCTACTCACGATCTAGAGTCAAGCAATATTGTCTTTGCACTTAAAATTTGGAGGCATTACTTGTATGGGGAAAAAGTGAGATCTTTACGATCATAAAAGCCTCAAATATTTCTTCACTCAAAAGGAACTCAACACGCGACAACGACGCTGGCTTGAAATGTTGAAATATTATGATCATACCATCCAATACCATCTTGAAAAGCGAACGTGGTAGCCGACGATTGAGTAGAATCATCATATGCAAGTACGAAAAGCGATATTGTCAACGCAAAGGCCCATTTTGTATGACTTGCAAAGGATGGAGATAGAGTTAAAGACTCTGTGGACGCATGTGATGATAATGAGTATACGAAAGTAGAACCGACTTTAATCGATAAAGTTAAAGTCGCTTCGCTACATGACTGGAGCCGATGCGATGAGGAAGAAAGTGCAAGAAGGTGCTATGCCGAAAGCAAGAATCGATGAAGAAGAAATACTTCGAGTCAACTCGTTAGGTTTGTAATATTCAAGAACGCAATCAAATTGCATAAAAAGTGCGTAAACGTGTAAAAATCAGAGTTTAAAATTTTACAAACCATATACCCTTGATCACCCTTTATGCATAATTATTAATTAAACGAAAAAGATGAATAAAAAACATACCCTTGAAGATCCGAAGCTTCTCGTGTACAAGTTCACCTCCAATCCTTTCGCTCAACTTGAATCCACCGGGTTTGGTTCCTTCCTTTGATCAACGTTAGCCACCCAAGTGTTTGGCCTCTGTAGATGATCCACCAAGGAAGAAGAAGGATTTAAGAAGATGGGTATTTGCTCAAACCCTAGTTTTCTATCTCTATAGAAAAGAACGTATTCCAACAAATCGGAATTATCACGTATATATTTTAATATCCGATATAAGACTCTCTTATATAAAGATATCAAGTAACCTTATTAAAATAAGGTATTATTTAATTAAACCCTTTTAATTAAATAGGCTCCTAATCTTATTAGGATAATTAATTAAACTCCTTTAATTAATTTTCCTCCTAATCCTATTAGAATAAATGAGAGTACTTATATTAAATTAATTCCTAAACTCTTTAGAAATTAAAATAATAATAATTGTAATAATATTAATAAGACTCTCTTATTAATTTATATTTAATATTTCTAAAATATTAAATAATAAATATTAAGCTATTTAATTTATTTTATCACCATAGATTAAATTAAATATACATAACATATTATTACGATTATGCCATTAACTTCTTAAATAATTATTCTTCCTTTTATGGTGTGGCCCTTTAGGTTCTCCATATTAAACCTGGATGTGAATAAATCAATTAGAATAATTCTAATCTTATTTAAATAAATAAATTAAACAATTAATTTATTTAAATAAATAATATTTATTCTACAATAGGGATAAGCCTCCCTAATGATCAACGACTTTCCGTATAATATAGATTTCAACATTAATCATAAAAGAACCTTTGAGTAAATAGTTACCGACAATTCAATCCTTCCACCATACAATGTCCCAATTAAATATAAGATATGGAATTACCACAAGTCTTATTTTATTTAATTATATGTATTTCGATCCTTAAATGCACAACACCAAATAATGCAAATTAGAAACTCCTTTCTAATTTCATTCTCGCCGCCAAGGACTACCGGGTTGTCATTTATCGAATCACATAGACATTTCTCTTCTTTATTAGAAGTGGTAGATTCTTTATCGATCATACATTATCTCCATGTACAACTTATTATACCCAAGCATACCCTTTGATATACCCTAAGGGTCTTAAGGAATAAGTCAAAGTATAACTCATCATACACAAGATACTATGATGATCTCAAGTCCAAGGATCACTTGTAGACTACTATCACTACAGAATTCCTATCGACAAAAGCAAGTAAAACTCTATTAGGTATTCCTTAGCGAGCCACGCTCAAAGGAACTTATTCTCTAATAAGCACCTACATACTTGCTTTTAGTGTTCCACACAAAATGATCATGAGATCAATCATCCTCATCCAACGAAAGCAAGTTGAACGATGTACCAATCTATCCGGATTCACTAATCCCCAATTTAGTAATCCAATGATTGGGAACTATTTTAGTTTTAAGCTTTCTAAGAATTTAGATCTCATTAGAATGATCATCATCATTATTTTAAAGCATTGCTTAAAACTACGGGTTTATCACATATTATAAAACAAAGATCAAGTAGATAATTAAAAGCCTTTAATAAATTAATACTTTTTATTAATAAATGAATAAGATTGTTACAAAGTATATGCTTTATCATCAAACATGATCGGGCTTGTGTGCATACTACTTTCAATCTCCCACTTGCACTAAAGCCAATCGTCATGGTATCTCATACTCTTCTTCTCTAAGTGACGATTATCCCGGCTGATAAGCTTTAGTTAATGGATATGTAATGTTGTTCATGAGAGTCCACTATCTCTATAGTGATTTCTCATCTTTCAATGATTCTAATAATCAAATGAAAGTGCCACAACACATGTTTAGATCCAAGATGAGACTTAGGAACTATTCCTAGTTCTATAATGAACTTTTCATCCAAACATTCAACTTGTAGCTTCATTTATAGGTATATACATTATCTTTATCACTAAACCAACAACTCTTTGCTGTTTGGAACCTTTCCAATTCATCGCACTACTGCTCAAGGTAACACTTTACCTTAAAGTGGATTTTCTGTCGCTTTGGTCCGTCTTCGAAAAACTTGAGTCCTCATAAGCCCTCTAGTTTTAATTCGCACCCACCATGTATATGATCACATCCTTAGTGTCTTTGGTTAAGAACTTTAAGATGTTTTTCACCGACTCACAGTGAACTTCTCCGCAATACGACCGATCAACATCGTGTCTCAGATATTTCATCAGCATACATGATAATTACTCATGTGATCTCTTTTTGGAGTCTTTGGGGACTATTAAGAGATACACACCATAGCTCATCGACATGAGACAACTCTTGGAGTTTTCCATGCTAAACAACTTTAGCATCAAATGAATATACGTTCCTTGGGTTAAGTTGAGCATCCTATTGTATCTAGCTATATAGATTTTATCCCCAATTAAGATACTCTTCCCAAACCATTCATGGAGGAATGTTTAGACAACTTTATCATTACTGATTGTAGCATTAGTATGTCATTCCTTATCCGTAGTATATCAACATATAATATTAGGAATGTCACGACGCTCCCCCTTTTATACACACTTTAGAACTCTTACCTCATCGTATGTAACTCCTGGATCATCATCTTCTATGATGCGTATCTTCATCATCATCATCCATGATGAATCCATACCTCCTAGGTATCTTCTAGACTTATTCCAGATTTATGATTCTAACCAGGTACAATAGGTCTATCTATAGGTTCCTCTTATTTGACTTATAGTGTTTTGTGGTTCTTGAACTCTTCAAGATCTATTATCCTCCCACTAGCCCCTTCAATAATAAACACCTTTATCTTAGAAGGCATCGTGTTTCGCAACAAACACCTTTTGCTAAGTAGGATTATAGAACATATACCCTAAACTTACTTTAGGATGTCCCACAAATCCGTACTTGTCAAATCTTGTCCCAAGCTTATCCTTTGAAACCTTTTCACATAAGTTGACAACCCTTATCTTAACATACTTAAGATTAGGAATCCTCCCGGTCCATAACTTTTATGGAGTCTTGGGGCCGGATTTTGAGGTTACCTTTTTGTAGATATGCACCATTTCTAGACATGACCCTGTAGGATACCGGAATGTCGATAAAATCATTATGGACCGCACCATCTATGTCCAACAAGGTATGATTTTTTCTTTCGTATACATCAATCAATTATTACGTATCATGAGGTATCCATTATGAGAAAAACCATTTGAGATGATCTAGAAACTTATCAGACAAGTATTTATTCCTCGATCTAATCAAAGAGTCTTAATACTTTGCAAATTTGTTTCACTTTTGAATTCTTTGAACCTTTCAAATAATTCACACTTGTATTTCAAAGAAATACACACATTCAACTCTTTGAATGATCATCTCCTTTTCTTATACTAGTTTGTTCAATTTGCAAAATATATTTTTCACGTAAGTCAAGTATACAAAATCCATTAAGTAATATTCCATTTATACAAAATATTATTATTATAAATAGAACAACAATTGTTCTTAATTATAATACCAAAAATTTTATTGTCCAACAAAAAAATAGAAATAATATTTCTAACAAGAATCGAAATACAATAACAACTTATCGACTTAATAGATTTTCCCATAGGCATTGCTAAACTATAAGTTTCTATGGCTAATGTAGCAACCTTTGCTTCATTTCCCACACATAGATTAATTATCTATGTTCGCTTTTCCACTTCGCTGGTCCTTCTTCATAAATCTATATTTATGATAACCAAAGTCTCAGTGTCCAATACCCAAGTAGAACCTCGACTTAAAGAAAAATTTATTTTAAATCATGAACAAATTTGTATTTGTAATCAAACTTCACTAAGCTTCTTTGTTAGCCTCTCGCAAGATGTTTCTCGCAGCTTTTTTTCCAAAGGTCCGTGCTTATTGCAAGTGGAAAGCAAACACCTTTGTTATCCGTGATCTGCTTTTGTTCTTATTATCCTTTATTTTTTGCCTTTATATTTACCTTCTTAGAATCGCTCTTCTTTCGTAAGATCCTTTGGCCCCTACCAAGAAGACTTGGTCTTTCTTGGTTGAAAAGTGACTCAACATTTTTCAAATCATAAGCAAATCAACGAGGTCGATATCTAGCTTGTTTATATGAAAATTCACAACAATTGTGAAAGGAGTCCGAGAGTGAGTGCAAGATCAAATCTTGCTCAACTCTCCATCCATGACAAAACCAGTTGTCCTAATTGATCAATCAAATTGATTATATTAAGAACTTTTTGTCTGCATCTTATAGTGCCATCGGCCATTCTAGATCTAAGAGCTCCTTAGATATCTCGATATCTATCGGTCCCCACTTTCCTCACCATCAACTACTTGATGTGCAGAATATAGTAGAAGCATCCATAGTTTCATGCCGACACGAAGCTCGTTACTTCATAGATGCGAGCATGATGCATCGAGCCAACCGCGCATCATCATCTTGCCACTTTCTAAAAGTAGCAATGTCTTCCTCAGAGGCACATATAAATAGGTATAAAACTTTTGTCAATTACCCATCAACTATGCAACTCATTTTCTTTTGCGCCACTATTTTGATGGTACATAAATTCAAATATCAACTCCGACTAACTATATATTCTAAAAAGAAAAATATCATCCTTGTGGTGACATAAATTTTCTTTATAAGCATCAAATGTTTGAATAACAAATATTGTCTACTAGATATTATACAAACTCAAAAGGAGTCCTCATTACAACTATTATCACACTATTTCACGCTGTATAATAACATAAATGTGAGGACTACTAATGCTATCCTCTCTCGGACCATTACTGCTCACACGATTTCTGTATCCCAGGACTATGTGCTATCCTCATTACTTACGCTCCCCGACTGTTCCAAGTTCTCATTTCCAAGAATAAAGAAAAGAAAGGGTGAGCTCAACTAGCCCAAAGAAGAAATATTATGACTAAGATAATGCGTAATAAATTATCATTAGCCTTCAACAAAGGTTAAACCGATAAAATACAATGGACAACCAGCTTTAATCATAATTTAATAAGCAATCCATTAAAAGAGTCAAGTAGAGAATAAAGTCTACTATCTTTTAGGTTTTAAAAGGTTTTCATCAATTTTATCACCGAGACTCAAATTTTAATAAATAAACCACCACATCTAATCATCCCTGCATTACTTGGCCAAGGATTTTCATCAAATTATCAATGGTCATGACTATACCGAATCACCCCGGTCATAATCATACCAAAAACTATCCATCATCGCATTACAGCCACCGAGGACTTTTGTCACATCATTTATATCAAGTCATGATTATACCGAATGATCCTCGGTCATAATCATACTAAGTTCATCTACGCACGTAAGCCAAAGATAACATAATATAACATGAGGATGATGACAATGACATAATAATTCAATAAAACAAGTTCAAGAATTATTTAATCCATGAATTATTAACGCCCAAATTGTCAACATGATATCGCTTTTGTAGAGTAAAAAATTCAAGAATGATCGTAAGAATATTTCCATGAAAAGATATCGATGAAACGCAAATATCAAGGATATTCTACTAATTTCATGGAGTATAAAGTCAAAGTTTTAACCAACCGGGTATAATAAAGAATGGAATAACAAAAGAAATCACCATGCATGCGCAGATTGTGATGTATGTGTTATTCCAATGTAATAATAATAATCTTAACCCAGTCGTGAAATTCACACCGATGTGATGTTCCAATGTAATAATAAAGATGGAACTGATCCTGTAAAACACACGATAGATATTCCAATGTAATGATAAAGATTTTAACCAGTCCTGTAAAACACACGCATGTGATGTTCCAATGTATCAATAAAATCTTAACCAGTCCTGTAAAACACATGCATGTGATGTTCCAATGTAATAATAAAGAATGTCACCAAGTATAGGTAAACTCACAGATACAAAGTTATTCCAATGTAATAATAATAAACAATGGAATAACATAAGGATTTCACCAAGTATAGGTATGCCACAGACATAAAAGTTATGTATAGGTATAATATGCCACTTTTTTACAAAAGTTATTCCAACAGTAATAATAATGAATGGAATAATGTAAGTTCTCTTCAAGAAGAAAGAATAACACCCCTCACCGTAAAAGAAACCTAATATAGTAGTAAAGTGAAGTAGTTGTAATACTCTTCTTCTTTCTATAACTTTTCTCTCTATAGCTTCTCTCTATAATTTCTCTCTAGTTTCAATGAATTCGTAAGAAAATAATGAAGGAAACGAGCTTCTATTTATAGAAAAATGGAATGCATAAGAATTAATCCATGAACTATCCCGTATTGATTTACTTTAATCTGACGGTCCATATTTAAAGAAAAATCTTTAAATAAAATATAATATATTCTATTTATATAAAAACATTTTACTATGCAAACACTATGCAATACTATGCAAAACACTATGCAAAACACTACGCAACACTATGCATAATAAAATATAATATATTCTATTTATGTAATAACTTTAATAAAGTATTCTATTTTATATAAAGATGTTTCGCTTTTATTACGCTAATAATAATGAATAAAACAAAACGCCATTATCGCTATAATAATTCATATTATTAATCGACAATAATGGAATCAAACCGAGTGACTTCTCACATAAGATCAATAATCAATACCGCAGCTACTACTACGCAACCACACGACATCGCATTTTTACTACCGAGTAGTTCAACAAGAACTACTAGTGTGAACTTCCGCCGTTATTTCAATAAAATATTTTTGTCGCTTTCAATCCGACAATAATTCGCTAGGGGTCCACCAATGATTGAGCCATTGTATTTAATATTCCCCGCTAAACCTAATATTCCCCACCAATCGAATATAATATAACCACTGCATACTTTGCAAAATTTATAAATACTACCCACAACTATAATATTATCTCAAATTCACACCATAATATTAAAAATTATTTCACTAAATTTAAATCTTTATTGATAAAATCTGGGTCTCACAATCTCCCCTTATGGAATTTCGCCGAAATTAGGGGTACGACTGTATGATAAAGAGGTGAGGATACCTTTGAATACCTTTATCGTCGAAAATATTAAATTCATTTTTGCAATCCTACCAAAGATATTCATTAACAATTCATCTTTGCACTACAAAAGCCAAAGATATACAACCGTAAAACCAATAATACCGAGACTCAAATTTTATAAGTATCACAACCATGAATTATCCATGCACTCATCGCCAAGGATATTCGTGTTTTCAATTACTACCATGATTATACCGAATAACCGTGGGTCATAATCATACCAAGTCTATCAATGCACTACTACCAAAGACGACTTTTTACCACATCCATGAATTAATATTTCATCACGAGACTCACCAATAATTAATCCATATCATCGAATCATCCCCGCACTACGTGCCAAGGATATTCATTAAGATATTCATTAAGATTATCCACGCACCACCAAAGAAATTATCCATTACTACTACCAAAGATAATCGTGTATTCATTAAGATCACGACCACAAATTATCCATGCACTACTACCAAAGATAATTGTGTATTCATTAAGATCACGACCACAAATTATTATCCATGCACTACTTACCAAAGATAATCGTATTCATTCATTAAGATCACGACCACAAATTATCCATGCACTACTACCAAAGATAATCGTGTATTCATTAAGATCACGACCACAAATTATCCATGCACTACTACCAAAGATAATTGTGTATTCATTTACTATTACTATGATTATCCACATTATCAAAATAATCCTCGTCATAATCATACCAAGTCCATCTACGTCATAATCATACCAAGTCCATCTATGACTTTTACTTTCAACATAATATAAAGCATGAGGATAATGATATAAAGAATCAATCAAATGAGATAAAGGATAAATATTAAACATTTATAATATAATTTATCCAGATTCAAGAATATCCCCATGTTTTCAATCACTTAATAATCTCATAATCTAATATCATTAATATTATAACAATATTTTAATCACTTCTTAAATTTATAAACAATTTATCTTAATTGTTTACGCTTTTACCATATAATGCATTTAATCATTCAAAAATGTCATACTCATAAAATATCATCACCAATTATCAAATCCTCATCAAAAAATATGCATATACTCTATATAGGATTCTCTAGCCATAAAATCCTATTTTCAACTTTGTTACTTCACATAACATATTTAACTCATATGTTCAGAATTAAACTATTTTCATGAAAAATACCAAATCAGCCCCAAAAATATTTCTTTTCTGGGATTTAGCATAATATAGTCCCATAATGAAAATATATTTTTCTCGAATTTTTAAAATTCATTTACTATTTTTTAAAAATCAATTTCCACTTAATTCCTTAAGAAATTAGCTACCTCAAGTTTAACTCCAAAATTCCCAAATCTTGGCAGGACCTTACACATGTTAACGTGAGCTTCCAGTTTAAATTTCATGGTCATCTGAGTTATAGAACTCCTAAGTATAGCATTTTTTTCGCCTAAAAACCTAAATATTGAAATAGTCATAACTTGCTCATTTTAAGTCGAATGAGCTCATTTTTGGACAGGAGATACTTTATACCATATACCTTCATGTCCCAAAAGGCCAGAATTTTTCTCATAATTTAAGTCACCGAAACAGCCCCTTAAAGTTTCATGGCAGTAGCATTTTCGAAATTTACAGCTTTGGCCTCCTTTGCTAAAATCAGTCCACACAAAAAATCTACAACACCTTTTCCAGTAATTCCACTTGGATTAGTTAGGTAACTCATAGATCTAACTCTAGGACTTGACCACATTCAAAAATTCAAAATATAATAAGAGATATAGTCAATTGAATTTCATGTTACGCTTTTCACCAAAATCTGATTTTCAACTCTTTGTGATTTCTAAGAAACTTTCATGTTTTCACATACTAACCAACATAACTCATCATAAAACTTACTAATACTTCATATACCCATGATTTTCATTATTCCAATGCTTTTATTATGACTTTCATCATAAACCACGAAAATCTGCTTATTTTAATCAAGAAATATTTGAGGGTTTAAGAAATGGGTTTTTGACCGGGTCAATACAAAATTCGATTTCACGCCTAGGGTAGGCTAGAAAATCTTCAAGAATACGCCAAGAAATTTATTAATGATAGAAATATCATTCAAAATCGCTACTTTTATCCAAGACTTGGATAAGACGTTACATTGATACCAACTGCGACTTCTATCCCTTAACCTAGATAAAGCCCTCACAATGATACCTATAAACTTGCCATCTTCATTCACGATGTCGCCACGTAAAGTCCTATTTTTGCATTCCACACAAGGAAGTCAACAACGAAAGGATCGGGGCTCTTTACTTATGGCTTGATATAACAAAGGATTAACTTTAGGGTTTGGTTACTTTGAATTCAGATAACAAAGTTGGTTAGAATATGAAAAGCTAACAACCTTACAAAAAGAATAATAAGTAGTTAATCAATCGCTTTTCAAAAATTACCTCAAAGGCAAGAATTTTCAAAGAGATAAGATCGTAACGTGAAAGTGTTTATTTGAAACAACAAGATTAATAAATAAAGTGGAGGTAACGGCGGTTTCTCCCAACGGTTTCAATAGATAAATCAAAGTCTAATTTTTTTTCTGAGTCAAATTTAAACATTGAACACAACTAGGTAGAATAAAAGAGTGGGTAGAACTTGTATTGAATAAAGTATAGACTTCGCAAGAATTAATTTACCCGTAATAACTTCGCTCGGTTTTCTCGATCGCCTCGCTTAAATTACCGAAGCTTTGACTTTACTATAGGGTACATTCCACCCTTAAAACTTCTTTCACATTCCCCGATCCATGATTTGAATCATTATTCTCCGATCCATATCGAATTCGGGTCGACCGCTATGCATGTGGTAATTCCGAATTCGATGTTGGGTTCTCCCAATTGTCATTCCAAAAGCAAAGTCCATTTCATCTATTTTGGCTTTATTGATCTGACGCCTTTTTTTCTACACTATCAACGCTACAGATGCTTTTTTACCCATGATCGCCTATTCTCCTTTCGCTCATTTGTTTCTTCTTTCAAATTTGATCTTTGATTTTTAAATTCTCGATTCCAACTTTAATATCTTACACCCCGCCAAAGCGTGATTTTGTTCGAGCATCACATATCGGGTAACCCAATTTTGAATTGTTGTATCCCTTTGTTCCACGAATTGCTTGTCGCTTCTTCAACCCGTTTCTTCTAGCTCACGAAACACGATTTTGTAATTCTAAGTTTTGATCATAAATTTCTTCTAACCAATTCTCCTCAGTTCCTCTTCTTCTTCTTCTTTCTTCCTCACTTTCACCGCTACCTCTCGCAAATTAGCTCTCAAAAGCAACAATTAGTTCTTCATTTACTACGTGGATATCTCTAATTTGTTCCTCGTCTCATAATCGCATTAACCTCGATTAGTGATTAAAGGTGTCACAACATCGGTCACATTCACTCCATCAGAATATTTTCACCGCCATTTCCAAACACCGCCACAACACAAGGGTTAATTAATATATCAAATATTATCCCTATACTCGACATCGACCAATTAAATACCAAATAAACTTAGTAGTAGTCATACTAGCAAGGAATTTCCGCCTCCCTCCTAGTTCTTATCTCACATCTTAGCCAGGATCATATCCCTAAGCTTTGATACCAACCGCGACGCCTCTAAATTAGGTATACGCCACCCATCTTGGGTCGCCACTTACATGGTACATAAATTCAAATACAACTTACTAATATAACTGTCTGTACAAATACGACATAAACCGTGAGTTTGAATACAAATATTGTCTACTAGATATTATACAAACTCAAAAGGAGTCCTCATTACAACTATTATCACACTATTTCACGTAATAGTGAGGACTACTAATGCTATCCTCTCGACCATTACTGCTCCCGACTCGTCTCCAAATATGTTCTCATTTCCTCAAGAGAATAAAGAAAAGAAAGGGTGAGCTCAACTAGCCCAAGAAGAAATATTACGACTAAGATAATGCGTAATAAATTATCATTAGCCTTCAAAAAGTTAAACCGATAAAATACAATGGACAACCAGCTTTAATCAAGCAATGAATAAGCAATCCATTAAAAGAGTCAAGTAGAGAATAAAGTCTACTATCTTTTAGGTTTTAAAAGGTTTTCATCAATTTTTATCACCGACTCACTTTTTAATAATAAACCACCACATCTAATCATCCCCGTATTACTACCAAGGATTTTCATCAAATTATCAATGGTCATGACTATACCGAATCACCCCCGGTCATAATCATACCAAAACTATCCATCACCGCATTACATGTGCCACCGAGACTTTTGTCACATCATTTATATCAAGTCATGATTATACCGAATGATCCTCGGTCAT
Source organism: Panax quinquefolius (assembly GCA_020205615.1). NCBI lineage: Eukaryota > Viridiplantae > Streptophyta > Magnoliopsida > Apiales > Araliaceae > Panax > Panax quinquefolius. Next base: position 22,020,758 of record CM035161.1, read on the forward strand.
AATCATACTAAGTTCATCTATGCACGTAAGCCAAAGATAACATAATATAACATGAGGATGATGACAATGACATAATAATTCAATAAAACAAGTTCAAGAATTATTTAATCCATGAATTATTAACGCCCAAATTGTCAACATGATATCGCTTTCAGAGAGTAAAATTCAAGAATGATCGTAAGAATATTTCCATGAAAAGATATCGATGAAACGCAAATATCAAGGATATTCTACTAATTTCATGGAGTATAGAAGTCAAAGTTTTAACCAACCGGGTATAATAAAGAATGGAATAACAAAAGAAATCACCACGCATGCGAGATTGCAGATGATGTGTTATTCCAATGTAATAATAATAATCTTAACTGTGTCGTGAAATTCACAATCGACAGATGTTCCAATGTAATAATAAAGATGGAACCGCATCCTGTAAAACACACGATAGGATATTCCAACAGTAATGATAAAGATTTTAACCAGTCCTGTAAAACACATGCATGTGATGTTCCAATGTAATAATAAAAATTTAACTGTGTCCCAAGTAAAACACACGCATGTGATGTTCCAATGTAATAATAAAGAATGTCACCAAGTATAGGTAAAACACAGATACAAAAGTTATTCCAATGTAATAATAAGCAATGGAATAACATAAGGATTTCACCAAGTATAGGTATGCCACAGATACAAAGTTATGTATAGGGTATACCACTTTTACAAAAGTTATTCCAATGTAATAATAATGAATGGAATAATGTAAGTTCTCTTCAAGAAGAAAGAATAACACCCCTTACCGTAAAAAAACCCTAATATAAGAAGTAGTGAAGTAAATAGTATACTCTTCTTCTTTCTATAACTTTCTCTATATAAACTCTCTCTATAATTTCTCTCTAGTTTCAATGAATTCGTAAGAAAATAATGAAGGAATGAGCTTCATTTATAGAAAATGAAATGCATAAGAAAATCAATCCATGAACTATCCGTATTGATTTACTTTAATCTGACGGTCCATATTTAAAGAAAAATCTTTTAAATAAAATATAATATATTCTATTTATATAAAAACATTTTACTATGCAAACACTATGCAATACTACGCAAAACACTATGCAAAAACACTACGCAACACTACGCATAATAAAATATAATATATTCTATTTATAAAATAACTTTAATAAAGTATTCTATTTTATATAAAAGATGTTTCGCTTTTATTACGCTAATAATACGAATAAAATAAAACGTCATTATCGCTATAATAATTCATATTATTAATCGACAATAATGGAATCAAACCGAAGTGACTTCTCACATAGCATCAATAATCAATACCGCAGTGCTACTTACGCAACCACACGACATCATCGCATTTTTACTACCGAAGTAGTTCAACAAGAACTACTTGAAAACTTCCGCCGTTATTTCAATAAAATATTTTTGTCGCTTTCAATCCGACACAATAATTTCGCTAGGGGTCCACCAATGATTGAGCCATTGTATTTAATATTCCTCGCTAAACCTAATATTCCCCGCTAATATAATATAATATTCCCTTTGCAAAATTTATAAATCTAATATAATATAACCACTATAATATTAAAACTTTAAAAAATTTATAAATACTACCCACAACTATAATATTATCTCAAATTCACACTTAATATAAGGGTTTGTTATTAATTTGTCTCATCTTGTTATTATTTATAATATAAAAATATTTATATTAATGAACATGCGAGCATGTTTGCATTTTTATTTTAATCAAAATTTTAATCAAAATAAACTCCTTTATTTTAATTAATTATGGAATCCAATTCCAAGAAAAAAAATAAAAAATCTTTTATTAAAGGAAAATACGGATTCTCTTTCCTATTCAAAATAATAAACTCCTTTATTTTGAATAATATGAAATCTTATTTCATATCTAAATAAACTCCTTTATTTAAGGAAAGATGGATTTACTTCCCTATTCATAAATAAACTCCTTTATTTTAGGAAAAATGAAATCCAATTTCAACTCCAATTAGTTTTCATGAAATCCAATTCCAACTCTAATTAGTTAGCATGAAATTTAATTTTAAAATTAAAATAAACTTTTTATTTTAAGATTAAAATAAACCTTTTATTTTAAAATTAAAATAAACTTTTATTTTAATTATAAAATAATAAGATTAATATATATATATATATAACTATTATATATATATTTAATAACCAATTATTATATATATAATATCATATTATATGAAGTTGAAAAAGATCTGTGATATTGCTTACTTGTTAAGAATATATATATATATATATATATATATATATATATATATATATATTCTTAACAAGTAATCATCTCCTTTTCAAATTCGCATGATCGCTTACGTGTAAGCCACCATCCACGTGAATCATTTTCCAAAACATAAGACACGTGAATCATTTTCCAATAGCCACGGATCAGCGAAATAAAAAATAATAATCAGGATTATCGTTTTTTTTTTTTTTTGTTATTTTTTTGTTTTTTTTAATTAAATTTTATACAACAAAATTATGCCCAATTAAATTGTTCTAAACACATATCAATATACATATCAAATTAAAACAATTAATAATTAGCATAAAAGTTTGGCTCTGATGCCACTGTTTGGTTTGTAATATTCAAGAACGCAATCAAATTGCATAAAAGTGCGGAAACGTGTAAAAATCAGAGTTTAAAATTTTACAAACCATATACCCGGATCACCCTTTATGCATAATTATTAATTAAACGAAAAAGATGAATAAAAAACATACCCTTGAAGATCCGAAGCTTCTCGTACAAGTTCACCTCCAATCCTTTTCGCTCAACTTGAATCCACCGGTTTGGGTTCCTTCCTTTGATCAACGTTAGCCACCCAAGTGTTTGGCCTCAGAGGTGATCCACCAAGGAAGAAAAAGGATTTAAGAAGATGGGTATTTGGCTCAAACCCTAGTTTTCATCTCATAGAAAAGAACGTCTTTCTCCAACAAATTGGAATTATCACGTATATATTTTAATATCCGATATAAGACTCTCTTATAAAGATATCAAGTAACCCTATTAAAATAAGGTATTATTTAATTAAACCCTTTTAATTAAATGGGCTCCTAATCTTATTAGGGATAATTAATTAAACTCCTTTAATTAATTTTCCTCCTAATCCTATTAGGAATAAATGAGAGTACTTATATTAAATTAATTCCTAAACTCTTTTAGAAATTAAAATAATAATAATTGTAATAATATTAATAAGACTCCTCTTATTAATTTATATTTAATATTTTTAAAATATTAAATAATAAATATTAAGCTATTTAATTTATTTTATCACCATAGATTAAATTAAATATACATAACATATTATTACGATTATGCCATTAACTTCTTAAATAATTATTCTTCCTTTTATGGTGTGACCCTTTAGGTTCTCCATATTAAACCTTGTTATGAATAAATCAATTAGAACAATTCTAATCTTATTTAAATAAATAATATTTATTCTACAATAGGGATAAGCCTCCTAATGATCAACGACTTTCCGGATAATATAGATTTCAACATTAATCATAAAAGAACCTTTGAGTAAATAGTTACTGCATAATTCAATCCTTCCACCATACAATGTCCCAATTAAATATAAGACATGGAATTATCATTAAGTCTTATTTTATTTAATTATATGTATTTCGATCCTTAAATGCACAACACCAAATAATGCAAATTAAAAACTCCTTTCTAATTTCATTCTGCCTTGGCCAAGGACTACCGGGTTGTCATTTATCGAATCACATAGGATATTTCTCTTCTTTTATTAGAAGTGGTAGATTCTTTATTGATCATACATTATCTCCATGTACAACTTATTATACCCAAGCATACCTTTTGATATACCCTAAGGGTCTTAAGGAATAAGTCAAAGTATAACTCATCATACACAAGATACTATGATGATCTCAAGTCCAAGGATCACTTGACTTCTATCACTACAGAATTCCTATCGACAGCAAGTAAAACTCCATTAGGTATTCCTTAGCGAGCCACGCTCAATGAACTTATTCTCTAATAAGCACCTACATACTTGCTTTAGTGTCTCCACACAAATGATCACTTAGATCAATCATCCTCATCCAACGAAAGCAACGATGCGTATGTACCAATCTATCCGGATTCACTAATCCCCAATTTAGTAATCCAATGATTGGGAACTATTTTAGTTTTAAGCTTTCTAAGAATTTAGATCTCATTAGAATGATCATCATCATTATTCTAAAAGCATTGCTTGAAAACTATGGGTTTATCACATATTATAAAACAAAGAATGAAGTAGATAATTAAAAGCCTTTAATAAATTAATACTTTTATTAATAAATGAATAAGATTGTTACAAAGTATATGCTTTATCATCAAACATGATTGGCTTGTGTGCATACTACTTTCATCAACTCCAGACTTTGTGTTCCTAACGACCCTGACTCTGATTTAAAGTATAATATCATGATGGAGGCGCTACAACACACCATTTGCAATCCATCACAGGAGTACCAAAATGTATCATGATATTCGGCTCATACATTTTGGTAGAAGCAATATGAAGAGAGAGATAGTATTGCTTATCTCAAGGTGTCTAACTTGTCAACGAGTTAAAGCGGAGCATCAAGTACCAAAAGGTCCATTGTAACCACTTGAAATTCCGAATGGAAGTGGGAGCACATTACCATGGATTTCAAGTGCGGTCTTCCTAAGGTTTCAAGGCATAGATGCGATTTGGGTCATTGTTGATAGATTGACCAAGTCTCGCTCATTTCTTACCGATCTGAAAACTTATACACTTGAACGTCTTGCTCAGATGTACATAAACGAGATTGTAAGATGCGCATGGTATGCCAGTATCCATAGTTTCGATCGAGACCCAAGATTCACTTCACGATTTTGGGTTAGTTTGCAAAAAGCTATGGGCATAGACTTACGATTTAGCTCGGCATATCATCCTCGGATTTTACGAACGATGGAGAGGACTATTCAAACTCTTGAAGATCTATTAAGACTCGTGTCCTTGATTTCAAGGAAAGTTGGGACAAGTTCTTACCATTGGTGGAGTTTTCCTACAACAACAGCTTATCAAGCAAGTATTGGCATGGCTCCATTCGAAGCGTTGTATGGAAGAAAGTGTCGTTCTCCAGTATGCTGGGATGAGGTGGGTGAAGCAACGTTGTTTGGACCGGAGTTGGTACGTATGACTACGGAAAAGATTCAAATGATCCGACAACGTATAAAAACCTCACAAAATCGACAAAAGAGTTATGCTGATCTTCATCGAAAGGACGTGGAATTCGATATAGGAGATCATGTGTTGTTAAGAGTTGCTCCATGAAAAGGAGTTACAAGATTTAGAAAGAGAGAAAACTCAATCCTCGATTCATCTGGTCCATTTTAATCCTCGATCGAGTAGGAACGTGGCTATATGGACTCGCTTTTACTGCCAAGTATGTCTCGTGTTCATAACGTTTTTCACATATCCATGTTACGTAAATATGTGAAAGACCCGAACCACATTATTGAGTTAGAACCGGACGAAATAGCGGAAGATTTGACGTATGAAGAGGTTCATGTTCAAATCTTGGATAAGAAGGAACATATTCTACGCCCAAGGTTATACCTCAAGTCAAAGTTTTGTGGAGGAACCACGATGTTGAGGAAATGACTTGGGAGTTAGAATCAAAATGAAATCAAGGTATCCTTACCTCTTGACATACCGTCGTACGTACTAATTTCGAGGGCTTAAATTTCATAAGAAGGGAGGTTGTAAGACCCCAACTTTTATAAATAAAGATGAATTTTCTATAAATATTATTTTTGAATATTATGGAATAAATTTGATGTAATGTTATAGTTGTGGGTAATATTTATAAATTTTGCAAAGTAAACAAGTTGTTATAAAATATTCGTTTGGTGGGAATATTCTTTTTGTTTCGGGGAATATTAAATATGACGGCTCAATCGTTTGGTGGACCCCATGGCGGAAGTATTGTCGTAGTTAAAAAGCGACAAAATTATCTTTCTATAAAAATAACGGCGGAGGTGTTACCGTTAAAACCGTTGAACTACCCTTTAGTAAAAGTACGAGAATACACGTAGTTGTATAGTAAGACACGATATTGATTATTGATGCTTTACGTGAGAAGTCACTCAAATTTATGCTCAATTATTACTACGATGAATTCTTTGCATCATATCTCTTATATTATTGATTCAATTATTGTCACATGTATCATCTATATAATATGTTATAGTATTAAATCAATAATTGAGACGACAAGTTATAAATGATTAATAATTGTTGAAAGATTAAATATGTGTTGATTAAAAATAAAATGATTTGTGGTAATATTTATTCAATCCTTGATGTATATAAAGAGTCTGCATGAGACGTTTGTGGTAAGTTTGATTATTTTATGGGGGCCATATGTCATCATCTAAGAGTCTCTTCAATCGATAGTAATTACTTCTTCATCAATAGTAATTACCTTTGTGAATAGTAATTACCTTCGTCAATAGTAATTACCTTTACCAGACGTCGAACCACTTGTCGTTTCACATTACAGGCATCGAACCACTTGTCGTTTCACATTACAAAAGCGCCCGAACCACTTGTCGTTTCACATTACAAAGTGATCGAACCACTTGTCGTTTCACATTACGAAAGCGCCAAACCACTTTTCTTTTCACATCACGGTCGTCAAGCCACTTGCCTTTTCACACGGCGGTCTTTGCTAGAAATCTTCTATAAATAGAGGCCTAGTGCTTCATTATTTTCACGAATTCATTCAAGCTATAGAGAGAGAAAGTATAGAGAGATAAGAGAGAAAGAAGAAGAGTATTTTGTTACTACACTACTGCGATATTCAATCTCCTACCAAAAGTAAGGGGTGTTATTATTATTTCTTATTCATGAAGAGAACTGCTATTATTCCATTGCTTATTATTATGTTGGAATAACTCAGAGTATACCCGAACCTATACTTGGTGACATTCTTCTATTATTACATTGGAACATCACATGCATGTGTTTTTTACATCTAACTGGTTACATCTTTATTATTATTCTATTGGAACATCCTTATGCATGTGTTTTTACACCGGACTGGTTTCGCTTTATTATTATTACATTGGAACATCCTGTTTTGTGTGTTTTCTGTGCCGGACTGGTTCCATTCTTTATTATTACATTGGAATATCACATGCATGCGTTTTCTGTGGGACTGGTTCCGTTATTTATTATTACTGTTGGAATAACTTTGATTGTCTGCGATCTATCGCATGCATGGTGATTTCTTTTGTTATTCCATTCTTTATTATACCCAGCTTGGTTAAAACTTTGACTTCTATACTCCATGAAATTAGTGGAATATCCTTGATATTTAAGCTTCATCCAAAGATCCTTTCATGGAAATATTCTTCTCGATATTCTTGAATTTTACTCTACAAAGCGATGATCATGTTGTGATTTGGATGTTATTGGATCCTAGATAAATTAATTCTTGAACTTGTTTTATTGAATATCATTGTCATCATCCTCATGTTTATATTATGTTGAAAGTCATCTCATGGCTTTTAGTGCGTAGATGGACTTGGTATGATTATGACCGAGACTATTTGGTGTAATCATGACCATAATGTTACAAATGATGTGGTAAAAATCCTCAATGGCTTTGTAGTGCATTGATGGACGATTGTTGGCATGATCATGACCATTAATGAATACACAAATATTCTTGGCCGTAGTGATGCATGAATAATTGTGGTCGTGATACTTAAAGAATATCCTTGGCCGTAGTAGTGCGGGGTGATTCGATGATGTGGAATATTTATTAAAGTTTGAGTCTCAAATATAACGATGATGAAAACCCTTTTAAATCATAAAAGATAGTAGATTTTATTTTCTACTTGACTCTTTTAATGAATTCTTTGGTTCATTTGTAGTTAAACTTGATGTTCATTATATTTTATTAGTTTAACATCATTGTTGTAGGCTAATGATAATTTATTCGCATTATCTTAGTCATAATATTTCTTCTTGAGCTAGTTGAGCTCACCCTTTCTTTCACTCGTTCTCTTGAAATGAGAATATAGGCGGACGACGAGTCGGGAACGGAGTAATGGTCCATAGGATAGCATTAGTAGTCCTCACTATTACGTGAAATAGTGTGATAATAATTGTAATGAGGACTCCTTTTGAGTTTGTATGATCTCTAGTAGACAATATTTGTATTCAAACTCACGGTTTATGTCGTATTGTACCTTACCACGTTATATTAGTAAGTTGTATTTAAATTCTGTACCATGTATCTGACTACCCAAGATGGGTGATGTATACCTAATTTTGGGGGCGTCACATTGTTTATAAATTGTTTCTCTAGATCATTAGAATTATAATGTTGTTGTCTGTTGGAGATACATTATATTATGTAAAAATGATAATACTAATATGATAGAATGATAGCAATATTACATATTCAGCAAACAATGCCGTTGTGCTATCTATGATTGATACAAGTTGTATTAACTAGTTGATGTGTTAAAACTGTTGGAACTTCCTTGCATCCGCTAGTACTTCTACGGACGTATTAATCGAATCAGTTCTATGGGGCATAATCTGAGGACATAATCAAATTGGGGCTGTGAAGTCAAATTGGGTGAGATCGAGAAGTCAAATACTCATTTTGTTCTCATGTATCTTGTGTTTAAGGTGTAACACATTAATTCTTCTTTGTAACAGTCACTTCCTGCATTGTACGGTTTAATACTTTTGCATCAGGTCCTTTGAATGGTGAGTGATTACATGGCCCTTTCTCTCCAATGGTTTTCAGATTTGATTTTTTCATTAAATTAATGAGTTCATTTTTGCTCTGGCATTGCCTCAGGTTGGTGGCGTGGTTATGTTCAAACCTGAAGTTGTTCCTAGCAAACATAAATGTATTAATTACGAAATAATTTATTATAAAATCACTGTTGCTTCGTGTTAGTGTAGTTAGCAGACTTTGTGATGCCCCTAAAATAGGTATACATCACCTATCTTGAGTCGTCAAATACATAGTACAAAAATACAAATACAACTTAATAATACAGCTGTCGTGTAAAATACGATAAAACATAAACTGAGAGTTTTAATAAGAATATTGTCATCCAGACAATATCCACACTCAAAGGAGTCCTCATTACATTTATTGTCACACTATTTAACAGAATAGTGAGGACTACTAATGCTATCATCTGAACCGTCACTCGCTCCCCGACTAGTCCCCTCGCCACGCTCTCATTTCACAAGAAGAACAAAGTGAAAGAAAATGTGAGCTCAACTAGCCCAGTAAGAAATATTATGACTAAGATAATGCAGAATAAATTATCATTAGTCTTCAACAATGTTAAACTGATAAAATATAACAAACATCAAGTTTAACTGCAATGGAACAAGCAATCCATTAAAAGAGTCAAGTAGAGAATAAAATCTACTATCTTCTATGATTTAAAAAGTTTTTCATCACTTTTATCGATGGGACTCAGCTTAATAAATAATCCACATCATCAATTCATCCCTGCACTACAGGCCAAGGATATTATTTAGTGTCACGACCACGAATTATCCATGCATTACGGGCCAAAGATAATTGTGTTTTCATCAACGGTCATGATCATGCCATAAAACAATTCATTTTTGCTCCCTTGGCAAGAGAATCCATAGCCATAATCATACCAAAAAATCGTCCATCAATGCACTACGGCCAACGAGGACTTTTTCCACATCATTTGTAACATTACTTGGCCATGATTATACCGAATAATCCTCGGTCATAATCATACCAAGTCCATCTATGCACTACGAGCCACGAGATGACTTTCAACAAAATATAAACATGAGGATGATGATAATGATATAAGAATTCAATAAAACAAGTTCAAGAATTAAATTATCCGGAACTAATAACGTCCAAATTGTCAACATGATACTTTCTTTGTGAGAAAAATTCAAGAATGCTCGAAGAATATTTCCATGAAAAGATCTTTGGATGAAGCGCAAATATCAAGGATATTCCACTAATTTCATGGAGTATAAGTCAAAACTTTAACCAACCGAGTATAATAAAGAATGGAATAACAAAATAAATCACCGTGCATGTGATAGATCGCACGCAGTTTATTCCAATGAATAATAAATAACGGAACCGAATGTCAAAGTAAATTAGACCGGCACGAAATATTCTAACAGAATAATAAAGAATGGAATAACAACGAAAATCACCATGTATCTTTGTACTTGGCATGACAAGTTTATTCTAACGTAATAATAAATAACGAAACCAGTGTCAGCGTAATACGCAAGCGCTATGATATTCAAAATGAATGATAAATAATGGAATCGGTCATGCATAAACGCATGCATGACGGGATGTTCCAACAGAATAATAAAGAATGGAATAATGTAAGAATTTCACCAAGTATAGGGTAGCCCAGCGTACAAAGTTATTCCAATGAATAATAAAGAATAGAATAACAAAAGTTCTCTTCATGAATATAAAAAATAATAATACCCTTACGAGTACAACAAATAATATCCTTTACCTTATAAAGAAGAGTACTCAACCGGTAGTGGCGGGGATATACTTGAAGAAACTTGCACTATGCTCAAAGCTTTCTTAAACGCTAAAAAAATACTTCAAGATTATAGAAGAAGAATTCTCTCTACGGTTTCTCTCTCTAGAGTTTCAAAGAAATTCGTAAGAAATAATGAAAGAATGAGCTTCTATTTATAGAAGAATGAACTGAATAGTAACCAATCCATGAACGGTCCAGATTGGTTTACAATAAAATATAATATATTCTATTTATAATCTAATAAAACGAATAACTTTATAAAAGTATTCTATTTTATATAAAAAGATTTTACTATCTGAAACACTATACAGTACCTTATGCATAATAAAATATAATATATTCTAATTATTGTTTAATAAAACAAATAACTTTATAAAAGTATTACATTTTTATATAAAAAGTTTTTCTGCTTTTATTACATTAATAATACTAATAAAACAAAACTCATATATGTATAATATATATATATATATATAAATCGACAATAATTGAATCCAAAATGTAAGATACTACGCAAAGAACTCATCGTAGTAATAATTGAACAAAAGCCGAGTGACTTCTCACGTAAGTATCAATAATCAATACCGTGTACTACTATGCAACCACGCGTATTACTATACTTTTACTACCGGGTAGTTTAACAGTTTTAACGGTAAAACTTCCGCCGTTATTTTCATAAAAATATTTTTGTCGTTTTCTCAATCCGACAACAATTCTGTTGTGGGGTCCAGCAATGATTGTACCATCGTACAGATATTCCCCGACAAAAAGAATATTCCCCGACTAATTGAATATAATACAACAACTTGCATACTTTGCAAAATTTATAAATACTACCCACAACTATAACATTATATCAAATCCACACCATAATATTCAAAAAAAAAATTTGAGAAATTTAAATCTTTATTCATAAAATTTGGGATTTTACGATCTCCCCTCCTTATGAAATTTCGCCCTCGAAATTTACGTACATACCTGGTATGCCGAACAGATGAGGATACCTCGTTAGATTCTAACTCTTGAGGTATAACCTTTGAGTGTCGAATATGATCCTTCTTATCCAAGATTTTAACACGTATATCTTCATATGTTAAATTATCCGCTATCTCGTCCGGTTCTAAAACAATAATGTGGTTCGGGTCGTCCACATATTTACGTAACATCGATACGTTAAAAACGTTATGAACAAGCGACATACTTGGCGGTAAAACGAGTCTATAAGCCACAATTCTTACTTAATCGAGGATTTCAAATGGACCAATTAAATCGAGGGTTGACATTTCCTCTCTTCATCAATTCTTGCTTCTAAAATAACGCCCTCTTGAACCTTTTTTTTTCACATTCATCGACTTGGTTAAGTAGTTTGGCGGCTTTAACTTTATCGATTAAAGTCGATTCTACTCGTATATTCGTTATCTTCACGTAGGTTCATATATTCACACTCATAAATGCATACGATCTTCTACTCAACGCGTTAGCTACCACGTTCGCTTTTCTACGATGGTATTGAATGGTACGATCGTAATCTTTAACAGCTCGAGTCAACGTCTTTGGCGCATGTTACATTCATTTTAGTTGAAGAAATATTTAAGGGTTTTAGAAATGGGGTTTTGTACTAGGGTCAGTACAAAATTCGTTTTCACGCTCTGGGGTAGGCCAAGAAGTCTTCAAGAATACGTTAGGAAATTTATTAACAATAGAAATATCATACAAAACTGTGACCCTCATCTAAGACTTGGATAACATGTCACATTGATACCTATCAACTTGCCACCGTTATTCACGATGTCCCCTACGAATAGTCTGGCTTCGGTGCATTCCACACAAGGAAGTCAACAACGAAAGGATCGAAGCTCTTTACTTATGGCTTGATATAACAGTGATTGACTTAAGTGGTTTGGATGCTTGAATTCGCATAATAGGTTGGTTAGGAATATAAAAGCTAATAACCTTACGAAAAGCATGATGAGTAGTTAACCAATCGATTTCAAAAATCACAGCAAAGGCAAGTATTTTCAAAGAGATAAGATCGACAGGTAACGTGAAAGTGTCGATTTGAATCAAACAAGATTTATAAATAATGGATGTAACGAAGGTTTCTCCTAACGAGTTTTAACAGATAAAGACAAAGTCTAATTTCTCAATAGCCAAGTTCAAACATTGAACACAACTAGGTGAAATACAAGAGTGGGTAGAACCTAGATCAAATAAGGTATAGACTTCGTGGCGTTTATGATTAACTTACGTGACAACTTCGTTCGGGTTCCTTAACAAACACTCTCACTTAAACTCATCGGCTTTGACTTGTGCAGGACATCCTTTAGGCGTCACACCATCCCAAATTGGACTTGACTTCACTTCTACGACAAAATCGAGCTAGGTGACCTTCTCTTCCATGATTGAAACACGCTTTAGATTCTTACGTCACAGTTTAGACGGATGTGTCCCTCCTGTCCGCATTTGAAACATACGATTGGTGGTCGTTCTTCTTCCTTTGAAATGGGTGTTGGTCTTTCTTTGTCTTCCATCATTATTGAACCTTCTCTTCTTGAAATTTTCACTTCTATTATAAAACTAAAAAAATAAAACTCATATTATATATATATATAACAATCGACAATAATTGAATCCAATAACGTGAGATACTATCGCAAAGAATTCTCGTAGCAATAATTAAACAAAAGCGAGTGACTTTTCACGTAAAGCATCAATAATCAATACTGGTGTCTTCTTATGCGACCATGCGTATTCATCGTACTTTTACTACCGGGTAGTTCAACAGTTTTAACGGTAAAACTTCCGCCATTATTTTCATAAAAATATTTTTATCGTTTTCTCAATCCGACAACAATTCCGTTGTGGGGTCCACCAATGATTGTACCGTCGTACGGATATTCCCCGACAAAAAGAATATTCCCTGACCAATCGAATATAATACAACAACTTGCATACTTTGCAAAATTTATAAATACTACCCACAACTATAACATTATATCAAATCCACACCATAATATTTAATTTATTTTTTTTTGAGAAATTTAAATCTTTATTCATAAAATTTGGGATTTTACAGACTTGTTATTTTTTGTTTGGTTTATTTGCCATTCGGCTGCCTTGGCTTCACAGGGGCCATCCAAGATAAAAGAATATAAGTACGCTAGAATGCTAGATGTTGCCAGAGCTGAACTTGCTCTTACAGTACTGTATTTGAACAAAGCTGAAGCTAGGGACAAGATATGTAGGGCAATACAATATAGTTAGAAATTCGTGAGTAATGGAGAGCCTAGTACAGCCCAAAATTTTACAAATCAACTAGCTTGACACGTAAAGTTTTCTGCCTTTTCAAGGTTGTTTTTAACTGTATTATTAACAATAATTATATTGAATGTTTATTATACATATTTTTCTCATCATTGGTTCCCTTTATTTGTAGCCAGACAAATTATTATTTCAAAATTCTTCCTGAGCCATTTGGTTGAAAATTTGTTGAGGGAAGTCTGTAAAATGAATACAATTTTTGTGCCTCCTTTAATTTCTGGCTAAATTGATGTTCAATTCTGTTTACAGTTTATCAATGATCTCCTATTAATGAGATATATTATGTGTAGTAGTTTTAATTCTTTAATCATCACATCAATACTCAGATTAACAAGTAGCGAGGCTATCATATCCTGTATGACTATATTTATCTATCTGCAAGGAGCAAACATAAAGGTGGTGCAATATTCTGGTATTTTTTGTGTCACAATTCTTATTATATAATACTTCTAATTTCTCATTGTAAAATGTTTAACCTCTTAACCAGAGTTCTTTATATTAAGCAGCTAAATCCAAGTGTTGAATATTAATCAAGTGTTGAATATTAAGCAACTAGATCCAAGGCAATCCCAAGCAGTTAGATCCAATCAATCCCAAGCAGCTAGATCCAAGGCAATCCCAAATATTACGCTATTTGCTATACGTTCCCAAATTAAAAAGATATTCGCGAAATCATTCATTAGAAAAACAGAGAATGAAAACAGATAATAGAGAATAGAGAATAAAAAATAATCCAAGTCGCAGAGAACTCTATAAAAAATAATTCAAGTTGCAGAGAACTCTATAAAAATATGTATTCTGTGTGTATATGTTTTTCTGAAGTACATCAAATTGAAAGCTATGGAGGTAAAAAATAAACAAAATGGAAAAGAAAGAAAAATTCGTAAATATTTACTATTCAATACTCGGTAAAATTTCAGAATTTCACACATCAGTCTCTCATCCTATGGTATACAATGACAAGTGGATTTTGTCATACATGAAAATCTCATCTCTTTTACCACACTAACATTTACATTATCTCAAAGGTTATTGAAGGAGAAAAATGGGTAAAAATGAGAAGTGTATTAGAACTATATTTTCTTTCTACTTTATAGTGTGTGTTAGCTTTTTGGCTTGGTCACGACGAAAGCGCAAGTTCTGCCCATGCTAAAGATGATGCCTTGAGCTCAGAAGATACAGAAGTGTCGATTCTGCTTTCAAACATGGCGCATTAGTCCTGCATGGTCAATTGGATCGGGGGACTTGGTTTGATGCAAAGGGTAACCACCTCAAATATCACTTTCAGATCATCGAATCTGAAATGTTTCAACTCGGGATCCACCACATTAGACATTTTTTCTGGCATTTCAAGATATTCCTTGGTCTGAAAAAGGAGAACATTCGGGTTGATTTATCATTGCTATTATTGCTATAATAAAAAAAAATTCATAAAATCGAACTATAGAAGTTACTTACCCAGTCTACCAAGTATCCTTTGTCCTTGCAGTATGGAGGTCTCCCACTAATTAGTTCCAGTAGAAGTACTCCGAATGCGTAAATATTACCTTAGACATCCAGATGGCATCCCTCAAGTGAACTTACAAACAACTTCTTCAGTGCTAATAGCACCAGAATTTTTCTCGAATCTTTGAAATAATAATTTTCCAGCTCTCAAAATTAACTAGCTGCAGCAAATAATTTTTAACATAATCAGAATACTAATAGTACTTGGGGTTACATTAGTATATTAGTTGTGGAATTGGGATCTAGTACTTTATGCATCTCCACAAAAAAGAGCCTGAAACTTTATGGTATCAATAGATGTTTTTTGGGTATACCTTTGGAGAAAAATCATCAATGAGATAAACAGCACTAGAAAAACCTGATAGGACTAGTGGTTACCAAAGCTCCCAAACACTACCTAGGCAATCTGCAATTGAAAGCCTTGCTACCTATCATTCAACTACATTTACCTTTAAATACATATGCAAGCAAGTACACACCCAGAAGCATTCAACCTTTCAAAATTGATCTTTTAATCATTCACGACCATTTTCTAACTCCTTCCCACACATCATAGCCTCACTGTTCTACTAATTGGCCACAAGAGCAAAATTCACGATGTGTTTGAAGAATCTTGGCAGCACCAAGCAGCATCACAACATGTGCATCATGACCACAAGCGTACGTGCATCTTACCAGTAATTTTGCTCATGTGCTCCCACTCAATCATTTCCTAATATGAATATAATTAATCCTTCATTGCATTAATATAACATCATGTACAAACATTCGCAAGTTTATATAAATTATTCCTCATAAGACAAACTCAGCATCAATATCTAGATCACCAGTTCATCAAAATTACACTAGCAATTCACATGCCCTAACAATAACAACATTAATTTATTAACAAAAAAAATAGAGCCCAAAACCTATTTTGACTAATTGCGTCATATCATAATAACAGAAGATCCTCAGGAACATTGTAAACACCAAGTCACCCTGTTTGTTAGAGAGAGAGCGAGAGGCATGCAGGAAAAATGCTAGTTTTGATATTTAAACATACAAGCTATAATGAGAGACCAGAAAGTCAATAAAATGTACATTCTTTTATCCTTGTCAAATTAAAAAATAGATTAATATAAGACATTAATAAGCAGCCAAAGCTGCAAATGATGTTTGAAGGAGTCTTACAAGTTCACAAGTGCAAATGATGTTTCAGAATTCAGAAATAATATTTAGCTTATTATAGGTTGTTGCTCTTATCCCTAGTCTAGCTTGAGTAAGGCTCAATTCTGAACACCAAAATTACTCAATTGGGGCATGTCTGCAACTTCAAATCATGAACCAAATCCCAAGCCCAGCTCCAGAAATTTTATGGGAAGACCAGATTAATAGTATTTGACAGTAAAAAATGTCAGCGCTTCAACTTAAATTTAGAATAGAGTAAAAATTTGTTTGTAACAGTGCTAGAATTCTAAGTTATCACCACTATATATTGAATATCTACTTATGGGCATAATTTTCTTTCTAACTTCATTACCAACCGGTGAAGGCACAATACTTCAAAATGAAGTAAAATAAATATCTACTTAAACATCTTATCTGAACGGATATAAGATGGCACATTTTTCATGGGAAAGAACTCTAGATTTGTTATTAAATTCTTCTTATGTACTTTATGCACATTCTGTGAGGCAATTCTACGACAAAGCGGTTCATAGCATTGTAACAAACAAGGAGAGAACGGATAGAACTCTATATGGTCACGAAAATAGGTACTAAAAACACAATCAAGAAAAAGAGAAACTACCTATTGCGAACATAAAATGGGGATACTTCATAATTCATGAAATATAGAAATCATGGGAAATAGATTGGGAAATAGATTGTGAACTATGGTTTTAGATAAGTCATAGAAAATCACAACAGATTCAGATTTGTGAGATTACTTACCGATTAAATGCTGATTAGTTTGCTGTAATCGCTAAGTTTAGGACGAACAAAGGACAATTTCCACAACTTGCAATCGACTAGGGTTCTTGAGCAATCAACAAATTCTTTCATTTCCCTGTCGCAGAGTTTTGTTACCTTTTCCCACTTTTTCTCCAATTCATTGCTTCGACCTGATCTGACTTAGCTAAATGGGGGCAAAAGTGGAAAAAATTTCATTAACCATGTCCGCTAGTATTACTAGCGGACGGCTCACAACCCTTCGTTTATGGAATGGAAGGTGTAGATGTTATATCTTGGCTTTTTTGGTCATGTAAATGAATAGATCTTATGGATTATTTCTCATATATATATATATATATATATATATATATATATATCATCTCTGTATATATATAAGCGGATATATATGACGAATTTTTTTTTAATTTATGGCAACAATTCACCCATCGTCATAACCCAAAATAGCTATTGCGACGGTTTGTCGGGTGAAACCGTCGCCATAACCTAAAAAACTTACGTCATAGCATATGTATATATTACAGATTATATATATACATTTTTTCCATATATATATATATATATATATATATATATATATATATATATCAACACAGTTGTGTAATATATATGTATTACACAGTTGTTTACACAGTTTTTTAGGTTATGGCGACTGTTTCACCCGATAAACCGTCGCAATAGCTATTCTGGGCTACGATGACGGGTGAATCGTTGTCATAGCCCAAAAAATTCGTCGCTATAGTCCGTTTGTATAATACACGGATGTATATATATATATATAAAATCAAATCTTCTCATTGTCTCCTACAACTCTTCATCGGTAATTAATCGAACCGTAACGATTATTAAAACTACTCAAAATTGGATCTCAATATCGGTACTGATTGTACCAGTATTCCGAATCGGTCAGTGAGCCCGATACTGGTTTTTATCTTCTATTATACCGTTTATTGTTTTTTCAGCCATAAAAAGTTTCTATAAACCATAAATTACACAAAAAGCAAAAGGTCAGTGGCCTGAAGAGTTACTTAGTGTATTATGGGCTTATCAAACCATACCGAGAACTACTACGGGAGATTCACCTTTTAGATTGGCTTATAATTATAAATTTTTAAACATCAAGTCCAAAAGATATTTACGAGCTATGTTATTTGATTTGATAGTTTTTTATAAACAAAATCGTGGTGTAAATTAAGCTTCATTCATGAATCATGATCTCTTCTTCATTCATACTATAACCCAAAATACAGTATGTGGGCGAGGAAGTAGGCTTTTGTGGTCAGTTAATATTTTGTCAAGCCAACACCGATGAAAAAAATGAAAGTTGTTAGGGTCTGTTTGGTTTGAGATAGAGTATGTAAGAAGTCAAAATTGGGGTTATATTTTACAGCATGTCATAACAAGTGCAAAAATCTCAATCCTCTCTCAGGGTTTCCAAACAAAAAATAAAGCTCACTTGAGGACCTTTTATTGGGCTCTGTCAAGTGGGCCACCATCATGGGTTTAGCCGCTCGCTATAAATGAAGTTCAATTGTACACATAATAATAATAATTATAAGCAGCAAGCTGGAGACGCTAACACACCCCGGATAGGCCGTAAATTAGTGCATTTGCAATATTAATATCAATCAATATTATGAAGAGGAATGTGCAATGACACTGTGTTTGTGAGATTACATTTTAAAAAATATTATAAGGATAGTTTTGATATTTTAATTTGTAAGCCAAGTGACTTTTGTCTTTTCATTTCTCTCTCTAAAAACTCACAAACAAACGAGGGAAATTTCATTTCTTTTTCTCTCCCATTTAGAACTCACAAACAGAGTCTGAGAATCGTTGTATCCAGTATAATTCAGAAAGTTTAGGTTGTTAAAAAAACAAAAGCCTCAAAACAGTTGTAGAAGAGGGAAGTACCCTGTACCCTTACATTTTTCTTTTCCAGATATAGAAAGCAGATCTCAAAGAGAAAATGAAATCATTCAGATTCCGGATAAGCCCATTAAACACACTTTTTTAAACTAGTTACAAAATTTATTTTTTCTAAATATACCCCTAACATTTTTCAAAAATATTATAAATAAAGACATGTTAGAAATTTTATATTCTGAAGTTAAAAACATTAAGTTATGAAACGTACTAAAAAATAAAACATATCCCTAATTAAATTATAAAGTACTCGATATAACACAACAGAATGGTGAAGGAATGAAAATTTCTTTCATCATCTTTAGAGCAAATGATCTCTATACTCTTAAATGCTTGCTACATTAGCCACTAAAACACAATTAACTCTGCTGAATCAAAACTACATCCTGAAATTGCATCGTTGGGCATCTGCAACAACCAAAACAATCTCAGCCACTGCCAATCACAGAACTCTAAAAAAAATGAATCAAAAATTAAAACTTATTCCCTGAATTGAGAGCTATATATATGTTACAAATCCTCTTTTAAAGGATCATTGACCTACCTACTAAACTCGGGCTGTGGTGAGGTGAGGGTAGCTGGGCAATAACCAATTAAATGTCACTGCTATAACTGATTATGAAGATCCATTTACTGAAAAAATACTGGGGAGGAGGAACTTAGTTCGACTACACTGTTTCAACTTCGCAATAGCTTCATATGGCTTTCCCCACATGAGATCCAAGTAAATTGCGGTCAAAATGGCTCCCACACTGTTCGGTATGACAGACAGTGCTTGGATCACAAATCTATTGGCTTGATCAAGATCTCCTTGCGTGGCAGACATGGCAGCTAGGTTTGCATAGAGAGTTCCACGGGCCTCTTCGGGATTGAGGAGTGCATAACCTTGTGTTTCATTAACCCAAGAGGTATTGGCAGCCACTGGCCCACCATTTGACTCCTCCCAATCCACAGTTTTCTCGACCCGCCATAGTTCGCAGTCTTCTTGGGTATAGGGATGTTCAAAATTGTTCCCACTAGACAAATAGATTAGCAAATGCTCTGCAGCTTCCTTTGAACGATTGAGAAGGCAGAGAGCCTCAGCTGCATACATATTACCCAAGAATCTGTAAACTCTGGAACATTCTGGAACTTTCAAGAGAGTCCTTACAGTTGACAAAGCCTTCAAGGGATTTCCCAATTCCAACTCTACGAATGTCAAATCGGCTAGAACAGATAACCTGATCATCTGGTTCTCTTTTCTACAAATATCTTCATAGTCAGAAATGGAGCTTTGCATGGTAGCACTCAGAGTATTTCCACTCTTTTGTTCTTTCAATTCCCCATTTGCGCTAACCTGTGAGCCCACTGCTATAATATGTTCCTGGGAATCACCACCAGATACACTGTTGTAGCTTGTATTCTTAGAAGATACTCTTTCTTCCTCCAGGGCTAAATTAGAAGGCAAACCAGACTTCAAATACATCGACTCAGAAGAGTTCAGCAAGTGTAATGCATTTAAAAGACACTGCCGAGCCAGATGCATCGAGAGTATAGGCTGTCTATCATCACCCAAAAAAGAATCTTCCCGGCCAACAGAATCAACCTGCCCGTTTCTTGAAACCCCATCTTCCATAACAAGATTCCTCCATTTTCCCTTTCCAACAACATGAACTCTAACTTCTGGTCTGCTTGATGGAGCTCCACTTGACTCCAGGAGTCCCTTCTCTAGCGCCATCAGACAACATTCAGCAATTCGGAGCCATAAGAGAGCCCGGTTATAGAAAACTAAACTGGCTTTGTAGAAACAGCGAGCAGCAAGTTTTGGTTTCCCACAAGCCAAATACTGAACCCCACAGTTATATACTATGAGGAGGGATTTATCCTGTGAGAAAGTTGTCTGTGTTTGAGGATTTTCCTTCCGCAGGGATGAGCTACTACTCAGTGCCTTCGAAAAAAATACAGTCGATGTTTGATGTTGCCCAAGTCGATAATAGATGCAACCAAGATTGTTGTAGTACATGATAGAAGTTGCCATTTCTGTTAGGTTACTTGAAGCCATCAAAAGTTTAATCGCTTTACGATGATTCCTACGAGCATATTCAAGCTGGGACTTCAAAAAGAGAGCCATGGAATACTCTTTTCCCCGTGCTATATTCATAGCCATCTTAACTTCACGCTTAGCTGCCTTGGGGTTCCTAGTAAGGAGCAGAAACCTAACCTTGTAAAGATGCAACTTGAGTCTCAGATCGATGATTGGAAAAGAATCATCAAACTGGGTCCTCACAAGATCGTTTGAGGAATGGATAACAGATGGTCTAGGTAGGTTCTGTCCACTACTGTCAAGGGTTGAAAAGAAGTTTTCATACTCTGCCTCTTCTGACAAACTTCTAGATAAAGGACTTTCAGAGGTATTTGAAGCGGAATCAGAATGAGAAATATCAGGTATAGATGTGTTATTAGTAACTGAGGAAGTTTTTGTCAATAGGTTTGGAGACTGTTGCCGTGCAGCACTTCCATTGTCACCTTGACTAGTCAAGGTACTGACACAGGAAACCTTCTCAACATAGTTAATAACATCCTGTACCCAAAATAAATAAATAAATAATGAAGCATATCAGTATCAAAGCCACATAATAACAAGACCACTGGATACTTAATATACAAGTGTATTATATCAAAATCATAGCATTCCACTTCATATTTGACAACTCCAAAAAAAAGAAATTGTCAGCAAGATTTAGTTATAAATAAATTAATTAACAAGAATGAAGTAAATTAGCCAAAATTTTGACATTGCCAACCATCACTATGACCCATTCGAATATGAGATCCCGTAAATAATAGATCTTCAGCTAAAGTCGGGAGGAAAAAAATGTTTTCAAGAGATAAAGGAAAACCGGACAGAAACAAGACCTCAGCAATAAACATCTCTACACAATAGACCATAAGTGGATAAGACATACAGTTCCAAGCAATGTCCCCACTTGAAGTTAACCGCCCTCCTCCTTACCCTCCCTCACAAAGGCAGTGTTTGATTTGTAAGTTGTTATACTATAGTCTAAAACTAAAAAATGTTTCTTATTGTCCATACCACTTGTACTAAACTAGAGCAGAATATGCCAGCCTATTATAATGTTAAAAGAAACTCACTGTACACAGCCCTTCTCCAGGGATGGTGGAGGGAAGGTACGAGTGATTTTGTTTTTAACATTATAGTAGACCAGCATATTCCGCTCTAGTTTAGTACAGCTAAAATGACAGTAAGAAGCATTTTTTTTAGTTCAGTATAACAGCTTACAAACAGACACTGCATATGGTACATTGCATAAGCCTCAACAACCTGCCTATTGAAATTAATAAAACCCCATTCTGAGACAAAATTGCAAACTATCAACTTTATTATGTAGCTTTTGCACAAGGAAACCATTCAATCTCACAATGAGAACTTACCGCATATATCGGGGCATGGTGTAACAGTAACGCAACATCCAACAACAAAAGGCAAATACGAAGAGCTATCCCCTGCTAGTAAACGCACAAATTGTAATTATTACAATTAGCTGTCCCCTGCATGTAAATGCTCAAAGCTCCCACAATAATATAATTAATACTAGTAATAGTTACGATACCTCATTTATAGGTGCAATTTTCTGATACAATGGTTCTAAAATAGAAAATGAATTTGAATATTCATGGAGATGAAACCAAGTGACTGCCTGTATAAGATCGATTCAACACAGACATGCCAATTTAGAATCATATAGATGCAAGAACAAATATATAAGCAACATGTTCCTGTGATTTAAAATGTAAACCATGCCAAGACCAAGTGAACATACAATGTTGAACAATGCCACATAAGTGGAAAATTCGCCGTTTAGAACAATTGTCGAACTACTTGTGATAGAGGACTTATGTGCCATCGCATTATTTCCAATAGTTCCTATCATAGCGATGTTTGAGGAGTCACTAACAGCCTTTACGTGTTCCCCAGATGCATGTGCCAGCTCTTCACTGCATTTCTAAAACCCAGAAAAAAAAAGAATAAAAAACAAATGAAAAGTAAACAGGAATGGATAAACATACAGCACTACGGCCAAATAACTTTAAATTTAAAATAATATCAGAGCAATAGTGCTGACGCACAAAACCTCAGCACATAAACATTTTTCTCAAAATTTTGAGTTGGTTGTAAGTGGAGAAAATAGAAGGTCAGATAGACATATAATATCTTTGAATTGATAATCACACCATGACAGACAAAGTAACCAAACGATAAACTGAAATCTACATTATCTATTAAGTAGCATAGACAGTTGAACACTAGTTAACTACAACTTTACTGTTTGGGACACCATGTCAGACATGAAATTCAGTCACAACTCACATGCAAAAACACGTCAACTACACTTTCAATTAATGGCACTGCAACTTTTCGAGAGGCTTTAGTCCTCTAAATACCCCCTCTTCTGAGAGAATCTTAATAAGATGATATTAAGTAAGATATTGCAAGTACAGTATTATAATCAAAGAAGATTACAAATGATCAAAAAGGTGATTTACATAATCTATCATCCGTTTATCCTAAAATAGATTGCTTGGATATACAAAAATAAAAATACTGATACTTGGTGATAATTTTAAGTGTAAAAAATAAATTACATCGAGGAATCGCTTAATACACGGTTTTAAATCCACTTTTTCATATCAGAGTCAAAACTATAACAGTTGAATAGACAGAGACCAAGCTAAATAAACTTCAATATTAGTCAAGTTCGGCATGTTTAGTTTCAATTAAGCATCAAGCATCAACACGTATATATTTTTTTAGATATTTTCGTAGACTAGCAGTATGCCTGCCCAATGCGAGAAAACTCCTTATTAGACTTGATTATTTATTAACCTCACCAAAATACTGAATATATAAGGCATCAGTATTCATCATATCAAAGGTTCAAACAGTTTATTCTGACCAGACTAACCACATAATTTCAAATTTTAACTTCCTGAGACTTCCTGACATACCTGGACATTATTTAGTACTTCAAGGAACTTCTTTGGATTTGAAAAGCCTTCTTGAAAGTTCTCTACAATAGCAATATTATGGAGAACCTGAGATAGAAAATGAAAGAAACACCAGAAAATAAAGTATTAGTGTAATTCAAAATCATTAAAAATACCAACATATAATCATTTGAATGGAAAAAACAATCTTGACTTTTATTTTATAATGGTATTCATGGTTGTAATTGACGAGCAAGGTTCTGAATTGAGATATCTACCTTATCTAAGTCGTAACCACTTGATTGAAAAATGGTTTTAAAATCTATAACTTCATCAAATTTGCACAATAAGAAAACTATGTCCAGAGCACAACCATAACTTCCCAAACCCAGACTTCCTACAAACTTCTAGTGCTCATCACACGAACACGCACTCAGCTTTGTACTACTTACTGAAAGTAACAAGTAAGCTTTTAGAAAAGTGAGAAGATCCCCAAAGGAGCTGTTAGAAGATAAAGAGTTTGATGTTAAAATCAAGGTTTCTGAGGAAAAGATGCATAGAAAAGAATTATTTAGCAAGCAAAAAAAAAAAAGAAAAGCAGCATATAAAAGAATAGACAGTGAGTTTATTAGCAATTAGACGCCAACTCTACGTGTGGGTTATACTCGTTGCTAAGCTGTGTCTAGCTTTTTTTTCAGTCTTTATTTTTACTTTTTCTTGTATGAGATGTTGTATATCCTAGTAAGGAGTTCTATTGTTAATCCTACGATATATCAATAAATAATGTACCCCAAAAAATGCCTTGCAGAACACAAGGCACTTTCATATACTTTGGTTTTCTTGGCCCAGAACTCTGGAGCATTAGTCCAAGCAAATTTTATAGTATTACAGAGATATTAAAGTGTTCAATATCCACCAACCAAGCCTATGACCAAATGCAGTCACTTGTCCTCAGTCTAAAAAAACTAGGTCAATTAGTTTCTTATCTTATTTTTTTGTTGGCTTTTCTTGGTTTCCTATCTATTTTAGGTAAACTCTTTTCTAAAAATGGAAACAAAAGCAATAAAAATACAAAAAGCTGTTCAAGAGGAGTTACAAAATGGAGCTTAAAGAATCTTACTTAGCTTTCTTATATCCACTAGATACAAACCCGGATTATTCAATTTTTTAATAATAAATGTGTACGTACAATTAATAAATTAAAATATAATAAGAACATGGTAGATTGTTGTGCGATGATCAAATTTCACCTTGAAAAATAGATGAATATACATTGTAGGGGGTAGTGTTGAGATAAAGTAGTGATTTTATTAAATAATAATTAAATTACAAAAGATAATATCAAAAGCAGTTGATATTATCAAAATAGTTTAGATTTTTAGTGATTTAAGGGATTATAAATCTAAAAATTAAGAGAATGACATTATGCTATTAATCTGTTTAGATTAGTAGTGATTTAGAAGATTATAAATCCAAAAATTAATTAATAGCATAAAGTAGTGATTTTATTAAATAATAATTAAATTACAAAGGATAATATCAAAACAGTTGATATTATCAAAACAATTTAGATTTGTAATGATTTAGGGGATTATAAATCTAAAATTTAGGGGAATGAATTAGGATTTGTTTTCATCCTCATTTGTTAGGTTAGTTGGACAGTTTTGTTAAGAGTCTTAAGGAACATTAATTAGACAGGACACGTGTTGAATTGTGGGAATGATAAGTGTCAAGTTATGGTATCATGTACTGTGTTTTAGTATATTTAATAGATTTGACAAAAAGCAGTTTAAGAGGGGTTGGAGTTGTAAAATGCAAAAATTTATATCATCATCTCAACATTGCAAAACGCCTTACCTTAATACCACGGGCTAAATACACTTCTGTCCCTCGAAGTATGACCCCTTTTACACTTATGACCCTAATGTTTAAAAATTTACATTAGCGTACTCCAAGTACACTTAACTAAACAAAAGTGACCCTAAAAGTTTTTCCGGCAAAAAAATCGTCTGAATGTTGAGGTGTAAACGAGAAACATATTATATATGGTTTGAATGTATATGACTATTACAATATACGGTTTATTTAGTAAATACATTTGCAATACGAGCTAGGGCAGTTTAATACAAACCAATTCTAGATTTAACAGTTTTCCTAAAGTAAAGTGCAAAAGCATAAAAAGAACAAACAACATATGTCTTTCTTCATTAAGCAAATTGTTCATCTTCTTTCCACTATTCATCTTCAACAAATACAGACAATAGTAGCCATCTTCTTCCCACTATCCATCTTCAACAAATATTCCGTTAGAAAAATTTATCCCCCACTACTACTATACTACACAGAGCAAAGTAAAGGCCACTTTCTCTCTCTAAAAACCTTTTCCCTTTTCACACTCTCTCCTCCTTCTTGGTCGCGCCTCTTCAAGATCCACAAGCCTCCCCTTCTCCAGCAAAACCAAAACCAAAACCAAAACCCTAGAAGTCGCGCGGGAGGAGAGAAAAAGCTATAAGATCTTCTCTTTTTACTCACTTCGCTCCTCGCACATTCCTCTCCGAGCCATACCAAAATTTAGGTAAACACGCAAGGATTAGATCTTTGAATCTTTACCCGCATAGAAGATGTGTTGAACTAACTATTTATGGGTTTTTGTTAGGGTTTTGGTTTACGTTGTGATGGCGGCGGCGCAATCTATATCTGCTCAAATTGTATCTAAATGGATTCGGTTCCAGTTAATTGTTAGCTGAATTTTCTGATGAAAAACAAGTGGGTATGATAGTAAATGGATTTAGTTCCCAATTTTGTATTGTGGATTCTTTTGGTATGCAGATTGAGATTGATAATGTGTAGCATAAGATATTTTGGATACAATGACCTAATTTCTTATGGTTAGATGATGATAGAGAAGAAACTATAATTTTTTTTTAGAAAAATCTTTTTTCTTTTCGTTTTTCTCTTCTGTGTTCAAACCCACCTTTGATTTTGCCTTCACGCCCAACTTTGATTTTTCCTAACTTGCAGTTTGCATTCTTGTCCCTTTATTCTCAATTTGAAAATTCAATGTTCGATTTGTTTCTCTTTAATGGGTTTATGTTTTAAGAATCAAAACTTTTATATCTGGAACATTAAGGAATAGACAGAGCAGGGAGTAGATTAGACTGAGAAAATGGGTATATACATGGTTTTATTTTGTTTTAATGTTAAAATACATTGAAAATACGTTCTAAGTAATCAAATACAATAAATACAAGGCTTCTCGGTGACACCTCAGCATTTAGACGATTGTTTTGCCCGACTTTTGTTTACTTAAGTATGTACTTGGAGTATGCTAATGTAAAGTTTTAAACATTAGGGTCATAAGTGTAAAAGGGATCAAAAGTATATTTAGAATTAGCCCTAATCTCACCAAACCACTTTTACGGAAAGCATAAGGTCCAACTTGAAAATAATAATGCACATAATACCCAAAGAATGTGTAGACATTCTCATTGCCAATATAGAAAGAAAAGGGAAAAGAATAAAACTTGAGAACTATAAATCAATCAATTATACTTAAAACTACAAAAACTAGAGATTTAATGATTCATATCTTCAATACCCAATCAAAATCACTTCAGTTCAATCCAAAAATTACATTCTCCGATCATACAATCAATTAAAAATTATATATCACCTTTGGATCGCCTTCTTTCTTCTGCAAAAGCTGATTCAACACCTTGCGGCAATCTGCGAACTTCCCCGACTGGAAAAGCAAAGCAGCCTCTTTCGCTAAGGCTGCAGTAACGGATAGAGAACCATCATCTTCCGGCGACGACACCGTTTCCCTGTTCGTAGCAGCCACCGAGGAAGAATCTCGCGAGTCCATTCACAGATCGACCAATCAACACAAAAACCCCCAGAAAAATGTTAAACTCTAATCCAAAAACCCTAACTTTACAGTTCAGTGACTCAGTTTGAACTGTTAGTGTAAATCGATTATGTACAGAGTACTGTTCACATTCGATTCCTAATTCGAATTTAAAACCCCTAGACTTTCGATTATCGAAAATAATGCAACTCTGCGTATAAGTCGACTTTGATGCGTCGATTTAGAGAGAGAAAGAGAGGGTGAAACAACGAATTGGGAGAGAGAGAGTATGAATAGAGAGAGAAAATTTTAGAGAGAGATAGAGACCGTGGTGGTTCGACTCGGCGGCTTCTCTCGCGCTTTAGTTTGGGGTGGGGTTCGAGAGCAATTGGGGTCTGAGCTGCGCTAACCAATGGACTACCTGTAACTGTAAGTGGGTTGTTCTGTCGCAACCGTTGATGTACTATATCATATTGTTTCCCTAACCGGGAATAATGATCAAACGGTGGAGAAAATCTATTATACTCCTTACATTTCGAATTATATAAATTATTATTGACTTAAAAAAAATTAAACTCAAATTTAATATAAATTTATTTAATTTTAATAAATACAATAATAAATGTTGGAAACTATGCCTACAAAAAAAAAAATAATATTCTCTCCCTCGTATAAATTTTTATTATTATTTTAATTAGTCTCACTCTCAAATATCTATTTACCTTAAATAAATTATTTTTTATAATAATTTATCTATTATTATTAATTATTATATTTTTATTCTCCATACATATTTATGAAACATCATTAGTTAGTTAGTTAAAAAAAAACTATACAATTAAATAATAATTTAAGTATAGAAATTTTGTTATTTTATTATCTTTTTTAATATCGTAAAAAAATAACCAATGATTTTTATTTTAAGATGTATGTAATATAACAAATTATTAAATAGTAATATAGTATTTTTGATAAATATAAATAAAACTTATGAAGTTAAGTTTAAAAAGACAATAATTATTTCATATTTTTAAAATGATTGAATTATTTCATTTAGGTAGGAAATTAATAAAAGGAAAGTTTTTCTTTTACCATTAATACAAAATTATGGTACTCCTATTTTATCCACACATAAATAATAATTTTATTATAAGAGAAACTGTAGTGATTATAGCTACAAATTCAATAAATTCTTCCAATTTTTATTCTTTATGTTTTTTGGTGTATTCTTCTATATATTCACATTATATGCATGTAGAGTAGCCGCCCGCAAATCGCAATCAATATAACAAGTGATGACATGGATACACCTCACCCCACCCCACAACAAATACTTTGAAGCGAGTTTGTGGATTGGTGCGACATGGATCTGACGTGGTAATCTGATCTACCAGTAAATCAACGAATCTCTAAGTTCGACTGTTAATTCCGATCATATAATCAAATCAAGTCAAATCCAGAGAGAGAGAAGAAACCGAGGGAAAGTCACTGCATCCACCAATGGCGGCGATGAAAATACCTCCTCTCTCTCTTCCAAATAACAAAACTATAAATTCCCATCCCTCCCCATCTTCTCTTTCATACAAATTTCCCTTCTCAATTTCACTGCACACCCATAATAATAGAAATCTCTACCCTCATAACCAAACACAATTTCCTGTTAAAAGACCATTGTTTGTACACCATTCCCAATTCGTCTTCTACAAGGTATGTATGTATGTATCTGTTTCAAACAATTCTTTCTTTTTATGGCATTATTTGTTATTCACATGCATCATTATGTTTTAAAGTTCACATTTTTCCGGTAATAGCAAATAAGGTACTGCAACTTTCTTCTTTTTTGGGCAAGTTCAAATTAGTGAGTAGTGAATTAATTTGTAGGAAGTAAGATCATCGATGACGATTGCACCGGCAGTCCGTATTGCCGATCGGAAATTGGTAGTAAAGGACCGGACGATACTAACAAATGTACCGGAAAATGTGATCTCAAAGTCCGGTCCGGTTGAAGGTATATTTATCGGTGCGGAGTTCAATGAAGAGAGCAGTAGGCACGTAGTGTCACTAGGGAATTTACAAGACGTACGGTTTATGGCGTGCTTCAGGTTTAAATTATGGTGGATGGCTCAAAAAATGGGAGATAAAGGCCGAGACATTCCCCTGGAGACCCAATTTTTGTTATTGGAAACTAAAGATGGTTCTCACCTTGAACCAGAAGGTGGAAATGAAGACAATCAGATTATGTATACAGTTTTATTGCCTTTAATTGAAGGACCTTTTCGAGCTTGTCTTCAAGGTAATTCCAAAGATGAGCTCGAGCTGTGCTTGGAGAGTGGTGATTCGGACACGAAAGGGTCTGCATTTTCCCATTCTGTTTATGTTAGTGCTGGGACAGACCCGTTTGGGACAATTTCGGATGCGATTAAAGCTGTTGAGTTGCATTTAAAGACGTTCCGACGACTTCAGGAAAAGAAGTTGCCGGGAATTATTGATTATTTTGGGTGGTGCACATGGGATGCATTTTACCAAGAAGTGACTCAAGAGGGGGTGGAAGCCGGCCTTGAGAGTCTCAATGCCGGTGGGACCCCTCCAAAGTTTGTGATCATCGATGACGGATGGCAGTCCGTTGGAGGGGACCGAGAAATTCAGCAACCAGAATCAGAAGAACAGCTGCTGCAAAGACTTACTGGAATTAAAGAAAACAAGAAGTTTCAAAAAAGAGATGAACCCACATTGGGGATTCAGAATATAGTCAATGTTGCCAAAAAAAAATTTGGGTTGAAGTATGTGTATGTGTGGCACGCGATAACGGGGTACTGGGGTGGGGTCAGGCCAGGAGTGGAGGGGATGGATCCATACGGGTCGTTGATGAAGTATCCAATGGTGTCAAAGGGTGTGTTGGAGAATGAGCCAGGATGGAAGAGTGATGTACTAGCAGTGCAGGGTGTAGGACTAATGAATCCTAAAAATGTGTACAAGTTTTACAACGACTTGCATGGGTACTTGGCATCTGCTGGTATAGATGGGGTCAAGGTGGATGTGCAGTGCATATTGGAGACTCTTGGAGCTGGTTTGGGAGGTAGGGTTGAGCTCACCAGGCAGTATCATCAGGCACTTGATGCCTCTATTGCCAGGAATTTTCCAGATAATGGGTGCATTGCTTGCATGAGCCACAATACTGATGCACTTTACTGGTACATTTCTAATCCTTTTTGCTTATCTTGTTTGTTAATACCTTCAGTTCATTTTTTTAAGTAATGTTATATTTGTATTTTTCTATTATTAACCTTTGAAGTTTGTGACGTAAAAGAATAATACTAATAATAATAACAATATAAATCACAATCATAATTTGCATACCTAGAGAATCAACTGCACTGTCTGAAATGCCTGTTCCATTGCCTATAATGCAGCTCCAAACAAACAGCTGTGGTCAGAGCATCCGACGATTTTTATCCACGTGATCCTGTATCACATACCATCCACATTGCTGCAGTGACATATAATAGCGTCTTCCTTGGAGAATTCATGCAGCCTGATTGGGACATGTTCCATTCTCTCCATCCAGCAGCTGAGTATCATGCATCAGCCAGGGCAATCAGTGGTGGACCCATTTATGTGAGGTAAGAGAGTCTAATTATACTGTTGTGAATTACAGGTTCCTGAAAGTGTTTGTGATCCATGCTGCTGGTGTGTTTGTCAATGCTCTATATTATTTGGCTAATGTTGAGTTCTTAATACAGTGATGCACCTGGGAAGCACAATTTTAATCTCCTAAAGAAACTTGTTTTATCAGATGGGTCAGTTGTCCGAGCCCGCCTGCCTGGCCGACCCACCAAGGACTGTCTGTTCTCCGATCCAGCCCGTGATGGTGTTAGGTGAGTTCTTACAATTCTAGACTGCTTTTAATTCTTAAATAAATTCATTGAAGTTACAATATTTATGTATTGCTATACGATGGTCGATGATGGAGAAAAAAGTAAAAAACTTAATAGATAGTGTTTGTGATATGATTTTACTGTTTAGTAGGACATTGTGTTAAGATGTAACATGGTGAAGAGATTATAAAGGATTCTGGTGCCCAAGTAACTTCTAACGCAATACAGAGTGAAGCATTTTAATTTATTTCAGTCATTTTGCTTAATGTTAGAATTCTTCTAAATTTTGTGGGATCATAATGAGAGAGCTGATTTCAACAGATATATTTTGTTGCCAAAAAAATATAATGCCAAAGGCAGATTTGTTAGCACAAAATGTTGCCATGTACTGCAACTTGTTTACAATAAATAATTAAATAATCTGTAGTCTGGTTAGATTTGGATGGAGCAATTGGCTGAATATCTCCTAGATTTAAAGTTAATAAATTTCTGCTTGATTATTTGAGGATTTGTTGAGACACTAAATTTTACAACCCTTTCTCAGCAAGTCTTGTTTGGTTTCAGCTTGTTGAAGATCTGGAACATGAACAAGTATACTGGAGTCCTTGGTGTCTACAACTGCCAAGGTGCAGCATGGAACAGCACTGAAAGAAGAAATACATTCCATCAAACTCAATCGGATGCCATAACCAGCTTCATCAGGGGCCGTGATGTGCATCTCATTGCTGATGTTTCCATGGACCGCAACTGGAATGGTACCTGTGCCCTATACTGCCACGGGAGCAGTGACATTTTCACTCTTCCTTATAATGTTGCCATGCCTGTGTCCCTAAAGGTCCTTGAGCACGAAATATTCACAGTTACACCAGTCAAAACGTTGGCTCCTGGTTTCCAATTTGCACCATTTGGGCTCATTGACATGTACAATGCTGGTGGAGCCATTGAAGGGCTTAAATATGAACTGAAGAGTGGTGCCCAGTTGTCAGAACTAGAACATGGATATGAAGGGGAAGACAACAGGGATGGTGGAGAGAGGATTGAGAACTTGAGCGCTGAAGTGGTAGCAGTAATTTCAATAGAGGTTAAGGGGTGTGGCAGGTTTGGTGCTTACTCCACCGCCAAACCAAGGAAGTGCACTGTTGGGTCGAGTATGGTTGAGTTTACATACGATTTGGTTTCCGGATTGATTTGCTTCGTCTTGGATCATATGCCGGAGGAGGATCAGAAAGTACACACAGTTGACATTGAGTTGTAAATAGCTTATTCTAAGGCCAAGATAAATGTTGATGCTTTTGGGATATTATGAAAAGAGAGATGCTATGTTCTTTTTTTCTTTTCAATCCTCATTCCCTGGTGCCTCGACATAGCAGTTAGCTACTCCATGGCTGGAGCAAATTAGAAATTCAAATAATTTTCCTCATTATTAACTCTGTACAGTCTCCTGTATTACAATTGTTACTCACAATACAAGATACTTAATTTTCACTGCTGAACTGCTATGTATAGCAGCAATACAGATTAATGAATAGTATGTTGACATTTTCTTGAGTTGATAAACATCAAGTTCCATACCCTGGAACGCATGCATGGGGAATAGGATTATCATTTCAACTTATTTCTGACATCAATGCATTAAACATGTGCCAGATCAAAAAGAATTCAAGGCTTCAAATCTAAAAGACAAATTTTGTAGTAATTTCTTTCTTTTAGAGGGCTTATTTCTTTTCAGAACATTAAAACGTATATTAATGTGAATGTAAAACTTTATAAATTTCGTTGGCCGGATCTTAATGAAATAGAAATGTGCTTTTGATTTTATGTTTGTGATATTACTCATTTATCCTCATATATTATTAATATAGTTTTCTAAAATTCTAAAATATGTTTTACCTTTACACATGCACTAAAAGTGAAAAAAAATAAGAGTTTAATTATTTAATTGAAAAAATTATAAGGACAATCATCCAAGTAAAAAAAAAGTTAAAAATTCAGGATAATAATTTATATTTAACCTTAAAATGTATTCTGCCATATTAGAGAAACAAGTAGCCAAATTTATACCTACATGGGTTGCCAAAAGCTAGTTTTGCTATCTTGGCTCTTGGGTAACTATTGCCATAGCAACCCTAGCTAGCTTTTAAATATTATTCCAATAATTTTATACAGTTATTTTCAGTTAATATATACTACATATCTAGAAGGCCTTTTTTTTCCTTTCCCAGCAGTCATTTGATTATGAAAATTATCCCATCAGCAATAATAACAAGCCCATTATTAGCCGCATCTGGGAAAAGTCATATAAACACATAAATTATCAGGTAACATCACAACCTGTGATAACACGTCTCTAATGTATAATGTTTGGCTCTCCACATTACACTAGTGCATAAGCAACAAAAGGCACTGAATGCAAAATGCACTCCTAGTAGTCTAGGCATGCAAAATCATCCAAATCATGATAAAAAGTTTATAACCTTCCGAAGTCAGAATTAACAAGGGGAAGAAAAACAGAGCACAAAAATAAACCTAAACTGGGAACTCCATTTTAATGGGCGCACTTCTAATTTCCAATGAGTCACTCTGCAGCCAAGCCTTTGCACAAATGAGGGCTTCCAACGTCTCAGGTCGCAAGGAACACCTATAACCATCCATTTCTTTGCTCACAGAATCAAATACCGAGTCAGGGCCAACAGTAGCTACCGGAACTGACAAGATATCACGAGCCATCTTTGAAAGAGTTGGGTACTTGTTTTTGTTTAGTTTCCACCAGCCTACTACATCAAACTCATGGATCCGAGGCAACAAAGACTCCTCCAAATACTGATCCAGCTCTGATTTTGATTGCTGACTTGTGGTTTCCATGATATACATGTCAAAATCTGCAAGCCCGAGTTCATTGCCGGACAGAAAAACTCCTCCATCCTCTGGCTTGCCAGTTCCACCATTTGCGTCTTCCAAATAAGTTGGGGAGAGAGGCAGAGGAAGTGCCACATATTCAAGAAATAGTTCATGGATTCCCTCATCAACCATCTTAATATACGTGGCAGCTTCGTCGCCATATATTCTGTTGAAACTAAATTCAACTAGCTTCATCTTGAACCGGGGATCCATAACTACAGCAATTGCTAGGATCAAACAACAGCTTTTCCAGTATTTATCAAAATTTTCCTGCATTGGTTTGGTAAGGTTGCTGATGAAGGGATCCTCGCTTGTGGAGGCACGTGCCAGCTCCAATTGAATCTTCCATGCTTCATGAAAGAATGTGTTTGTCGTTGGAATGATTGGGGTGGTTAGTAGACTAGCTGTGTCAAAGAGAAGTTTCAAGTAAGTGCATAGAGTCTCAACCAGTTTCCAGTCTTCCATGGACAGGGCTTCCTTGTAATCTGAATCAGAAGTATCCAAGCAAGAAAACACTTCCTTCAACTCCGAAGCAGCCAGCAGCATTTCATATGTTGTATTCCACTTTGTCTGGTCATCCAGAGCAAGACTCTTTGTACTAGGGACCTGAAGTTGTTGCTTGACCTCAAGAAATTTTTCCTCGTGGGATTCTGAAGTTTTCACGTACTTCACAATATTTCTGACTTTTTCAACAATTTCTTGCCCTGTCCTTAGTGCATCTTGGGCTATACCACTTAAAGAACGAGCAAGACAATTCTCTAATAATAGTTGACCACCAAGCAGATGAGGGTTCTTGACTGAGAGCAGAGCTCTAAGATTATCAATCCCAGCATCACTTAAAGACTGGTTTATAGTGACAGAAAGTAACCTACCATCCATATTCCAGTCAGACAGACAAGCAGCAACAGAATGGCTGAAAGCAGAATCTGAATCAGGATATGGTTGCATCACAATATTAAGGATTTTCCGATGCATCTTCCATTCACAATCGATAAACTGTCCAGTGACAAAAACATAGCCTACAGTTTGGGAAGAGGCCCACAAGTCCAGTGTAAGGCAGATACGCCCGGGTATTCCCTCAATCACCTTCTGCAGGATTTGCTTTTCCCTAAGAAAAGTTGCTACACAATCCCCTTGAACCGTATTGAAGCTCACCATATCAAATTGTGGTTGAAGATTCTGGACAAAAGCAATGAAGCCAGAATGTTCAACAATGTGAAGGGGATAGTCATGCATGATTATCATCCTAGCAATCTCATGGCGACAACGATCTGAATCGAATGCAAAATAAGGCACACCGGCAGTTCTGTAACGTCGTTTTGGTGCACCATTAATGCCTACAATTCCACCCATCTTTGAAGGTGCACTGTAAGGGGATAATAAATTCTTCTCGTGGTTACGCAGGACCACTGGGCAGGTTCCCTTGGCAATGTGGCGTTTGAGGTGACTGGTGCCAGCAACTTTAGAACCTGTACTGTATGCAAAGGATTGCTTGCATTGCTTACAGCATGCCCTTCTACATCCAGCACCCACGTTTTCAATGGTGAAGTGTTCCCAAACTATTGACTTCTTTTTCCTGCGCTTGTTAGGCTGTGGTTCTACATTGATCGGTGTTTCTACATTGACCGGCTGCATTTCTACATCAGCCGGTTGTGTTTCTACACTGACCAGCTGATGGTTGTTTTCAATAGGGGTTTCCATCGAGTAAAGAATCCCACTCCTGCTTCAGGCAGAAAAGAAAGTTCAATTTAGATACAATAAATCTTTCATCAATGATCAAGTTCAAGAACGGCCAAAGTTATATGAGTCATAAATAATACAACTGCAGCAACATGAGATGAAATTCATGTAACCTCAAAAAGCATTAGTTTCAAATAGAGTCAAATGAAGAAAGATAACAGAAAATATGATACAACTCTTCAACCAAGTACCAATTACAACGATTCACGATCAACTCCACAAAACTATGAAAAATGAAAAGAAAGTAAAAGAACAAATGCTAAACCAATTAAATTGCACACTATTATTTGGCTAATGCAGGACAACTGCACAATAACAAGTGGAGAAGGACATGTACTTATCACTCTGTGTGTGTGTGTGTGTGTGAGAGAGAGAGAGAGAGAGGGGGGAAAGAAATGTTCTTGACATAAAGAGGGAAGAAGATCTAACTAAAGGAGCGAAGGGTAAGTGAAAGAACAAAGCCACCAAAGATGGAAATTTGCATTACAAATTTATAGTGCTGGTGGTGCAACTTCATAAATGACGTAAATATGCAATCTTTCACAAACCAAGGACATATTAAAGCAAGTTTTGTTGCTTATTAGCAGCTATCATAAAACAAATTAGGCTAACAATGGAGCTTCCTATAAGTCTACAAGAGCTTATTAAAGGCAAAAACCCTTAGATTGTTATGCTCAAGAGATCCATCCTTCTTAAAGTTAAGGGCCCTAACATCTGTCTCAAAGTAATCACGTAAACCTTCTCATAATTTCTGCATCATCGTCTCAATCAAGACTACAATTAAGATTCCTTCTTCCAACTTTCTCTCTAAATTTGGAAAAAAAAAAAGATCAAACCAAATAATATTAAAGTTAAAGAATATGACATTGTTATACAAATTTTGAGAATGAATCATCGAAAAAGAGACACGGCTGATCAATGTTTGCATTATCTTGTATTTGTCACAGAAACCTTTTTAAACAACACATCCTCAACAGCCTCAACAAAAATAACACTGCAACCATTCAAGTACACTCCTAATGCATTAGAAATTATTCACTAAATTTTCAATCAAAGACTCAAATCTTTTTACAAATAATTTGAGCTTTGGATTAACAATTCTGCCAATCAATCAGAGATAACCTTTTCTACATTTTTGAAAAATAAATGAACCATGACACATGGGAAGCAAACTTGCAGTTAACGCAATACACTCCCTCCTCCATTTTAAAACAAGAGTTACATTTGTAAAACCACTATTTTTAAGGAAAAGTTTATTTTCCAAACTTATATTTAACATTAGTTGGCATGATAGTACCCAATCAACTAGTAATAAAAATAATGACACGTTAAGAATTCATGACAATTTATAGTCTAAAAATAGAAACATATCTACAATTTTGGAATGGACAAAAAAAAGAGAATATATCTCTAAATTTGGAACGGAGGGAATACTAACTGCCACAATAAACTTGGTGAGGAATGTATAACAGAACTATTTTTAGGAGGAAGAAACAAGCCATTAAATTACACGTTAGAAAGGTTTACACCTATTGTCCATATAGTCACCACTGTACAAGGCTACAAGCCTATATTATTAAGGTCACCAGCTCCAGACCTTTACGAATAACACATAAAAACTTCTCTGACCCAGCAAGAATGCATTAACCTGGCCAAAATAAATAAATAAAATAGGGTCCTTTACAATAATATACAACATTTAGAAAGTAATTACAAAAATAAAACATACACAACATAATTACAAAAATAAAACATAAGCAATATAACGCGCTTAAAATCACGTGTCATTATCCAGTCAGTTATCCAATTTCATATTTGAAATTAACCGTCCCTAAAATCATGCAACTTTGAAATCGGAACAATAAATCAACGACGGAGAAGACAAAATACGAAACCGAAGCCTCCTGTCGCGACTAAACTCGTAATCTCTAAGATCAACGACGCATCTCTAAGATCAACGACGGAGAAGACGAAGCCAAATACTGCAGATCAACGATGGAGAAGACGAAGCCGGTTGTCGCGACGCATCTCTAAGATCGAAAATAGCATACAAAATCAACAACGCCTTCAAGATCAGAAACCAAATACTGCAGTGATTGTTGAATACAAGATCAACATCAATTTCGATCAAAAAATACTGAGGTATGTGAGTTTAAAATTTATAATCATATAGTTACCTATTGTTACTACGAATTACTATATTGGTTACCTTTCTTAAGTTTTTGCACTTAAAATGGTCACACTTCAGTAAGAATAATGAATGTTTTGATTGCAATATGAATGTTTTGATTGCAATTGCATATAAAAATGCACTTGTTCTTTGCTTAACATTACATTGAGTTCTTGTCTAAACTATATATATGTTCTTTGTTTAATCTTTGGATTGGTTAATGCATAATGGTACTAACTAATGTTGCATTGGTTCTTTGACTAATAATGATTTGATTCTTGTGTCCATTACATTTAGTTCTTGACTAATAATGAATTGGATATTGTATACCATTGCTTTGATTCTTGACTAATAATGACTTTATTCTTGTGTAACATTATAATGGTTACTGATTATTACTTGATTACTGACTAATGTTGACTTGGTTACTGCTTAATATTACATTGGTTACTGCTTAACATCACATTGGTTCTTTATCGACTATATACATATTCTTGTTTAATCTTTGGATTGGTTAATGCGTAATGGTACTAACTAATGTTGCATTGGTTACTGACTAATAATGATTTGGTTACTGTGTACCATTACATTGATTATTGACTAATAATGATTTGGTTCTTGTGTACCATTGCATTGAGTTCTTGACTAATTATGACTTTGTTAATGTGTAACATTATAATGGTTACTTAATGAAGACTTGATTCTTGACTAATCTTGACTTAATTCTTTGCTTAACATTACATTGCTTAATGTTTGACTATATACATATTCTTGACTATCTTGATTTGGTTCTTTGTGTACCTTTGCATTGTTCTTGACTAATAATGACTTTATTCTTGTGTAACATTATAATGAATTCTTGATGAAGACTTGGTTCTTGACTAATGATGACTTCATTCTTTGTTTAACATTATATTGGTTCTGACATTAACATATAGGTTATTGACTAATAATTAATTGGCTCTTGTGTACCATTGCATTGATTCTTGACTAATAATGACTTTATTCTTGTGTAACATTATAATGAATTCTTAATGAAGACTTGGTTATTGACTAATCTTGACTTAATTCTTGCTTAACATTACATTGGTTCTTTGTTTGACTATGTATATATTCTTGACTAATAATGATTTGGTTATTGTGTTCC
This sequence comes from Panax quinquefolius, assembly GCA_020205615.1. Lineage (NCBI taxonomy): Eukaryota > Viridiplantae > Streptophyta > Magnoliopsida > Apiales > Araliaceae > Panax > Panax quinquefolius. The sequence continues at coordinate 22,060,787 of CM035161.1, forward strand.
ATTGCATTGAGTTCTTGACTAATAATTACTTTATTCTTGTGTAACATTATAATGAATTCTTGATGAAGACTTGATTCTTGACTAATCTTGACTTGGTTCTTGTTTAACATTATATTGGTTCTGGGATAACATTGATTTTATTACTTACCATTACTTATTACATTGACGAACAATGGAGATGATTCGGTTGTACTTTATTTCAATGACACGTGGGGACGAGTAACGATTACACAAAATTTGAAGTTCTTGGCATATTAGTTCCATCAACAATTTCGTTCAAAAAATGCTAACCAAAATATCACGATGCATTCAATTGAACCTGAAAAACTTGACAACATTGTCGATCAAATTTGATTAAAAGCGACATTCCACCGTCGATTATATCGGATGAAGCGACCTTACAATTCTTTACGGAAATGAGTAGAAAATCGATGAACAAGGTAAATTCCACGATTGTGGATATTGAACCTGAAATGGGACGCCTGCAACGATCTTGCATAACTTGACAAATGTAAGAGATCTACAATTCACGATGTAATGCCAATCGAGATCAACCTGAGGAATTGACACTAGTTCCACTAGCGAGCCAATCATACCAATTTGGAGCCTTGATATCTTGATCGACTTGCAATGGAAATTATTGAACAACAACGAGATGAATGACACGACAAATCATACGCGGAAGAGCGATATGATGATGTAATATCGGATCCGAATGAGCGTGAAGTAAAATTACATCAAACTACTGCGAATGAAAAAAATCCTCTCACAAGCTATGAAATTGCATTCAATCGGAAAAATAAAGGCAACCTGAAGTCCAGCGAACAAGTTATAGAGACTTTGTCTTGGTGTCATGTATCACGATGAAAGTTGCAAATGGAAGATGAGAGCATCAAGTTTAAGAAAAACCGGTATGTTCAAGGTTAGAGAATTGATGATATCCACACTTGTTGATTGATGTATTGTTGGGAGACCACGAGACGGATAAATAGTGAGTTGGTCGGTGAATCATAATGCAAAAAATAACAAATTTGAAAAAATATACACCAGCCGATATTGTGGAAGGCATGATGTCGAGAATATAATGTATACATCTCTTACCAAAAAGCGTGGAGATCGAAGGAGAAAGCGTTGGAAAAGGTGAGAGGAAATCCACCACGACTACTCATTCGTCCCATCGTGGTTACACATCTTTGAAGAAAACAAATCCGGTAACACCTTAAAAACATTTATTGCTTTTATATCATTATCTGATAACCGATATGATGTTCCACGATAACGAAGATATGATTACACGATAGATTGTTTACCAATGTAAATTGTTCTTGATTAATATTGTATTGGTTACCTTAAATACAACATCTTTGATTCTTGTATAATGCATTGGTTACCAAACATGTATGTTTACCAAGCATTAGTCGATAATATTATTCGATAACAAAATAGCATTAGTCGATAACCAATTAAGCATTATCGATAAACAATAAACTATTACACATTAACAATACACCTTTAGGCAGTGATGCGTGTTTAGTTATTATTAGTATTAGACCATTTGTATCACGGTTATTATACATGTTTGGTTACCTTAATATGCGTGTTTAGTTACTAAATATAATATACAATTTGTATACCATTAACCACATGAGCGATTCTGGATTTACTAGTGATTTGGATACGATATCTTACTTGTAATTCTAATGATAGTCTTGATGTTTATATCGAGGTTAAAATCATGACCCTTGAGTTGAAAACAAATGGTCGTTTCAAGTATCTATTCTTTGCCGTTGGAGCATCCATTCAAGCGTGGCACCATTGTTTTCCAATCATTGTAATCGATGGCACATTCATACAATCAACTTACGGGGGACATTCTTGATAGCAAGCACTGAAGATCTGGCAAAAACATTATTCCGATTGCTTTTTCGGTTGTTGTGACGTGAAAATGAATTGTCTTGGAAATGGTTTTTAAATAAATTTGAGAATTGCTTGTGGAGTTAGGGAAGGTCGATGTATTGTTTCAAACAGACGTGAAGCCGTTATCTGAGGATTGAATTGTGTGTTTAGGATATCATCATGGTTCTGCACATATCATATCTTGAAAAATATAAAAAGCAGATTCAAAAGAAAGGAAAGAAGTTAAGCGAACTTCTGGCGGGGTTTGTAGAGCTTACAACATTGAACAATTCAACAAACACATGGTTGAACTTGATGCCATTGATCCTCGAATAAGGACATATCTGGAGGAAGAGGTCGAGTTGGATAGGTGCACCGAGCTCTCCGTGGGGATACATGGCGGTACTCAACAATGACTTGAACACCAAGAATCTATTAACAATGCAATCAAGTTTATCGGGATCTTCCGGTTAAACAATGATTGAATGCCTACGTTTATGCGGTTCGAAGATGGTATTTCCGCGAACAAACAATGACCGTATCAACATTACAACACTTTCCTGACAATGAGAGAAAGTTGCAATCTAATATCTTTAAATCAAAGATACTTAAGGTAATTAATACTCGATTTAAATTATTGCATCTAATTTGCATTTGCAATCTCTTGACTTTTACTAACTTGGTTACTTCTTAATCTTAACTTAATTCTTGTCTGACATTAAATTGATTCTTGACTATTCTTTGAGTTAGTTCTTGTGTAACCATATAATGGTTGTTGGCTATTCTTTGAGTTAGTTCTTGTGTAACATTATCTTGATTAACGATAACTTGGTTCTTGGATAAAATTATAATCTTTATTGATTCTGAGTAATGCTAACTTACTTAATGTGCAACATTATATTGATTTCTTGACTACTTCTTGAATTGCTTCTTTGTGTACTTATATCTTGGTTACTATATAATGCTTATTTGGTTCTTGTGTAACATTATATTGATTCTTGATCAATCTTGACTTAATTCTTATATAACATTATAATATTCTTGAGATTTATAATTGTTTCTTTTATATTGGTGGTTACTTATTGACTAATATTGTGTACTAGTTAATTGGTTCTTGTATATTTGGGATGAAGCTGTTAATCGATTGTATACATTGGGTGTTGTAGGTTGAGACATCAAACTTAGTGATTTTCACTTGTTTACGATGTCTCTAAGCGATATATATGTGGACATCGAACAAAAGGCATTACATCATAGTAAATTTGATTACCGTGAGATGCCTTGCCCTTATGCCTTCTTCTTTGTTATGAAGCGAGAAATTTGAAATTTTTATGATTTTTGCTCGAGAAATTACACTAAAGCAACTTTGGTCAAGACGTATTCGAACTTCCATCATGCCATTAGATGAATGAAAAAAAGCGGGATGTATCGGAAGAAGTAAAAACATATGTATAAAACCACCCACCACAAGAAGGCGGCGGGAAGACCAAAAAGAGAGTCTGAACACGGATCTGAAATCAAAATTCAAAACAAATCGGCGGTGCGAAAAAAGGACCTGACGAGAAAAACATACGATAATCCCCGGTTTAAAGACCACTAAAAAAGATGCGATATAGTGCGATTAAATTAAGAGTGTAGATCATGAATGTATTATTGTTTACTTTGAGTAACCATTAAGCGATTGGTTTGTAAAATTTTTGATTGTGTATAGTAAACAAAATTGTTATTCATTTATATATTGATTTACGATTTGATGAAACATTAACAATAACGATAATCAAATAAATACATAACTTGATAACCATAACGGTTTTAATGGTAACCACATATTTACATAATAAATAACCATACTTGATTTACCGATAATAACATAACTTGATAACCATACGATTTTAACAAAATAATTACATAACTTGAGAACCATAACAATGTTTAATGATACCCAAATAATTACATACTTGATAACCATCACGGTAACCACCTAATTACATACTTGATAACAATACCATTTTATAATGGTAACCACAACATAAACAACTTTGTATATCCAATGACATATAATTAAAAAATTATTGAAGTTTATGAAACCCATGTATACTCACATATATCCACTTAACATATGACGTATGTCACGATCTGATATTGTAACTCTCTGGTTCTTATCGAATCATTATCTGATTTACCTATTTATACATGATTGGTTACCAATGTATATTACAAAATTATAATTGGTTACCATTTTATACATGTGATAACCATACTTGATAACCATTACGCGATTTTTAATGTAAACGAAATAATTACATAACTTGATAACCATAACAATGTTTAATGGTACCCAAATAATTACATAACAATAACCATCACAATAACCACCTAATTTCATAATAATAACCAAACCGGTTTATAATGGTAACCTGAACATAAACAACACATATATTCATTGACAGTAATTAAAAGGGTATTGAAGTTTATGAAACCCATGTATACATAACACATGTACACTTAATATATGATATATGTCACGATCTGATCTTGTAACTCTCAGTTCTTATCAAATCATTATCTGGTTATCCCTTTATACATGATTGGTTACCAATTGTATATTTCAAAAAAATTCAACAAACCTGACTTAAAAAGAAACAAAATACCAACCAACAAAAATATCTCTTTTTCATTAATGCTAATATAATCAAATATGTAATCTCATCTACATAAGATCCGATGAAACATCAAAAATCATAAACCATACACAAATGTTGTATATAACACCAAAACTTAAAAAATACACAACAAAATTAATAAAGACAAAACAAACAAAATCCGAACTAATCAAAATCTGGAACAAATCTTCACGGAAATTCTCTATCGATGTCATAGCCCTCCATTTGCTTGTTCTAGCATGCGTAAATAGGTTTGTGCATAACTTTTCCGATATACTAGCGATAGGGAAAGGAATAGGAATCGATCGAACTTCGATGAATGACATGCTCGTGAAAAAAAAAATTGTGAACATCCCACGATCAACATAACAACAAACAACATATAACAAAATAAAAATAAAATCAACTATATATGTAATAATTAAAAAATGTACACAATTTAACCCACCCTACTCTACTTTTAGGGGCAGTCTCGGCAAAATTCCAACTCGATTATATCGTCTTAAATCGCATTGCGATCGGGTCATTTCTTTGAAGTCGATGTATGGACTATCCTTTAAAAACCGGACTTGCGCGATGGTATGGGAAGAATGAAGATGTCTGACTCTCTGAACATCGGATATTTTAGTTTGCATGGATTTCCTTTTTGGTTGTAGAGAATTATAAGCAGTTAGACACTCGATGCACATCGAAAAGACAACAACAACGATGGTCCGGTGATGACATATGAATTGGGAACAACACATAGTCAGCGTTCCTCCATGGTGTGTTGACATCCATCCATAAACGACCCGTATATGTATTGAATGACATCACCCTCCCAGACGAGAACAATTTTGTCACAATTTTTTTTGTATACTCCTCGAAAAAGCGGTGATCTTCTTTGTGAAACCAACAATCAAGTGGTCGTTACCCTTATAGGAACACTTTGGAATGTCTTGCCAATTCTGAAATAATCTGAGGCAATATTGATGTCTTGAGCCAAAAAAAATTAATAGGATATTAACGAGTTGTTGGAAAATGCAAGTATGTGATTAATGTAACTAAATAATGTAAACATAACTACAAAAACATAATTTTAAACAAATACTCACATAAATATCGTAACAACCTTTGCCCGAGCGTCTTTAATTTATAGAACCACATCTTGATGATATTGCGATGGATCGAAATACAAAAAGAAGCATGATAATATCGTTCTTTCCGGAAATTTGTCCATCCTTGATATAAAAACATAATATTAGTATACACACTAACATTAACAATTCTGGTATTAATATATTCACACTTCTACTAAATCAAACTTGCGCGTTACATAATTAACATACTAATCAACCAACTTAATTTTAGCGATACCTGTTTAACGAAAAAATATTAAAATCATAACCATAATCAAATAGTAACTAATACATAACTAATAGGTAACCAAAACATAAACTAATATTAACGAATATAAAGTAATAGTAACCGTAACATTTATTTAATAGTAACCACACCATTTATTTAATATTAACATTTATTAAATATTTAATATTATCGTTAACCAAAAAGCGGCATTAGTCGGTAACCATTAAAGTATTATCGATAACTTGATGTAATGTTACACATTAACAATCTGACATTCGACGATAACGAATACATCATTAAAAGATAACAAAAACAACATACAAAAATCGGTAAACTAATCAACAACTTAATTTTAAACATTAATCGGTAACGAACCATAATCACATAGTAACGAAACATAACTACTAGGTAACAAAAACATAATCTAATAGTAACGAATATAAAATAATAGTAACCATAACATTTATTTAATATTAATCATATATTCTTCTGATAATACAAACTTATTTGTTTCATAAAAAACTATAGCATTATTAACAACAAAAACAAACCTTTTACATTGTTTATTCCAATTTTGAACCATTCTTGAAACAATGCCTCTTAATTTTGAGGCATCTCCATTAAATGATTTGGGGAATGCACTTAAGCGTCTGAGTGTTTGACTAGCGGCACCTTCTGATGAGATGATGAACCAGTAGATCAAAAGTCTGCTGCGTATATGGAGGCCAAGTAAAATGGCACTCTTTGCGGGTTCACGTGCAGGGTCTACCAACTTTTGTGGACACTCTTCTCTAACTTCATCACTTAGCTATGTCACGTGTGGTGAGAACCATAAAATCAAGATTATACACCTTTAACGCCTCACCTTTCTTCCCTTTTTAGGTTGACATAAAAAGGTAATATATCGATTATTAATAACTTTGAATAAAATAAACTAATAACCAATTTGTACTGTCTGATAGCCATGAAACTAAAATGAACATGTTATATTAGTAATCTGAATAACATAAACTAGTAACCAAATCATAATATAATAGTAGCGAAAACCACATATTATGGTAACGAAAACACAATATCATAGTAACGATTCAACTATATAATGGTAACAAAACATAAATAACATTTAAATAAATGATGGCCCGTAATTATAACACTAACCTTATCGACATCATACTACAACAATCTCTTTCCCCCGATACATTTGCTTAATATGTCGAAAAGGCGGCGTATCATTATTATTGTCGATCTGCTTGAAATAAAGAACCATTTAATAATTAAAACAAAAGACATATATCACATAACAAAACAAACAAATATATACAACCTTGACATCTTTTTCATCATCATTATTTTTTTTTCATCGGGTTCTTGACCGTATGTGACGTTCGACTTCATTAGCAATCTCGATTACATTCACATCATTCTTCTCCCACGAATATTGACACATCATCACCAACTTCATTAACGATTCAATTTCATTCCCACCTTCTTCTCGACTTCATCCAACACATCATCACGTCATTATTCTTATTCACTTTTGAACCATGATCAACATCCTCATCAACATGGACCTCCTCCACCATAACATCAGCATTCTCATCAGCAACGTCATCAACAGCATCACCATCACCACCTTCATCACCTTCACCGCCTTCATAACCTTCATCACCTTCATCTTCATCACCTTCACCTTCACCTTCACCATTATTAGAGATGAGTTACGTGCTATCAAAGACGTGGGGGACAAAAAGCTTGATGGTGATTCTAATGATGATGATTCTGACAATGCTGGTGATGATGATGATGAAGATGAAGGTGATGAAGGTTATGAAGGCGGTGAAGGTGGTGAAGGTGATGAAGGTGGTGATGGTGATGCTGCTGATGACGTTGCTGATGAGAATGCTGATGTCATGGTGGAGGAGGTCCATGTTGATGAGGATGTTGATCATGGTTCAAAAGTGAATAAGAATAATGATGGTGATGATGTGTTGGATGAAGTTGAGAAGAAGGGTGGGAATGAAATTGAATTGGTTAATGAAGTTGGTGATGATGTGTCGATATTAAGTGGAGAAGAATGATGTGAATGTAATTGAGATTGCTAATGAAGTTGAGCGTCTTTGTTATGGTTGAAGAACCCGATGAAAAAAAAAATAATGATGATGAAGAAGATGTCGAGTTAGACGTATTTGTTTGTTTTGTTATGTGATATATGTCTTTTGTTTTAATTATTAAATGGTTCTTTATTTTGCTTGATTAATGATAATAATGACATGCCGTCTTTTGACATATTAAGCAAATGTCTTTGGGAAAAGAGATTGTTGTGTATGATCTTGATAAGGTTAGTGTTATAATTATGGGCCATCATTTATTTAAATGTTATTTATGTTTTGGTTACCATTATATAGTGAATTGGTTACTTATATGATATTGTGTTTTGGTTACCATAATATTGTGTTTTGGCTCTTATTATATTATGATTTGGTTACTAGTTTATGTTATTGATTACTAATATAACATGTTCATTTTAGTTTGTTGGCTATTATGCGATCGGTTGGTTATTAGTTTATTTTATTCGATTCTTAATCGTATATATTACCTTTTATGTCAATGAAAAAGGGAAGAAAGGTGAAATTTTAAGCGGTATGCTCTTGATTTTATGGTTCTCACCACCACGAGGGCATAGCTAAGTGTGATGAGTTAGAAGAGTGTCCAAAGCCGGTGGTAGACACATGCGTGAACACCGCAAAGAGTGCCATTTTCACGGTCTCCATATCTGTGCTGACTTTCGGATCGGTGGTTCATCATCTCTTGTAGTGGGTCTTTCTTAGTCGAACACTTGCGTTTAAGTGCATTCCCCAAATCATGCGTGGAGATGCCCTCAAAATTTGAAGAGGCGTTGTTTGAAGAATGGTTCAAAATTGGAATAAACAACGAGAAAAAGGTTTGTTTTTGTTGTTAACAATGCTATAGTTTTTTATGAAACAAATAAGTTTGTATTATTGTAGTAACATATGATTAATATTAAATAAATGTTATAGTTACTATTATTTTATATTACAGTTACTTATTAGATTATGTTTTGGTTACCTAGTAGTTATGTTTTGGTTCTTATGTGATTATGGTTTGGTTATCAGTTAATGTTTAAAATTAAGTTGTTGATTAGTTCTTGATTTTTGTATCTTGTTTTTTTCTTTTGTCTAATGATGTATTAGTTCTTGTCGAATGTTGTATTGGTTAATGTGTAACATTACATTGAGTTCTTATATAATACTTAATTGATTCTTGACTAATCTTTGTTTTTGGTTAATCGTAATATTAAATATTTAATAAATGTTAATATTAAATAAATGGTGTGAATTCTTATTAAATAAATGTTATAGTTACTATTACTTTATATTACGGTTAATATTAGTTTATGTTTTGGTTACCTATTAGTTATGTATTAATTCTTATTTGATTATGGTTATGATTTTAATATTTTTGGTTAGCGGGTATTGTTTAAAATTAAGTTGGTTGATTAGTATGTTAATATAGAGCGTCTGAGTTTGATTTGTAGTAGTGTGAATATATTAATCTGTAATTGTTAATGTTAGTGTGTATACTAATATTATGTTTTTATATTGAAGGATGGACAAATTTCTGGAAAGAACGATATTATCATGCCTTCTTTTGTATTTGGATCCATTCTGATATCATCGAAGATGTGCTTACATAAATTAAAGGCGCTTTGGGTAGTGGTTGAAACGACGATGTGAGTATTTGTTTAAAAATTATGTTTTTGTAGTTATGTTTACATTATTTAGTTACATTAATCACATACTTGCATTTTCCAACAAGCTATTAATATCTATTAATTTTTTTTGGCTCGACACATTAATATTGCCTTGTATTATTTAGTAAATTGGCAAGACATTAAAAGTGTTCCTATAAGGGTAACGACCACAGATTGTTGGTTTCACAGCAAGATCACCGCTCTTTTTAGGAGTATACAAAAAAAAATTGTGACAAAATTGTTACATGCAGGGAGGGTGATGTTCTTTGAATACGTATATGGGTTTTGTTTATGGATGTCGACACACCATGGAGGAGCGTTGACTATGTGTTGTTCCCCGATTCATATGTCATCAGGACCATTGGTTGTTGTTGTCTTTTGATGTGCATCGTGGGTGTAATCACATTTCTGATTCTCTACTGACGAAAAGAAATCCATGCAAACTAAAATATCGATGTTTGTGGTAGTACATCTTCATTCTTCCCATACTTCTTGAAGTCTGGTTTTGGAAGGATAGGTCGACATTGACTTGACGATGACCGTGTCGCAACAAGGACGAAGACGATATAATTGAGTTGGAATTTCTTGAGGCGATTCTGAACAAGTAGAGGGTAAGGGTTAAATTGTGTACATTTTTTAATTATTACATATAGGTTGATTTTATTTTTATTTTTTGTTATATGTTGTTTGTTATTCTGATGATTGTGGGATGTTCACAATTTGTTTTCTTTGAGCATGTCATTCATCGAAGTTTGATCGATTCTATTCCTTTCCCATTCTGAAGTATCGGAAAAAGTTATGCAAAACCTATTTATGCATGCTAGGAACAAGCGATTGGAGGGCTATGATCTTGATAGAAATTTCGGGAAGATTTGTTCGATTTTGATTAGTTCGGATTTTGTTTGTTTTGTCTTTATTAATTTTGTTGTGTATTTTTTTAAGTTTTGGTGTTATACACAACATTTGTGTATAGTTTATGATTTTTTGATGTTCACTTGGATCTTATGTAGATGAGATTACATATTTGATTATATTAGCATTAATGAAAGAGATATTTTTGTTGGTTGGTATTTTGTTTCTTTTTAAGTTGTGTTTGTTGAATTTTTTTGAAATATCTGATTTGGTAACCAATCATGTATAAAGGGATAACGAGATAATGATTTGATAGTAACGAGAGTTCTGAAGATTGTATCGGGACATATATCATATATTAAGTGTACATGTGTTATGTATACATGGGTTTCATAAACTTCATTACCCTTTTAATTACTGAGTTCTTTGAATATCTGAGTTGTTTATGTTGTGGTTACCATTATAAAGCTGGTTTGATTCTTTTTATGAAATTAGGTGGTTATTGTGATGGTTCTTGTTATGTAATTATTTGGGTACCATTAAACATTGTTATAGTTCTTGTTATGTAATTATTTGGTTTACATTAAAAGCGGGCATAGTTCTTTATTATAGTTCTTGTCGTGTATAAAATGGTAACCAATTATAATTTTGTAATATCTGATTGGTAACCAATCATGTATATAAATAGGTAACGAGATAATGATTTGATAGTAACGAGAGAGATTCTGATATTGTATCGGGACATATATAAGTATGTTAAGTGGACGTGTGTGAGTATACATGGGTTTCATAAACTTGATACCCTTTTAATTATATGTTGTTGGATATCTGAGTTGTTTATGTTGTGGTTACCATTATAAAATGGTATTATTCTTTGTTATGTAATTAGGTGGTTCTTGTGATGGTTTCTTTGTTATGTAATTATTTGGGTATCATTAAACATTGTTATGGTTCTGTTATGTAATTATTTTGTTAAAAAGCGGGTATGGTTCTTTGTTATGTTATTAGTATTAGTAGCTATTTATAGTTCTTATTATGTAAATATGTGTTACCATTAAAAGCTGTTATAGTTCTTTATTATGTATTTATTTGATTCTTGTTATTGTTAATGTTTCATTGAAATCAAAATCAATATATAAAAAAATAACAATTTTGTTTACTATACCTGATCAAAATTTTACAAACCAATCGTTTAATGGTTACTCAAAGTAAACAATAATACATTCATGTATCTACACTCTTAATTTAAGCGCCTTTATATCGGACCCTTTTTAGTGGTCTTAAAAGCAGGGATTCTTGCGTGTTTTTTATTTGTGTCCTTTTTCTTGCTTTTCTTTGCATTTGTTTTGAATTTTGATTTTAGATCAGTGTTTGTACCTCTCTTTTTTGGTCTTCCTATTTGGCCTTCTTGTGTTGGGTGGTTTTATACATATGTTTTTTACTTCTTACGATACATCCAGTTTTCTTTGTCATCTAATGGCGTGATGGAAGCTGAATATGTCTTGACGAAAGTTGCTTTAGTGTAATTTCTTGAGCAAAAATCATATGACTCAAATTTCTCTTGCTTTCATATTATGACGTCTTGAAGCGAGGCATCTCATCAATCTTGAAATTTACGGCGTATGCATGTCTTTTGTTCGATGTCCACATATATCTTGTTTAGAGACATAAATAAGCAGTGAAAATCACTAAGTTTGATGTCTCGACCTCTGACACCCAATGTATCTGATCAGTTAACGGTTTCATCCCAAATATCGATAACCATTAACTAGTACACATATTAGTCGATAAGTAACCACCATATATAAAAGAAACAATTATAAATCTCGGTAACATTATAATGTTATATAGTAACTAAATCGGTATTGATCGATAACTTGATATAATGTTACTGCGATAACGAAATAAGCATTATATAGTAACCATGTATATAAGTATACGATGATAAACAATTCGGTAGTAATCGATAACCATATAATGTTGCACATTAAGTAAGTTAGCATTACTCTTGTAACGATAAAGATTATAATTTTATCCGATAACCAAGTTCTTTGTTAGTCGATATAATGTTATCGATGACTTGACTCGTGATAGCCCAACCATTATATGGTTACGATAACAACTTCGGCAATAATCGATAACCAATTTAATGTTGCCTGATAATTAAGTTAGCATTAGTAAGTAACCAAGTTAGTAATAGTCGATGAGATTGCAAATGCAAATTAGGATGCGATAATTTAAATTGAGTATTAATTACCTTAAGTATCTTTGATTTAAAGATATTAGATTACAACTTTCTCTCGGTTTGTTGTGGAAAGTGTTGTGAATGTTGATATGGTTGCTTGTTTGTTTGTGAAATACCATCTTTGAACCCGAACAACGTAAGCATTCAATCATTATACATATTGGAAGATCCTAATAAACTTGATTGCATTGTTAATAGATTGGCGGTGTTTGAAGTCGTTGTTGAATACTAACTACGATCCCATGGAGCTGGTGCACTATCGACTTGACCTCTTCCTCGGATATGTCCTTATTAGAGGATCGATGGCATCAAGTTCGACCGTGTGTTTGTTGAATTGTTCAACGATGTAAGCTCTGAAACCCGTTGTAAGCTGTTTAACTTCTCTCTTTCTTTTTGAATCTGTTTTTATATTTTTCGATTATATGATATGCGGGAACCATGCGTGATATCAGGAAACACACATTCAGATCCTTGTATAATGGCTTCGTATGCATGCGAAACAATACATTGACCTTCCCTAACTCCACAAAGCAATTCTCAAATTCTGAAAAACCATTTCCAAGACAATTCATTTTCATTTGTCAACAACTGAAAAAGCAATCGGAATAATGTTTGGTTTGCATCTTGTGTGCTGCTTCTTATCGATAATGTCCCCAAGTAAGTTGATTGTATGAATGTGCCATCGATTACAATGATTGGAAAACAATGGTGCCATGCTTGAATGGATGCTCCGATGGCGAAGAATAGATACTTGAAACGACCATTTGTTTCCAACTCGAGGGTCGTGTGGAAGAACTGATATAAACATCGGCCTTATCATTAGAATTACTAGTATCTTGTATCGAAATCACTAGTAATGAGTGGCAGTTCATGTGATTAATGGTATACAAATTGTATATTATATTTAGTAACTAAACATGCGTATTAAGGTAACGAACATGTATAATAACTTAGCATCTGAATGGTTACAATACTAATAATAACTAAACATGCATCTTGTCTAAAGGTGTATTATTAGTTCTTTGTGTAATAGTTTATTGTTTCTTGTATAATGCTTAATTGATTCTTGACTAATGCTTATTTTAGTTCTTGAATAATATTCTTGACTAATGCTTGGTAACCACATGTTTGGTAACCATGCATTATCTGATAACCAACGTATTGCGTAAGAAGGTAACAATCTGATATTAATCGATAAACAATTTACATTGGTAAATAATCTATCGTGTAATCATATCTTGATTCTTGTGGAACATCGTATTGGTTATTGTATAATGATATAAAAGCGATAAATGTTTTAAGGTGTTACTGGATTTGTTTTCTTGACGTATGTAACCATGATGGGATGAGTGAGTAGTCGTGTGGATTTCCTCTCACCTTTTCCAACGCTTTCTCCTTGATCTCCATGCTTTTTGGTAAGAGATAGACACATTATATTACGACATCATGTCTTCCACATATCGGTTGGTGTGTATATTTTCTTCAAATTTGTTATTTTTTGCATTATGCATTCAACGACCCGACTCACTATTTGTCTGCACATCTGTGGTCTCCCAACAATACATTAATAGAACAAGTGTGGATATCATTGAATTCTCTAACCTTGAACATCTTGGTTTTTCTTAAACTTGATGCTCTCTCATCTTCCATTTGCAACTTTCATCGCATACACCTTTTTAGACAAAGTCTACATAACTTGTTCGTTGGACTTTGTGTTTATCTATTTTCTACGATTGAATCACCCCATAGCTTGTGAGAGGGATTTTTTTGCATGGGTTTGATGTAATTTTACTTCACGTTCATTCGGATCCGATATTACATCATCATATCGTTCTTCCGTGTATGATTTGTCGTGTTATACATCTCGTTGTTGTTCGATAATTTCCATTGCAAAGTGATCGACATATTGCGTTCCAAATTGGCGTGATTGGCTTCTTTAGTGGAACTAATCTTTGAATTCCTTGTGTTGATCGATTGGCATTACATACGTGAATTGTAGATTCTTCTACATTTGTCGAGTTATCTGAAGATCGTTGTCGTCCCATTCGTGTTCAATATCCACAATCGGTGGGAATTTACCTTGTTCATGATTTTCTACTCATTTCGGAAAAGAATTGTAAGGTTGCTTCATCGATATCTTGATCGGTGGAATGTCGTTTCTAATCGAAATTTGATTGACAATGTTGTTGCGTTTGTGTCTAATGCCGTAATGCACTTGCATATTTTGGTTAGCATTTCTTTGAAACGAAATTGTTGATGGAACTAATATGCGATAACTTCAAATTTGGTGTCTTTGGTTATTATCGACCCATTGTCTTAGTTGAAATAAAATCTGGCTTGGAATCATCTCCATTATACATCAATGAGAATAAGTAATGGTAAGTAACAAAATCAATGTTATCCGGTAACGATATAATGTTAAGCGATAACCAAATCGACATTAGTCGATAACGAAGTCTTCATCGATAACCATTATAATGTTACGATAACAAAGTAATTATTAGTCGATAACGATGCTGATGGAACACGATAACCAAATCATTATTAGTCGATAATATATCGTAGTCGGACGGTAACCAATGTAATGTTAAGCGATAATTAAATCGGCATTAATCGATAACCAAGTCTTCATTAGTAACCATTATAATGTTACCTGATAACAAAGTCATTATTAATCGATAACCAATCTGATGATGGTACACGATGTAGCCAATTAATTATTAGTCGATAACCTATGTTAGCTTTAAACCAATATAATGTTAAGCGATAATTGAAGTCATCATTAGTCGATAACCAAGTCTTCATCGATAACCATTATAATGTTACCACGATAACAAAGTCGTTATTAGTCGATAAACAATGCGGTGGTACCACGATAACCAAATCGGTATTAGTCGATAACATAGGCGTAGTCGAACATTAAGCAATGTAATGTTAAGCGATAATTAAGTCGACATTAGTCGATAACCAAGTCTTCATTAGTAACCATTATAATGTTACACATTAACAAAGTCATAATTAGTCGATAACGAATGCGATGGTACCACGATAACAAATCATTATTAGTCGATAATCAATGTAATGGTACCACGATAACCAAATCATTATTAGTCGATAACCAATCTGACATTAGTTAGTACCATTATGCATTAACCATCCAACGTTAAGCGATAACATATACATAGTCGGAGCGGTAACGATGTAATGTTAGCGATAACTAATGTAATGTTAGTCGATAATCAAGTAATAATCGGTAACCATTATAATATTACCGCGATGTAAAAAAAGTCATTATTAGTCGATAACCAAAGCGATGGTATCTGATATCCAATTCATTATTAGTCGATAACGATGTAATGGACACGATAACCAAATCATTATTAGTCGACAACAATGCTGACATTAGTTAGTACCATTATGCATTAACGATCCGACATTAAACAACAACATAGACATAGTTGAGCGGTAACCATGTAATGTTAGCGGTAACAGTGCATTTTTATATGCAATTGCAATCAAAACATTCATATTACAATCAAAACATTCATTATTCTTCTGGTGTGACCATTTTAAGTGCAAAAACTTAAGAAAGGTAACCAATATAGTAATTAAGTAGTAACGATAGGTAACTATATGATTATAAATTTTAAACTCACATACCTCGGTATTTTTTGATCGAAATTGATGTTGATCTTGTATTCAACAATCAACTGCGATGTTGGTTTACGATCTTGAAGGCGTTGATGATTTTGTATGCTATTTTCGATCTTAGAGATGCGTCGCGACAATAAAACCGTCTTCTCCGTCGTTGATCTGCGATGTTTGGCTTCGTCTTCTACGTCGTTGATCTTAGAGATCGTCGTTGATCTTAGAATTCTGAGTTTAATCATGACAGAGGCTTCGGTTTAAGATTTTTGTCTTCTCCGTCGTTGATCTGTTGTTCCGATTTCAAAGTTGCATGATTTTAGGGACGGTTAATTTCAAATATGAAATTGGATAACTGACTGGATAATGACACATGATTTTAAGCGCGTTATATTGCTTATGTTTTATTTTTGTAATTATGTTGTGTATGTTTTAATTTTGTAATTATTTTCTAAATGTTGTATATTATTGTAAATGACCCTATTTTATAAGTCACGTTCACATGTTTAGAACTGTCATAGACGTGTTATTTTACAAGTCAAGTTCACATGTTTAATTTATGGCCACGTTAGGAACATCTGCCAAAGCCCACCTCAGCAAAGTTACGCGTTAGGGTCAAAAAGGACATTTTATCCTTCTTTGGGCTAACAACAGTGCAGACAGGGAAAAGCAGATCTAGGGTTCCATCAACCTTGGGCTTGGAAGAAATCAAACCTGAAGCCCAGATATATCAAAACCCCAGAAAAAAGCAAAATCAAGTAAAAAAAATAACCTTTGAATTCAAAATCAACGTATCACAGACGTATATAGGAAATAAGATTCAAATTAATCCATAAGAACCAAAACTCTGTAATATCTGAGTACCATAAAGTATCACATAAACTTCAGTAAAATACAAGCAAAACTAATACAGAGGCGAATACAATCAAAAACAAATAAAAACTTGATTCTTATCAGAAAAACTAGGGTTAGGATTCATTAACCTGTATAAATAACTGATTCTGAGAGAGAACTTGAAAGCTGAAACGGTATGATGCGTATGGTTTCAAGTTCTCTGCAAACAGGCGAGATCTAGGTGTTCGCCGAGGGGAGGAGGAGGAGCAGCAGCAGGAGGAGGAGAGAGGAGAGAGGAGAGAGGAGAGAGAAAGAGAGGATTGGGCTTGAACCCGATAGATATAATTGGACCTATTGGTATAATAGTTGAGCCGAAGGCTGTAATTAGAAAAGAGAAGATTTTGGGGGAGATAAAAATTAAAGCGTATTGGATATGGACTTTCAGGTCCATATTTATTAGCACGTATATATATTTTTGACATTGTGTTGTCGAGTAATATTTTGGGGATAGTTTGACGGACGGACCACAGCCCACCTTTAGGGGTTGTTTGGCTAGAGATAAATGGGAGCAAGTAAATGAGAGAGTATATGACTGTGTGTGTGGATGGGTGTTTCTCTTTATTTTTATTTTATTTTGTTTTGTTTTTTGAAAACAAAGTCCTATAGTAAGTGGAATATCTATCTATCAAAGTAGCCCAATCATATTGGCCAATAATTTCAAACTCAATACATTCGTCTCTGCCCTCTTGGGTCTTAACTCTTTAAGTCTTAACAATTAAGTGACCTTGGTCTTAACTAACTTCCAAACTTATTATTTTGTTTAATATTCTTACATGATAGTTTTATCATTAAATCAATTTCATTATGGATAATTTTATTTTATTGGCATATTTTATTCGTTTCAAAATTAGTGATATATATTTTATTTTATTTTATTTTTTGTTAATTTACGAAAATCTAAAATTTGAAATCAATACAATTTTTATAAATAAATTTTTGAAATCAATACAATTTTTATTTATTTATGTATGTTGGTTTTAAAACATAAAATGATTCATATCAATTTTGAATTTTAAGATTTAGAAAATTAATTTCAAATGGTCAAAATGTACTTCTATTTTGAAAAGGAGATGGTATTAATTTAAACTATGTCATTTTATCGTTATATTAATCTAAACTATGTCCTTTTAGGTTGTTTGCAGATTTTTTTAAAATACTGATTGTTATAGTATTTAAAACTAATTAAATCATTGTTATATATATTTGTAATACAACTAATTTGTTAGTAGTGTCCGAGAAAAGATTTGGGACTCAATTACTAAGACGGATGAGAAGTCAAATCAATTGGTTGTTTTTTGTTTTTTTAGAGATATTTCAATTGAGAATTTAGATAATTAAAATTGGATTATAATAATAATAAATTTTATATTGAGTCAGAGAGTAGCATGAAGAATGTAAAGGTAAACTAGGAGAAGGCAATTAAAGTGAATGTTTTGAAAATGTACTTTTTTCCTCTTAAGAATTTTGACTTACAATAGGACCACTATTTTGGGCTGAGGATGTCCGAACCTATTACCTTGTACTAGATCTCTATGTTAGCTATGTATGTTGATGTTGGTCTCTCTCTAGATCACTATGATTTTTCATGTCAATTTTAATGGTTATAATAAGTTTATAATTAATTAATTGTATATATTTTCATTTGGATGCTTATTCTATGTATGTTTTTTTAATATAAAAAAGGAGTAAGTTTTTTTATTTTTGTTTTGTTATTAAGCTACCAAGTAAAAACTATTAATTGTTTGATAGCACATAAAATAAAAAAATATTACAACCCTAAAAAGTTAGAAAAGAAGACATATATGCATTCATATTTAAG
Source organism: Panax quinquefolius (assembly GCA_020205615.1). Lineage (NCBI taxonomy): Eukaryota > Viridiplantae > Streptophyta > Magnoliopsida > Apiales > Araliaceae > Panax > Panax quinquefolius. Next base: position 22,079,920 of record CM035161.1, read on the forward strand.
TTGACATGACCCAAAGATATACACTACTCGAAGGATAAAAATAATATACATAGACAGAATAGAGAAAATTTGTAAGAAGAGGATAAGAGAAAAATACTTTAATTTTACTAAGTGAGTATCATTATTTTACCTTTAAGTGTGTACGTATATTCAATTTATGTCCAATGAAGAAAAAGTTGAGGAATTAAGAGGAGTAAGGAGTAAGGAGTAAAGACAAAGTTGTGGGTTAAATCAAATGGACAAAAGGCCTTCCAATCGTGTCGGGCATGTGTGTCTGTAGTAGATAGTTGCCATTGATAAACTGACAAACGAGTACATGGATTTCCATGCAATTGTCTACCCCAACATGTGTCCCAATTTTCCTTTCTGATTTCAGAATATTTTTTGTCTTGGCCCTAACTTGAGCCCTACATCGTATAATCATCTTTATTTTGTGTAACCACTAATTCTACTCTTGATTCTCTCCTTTACGAACACTACGGCAACTTCAAGACTCCTTCAACACTGTTTTTTTTCTTTTCATTCGATGCAATTTATTGACCCTACCTTGTTTACAAGTTAGCAGAGTGTGTGTGTGTGTTTAAATTCAATCTAAATTATTCAAAATATATATATAAGGGACATATTAGTAATTACCCTTGTTTCAATTTTTTATTTTATTTTTAATTCAGTAAAATTTTAATTATGGTATAATGTTAAAACATAATGAAATGGAAGTGACAATTGTCTGACTGACTTATAATATAATGGGTTTTGATGTCCTATTCTTCCTGTTGAACTGATATTTTCATATGACTTTTTAATATTTTCACATGAAAATTGTCGTTGTAGATCCTATAGCGTCGGTTTTAACTGTCGTTATACATCTATAGCGACTCTTTTCATGTAAAAATATCAATTTACTTAAAAAATTACTCAAATGTTACAAAGGCAATAAAATTGAGTAAACTTAACTCCTTGTAGTGTTTGTGAACAAAATCATGGCCAAAAACACAAGAGGCATCTTTCAATTAAGATTGGAACTTTAGCACATTAATTTCTTGTTAAAATCCATTTTGTTGGAGATGCAAGCAACGGGGGAATACAAATAATTAATTATGTGAGGGTTGTCATGGAAATTTGATTGTTGAGAATGTACATAAAATTGTGACTTGTTTCTTATCATTGTCTCTAGATTTGAGTTTAGATTAGGGTCGTAAATGGTAATCGAAATATTCGTATTCGTTTTTATTCGTATTTAAATAAAAAATGAATATTATTCGTATTTGAAAAAAAATATATATTGTGAGACCCCAGATTTTATGAATAAAGATTTAAATTTTTCAAAATATTTTTTTGAATATTATGGTGTGGATTTGATATAATGTTATAGTTGTGGGTAATATTTATAAAATTTTGCAAAGTAAGCAAATTGTTATATAATATTCGATTGGTTTAAAATATTCGTTTTAACGGGGAATATTAAATGCAATGACAATCATTAATGGACCCCACAACGGAAGTATTATAAATAGTTAGAAAACAACATAATTATCATTTTATAAAAATAACGACGAAAGTATTCAAGATTAAAAGCTGTTGAACTACCCGGTAGTTCAAGGAGAGGTTTGGTCAGCTAATTCATATTATTATCTAAAGCGTATCAAACAAGTATTTAGCTATTAACGATGTGACCTATAAAGATTTATATAAGAGGGTGAGCGATAAAACACAGCAAGACACGATCTTTACTATTTAAGTGGATCAAGTATAATTTGCATGCAAAACACTTTTTTCGAAATAACTTTATGTTCAATAACAATAATAAATATACTTTTAAAACTAAAACAAATAATAGCCAAACTGAATTCAATTTCAAAATTAATTTCAATATATCTTTTAATCAACAACCTTATCGACTAAGGTTACAATAGTTTTGTAACACGACCCAAAAGTTCGATAATTTCAATGATCAAGTATCCTACTAAGGTATCTATAAAATGCACGCTTTTTGAAGGATAACTAAAATTTGTTCCCCTTAGTAGGTCATATAATAGCTCCGTAACTAAATATAAACACTAATTAACGAGTTGTATACATAATCAGACTGAGGATTTCACAATCTCATTGATATTCAAAACTATACTTATTTCAAAATTCAAAATCATATAATCCTATTTCACAGTTCAAAAATAAATACTTTATTCGAAGTTTGAAATAGAAGAATATAATATTTTAATTTAAATAGAAGCTTTAAATAAATTTTGAAACAATACATTTAGGCATCCGAGTAATCACTAAGACATACATAAAAGTAAGCGATCATTTAAAAATACTAGATAGTTCGAAAAGTCACTTACTTTGATATTGAGAGGCACGAAATTAAAAACGAATAAATCCTAAATATAAAATTAGGACAAATAAAATTATTATAATACAATACTATAACTTACTCATACTCTTTACTCAAATCTTATTGACATAAATTTTAATTTTTAAATCAATTCGTATTAAATTATTATACTTGAAAATATAAGAATTTATAAAGTTTGTAACTTTTGGTGATGGAAAATACCTTTGAGATTCACGTTATATATATATATATATATATATATATATATATATATATATGTATTACACAGTAGAGCTATGGCGACGGTAAATTGTCGCCATAGCCCAGAATGACTATGACGATGGATGAAACCGTCGCTATAGCCCAAAAAACTGTCTTCATAGCCAACTGTGTACATACATTTTTCCCTATATATATATATATATAGGGGTTCCATCCCCAGTAATCGGTTGCTCTGGAGCAACTCTTTTTTAGCTTTGTGTTGTAGCAGTTGAAGCAAAAAAAAATTTGACACAAGGCAAAAAAAGAAGTTGCTCCACAGCCACCGATTGCTGTGAATGGAACCATATATATATATATATGTGTGTGTGTGTGTGTGTGTGTAAAAAGCATGGTTTTAAAAATTGGACTAGATCGCAGGTTCTATAGGTAAAAATTGAAACTGGTTGACACTTCAGTCTGGTTTGAACAAAAAATATTTTTGTCAAAACTCGGTTGACTCATTAGTCGGACCGGTGGTTCAACCGGTAAGACCTGTTATTGACCCAATCACCCAACTTTTTTTTGTACCAACTTTTTTTAATATTAAAATTAACCATTTTTAGTAATATTGTAACATAATTTTATTATATTTTAGTTCATAAAAAAATGAGATTTTAAAATTTTTATTAATTATTAATTATATATATTTTTATTAATTATTAATTATATATACTTTTATATATTAATGACGTCATTAGGTGTTTGACCACTGATTGAATCATTGATTCATCCATCTGATATTTTTTTGATTCGATAATCTATCCGAGTATGAAAATCTTGATGTTAAGATATATTGCCTTTGACATCCATGTTATGATCGAACTTACTAATTTATATTAATATTTGTAGTAACTTAACATTAAATTATGATTAACACGTACGCCACATATATTTAATGCATACATAAAATCCTCCCATTATACATTGATAAACACATATATAATAGAGATAAGATATCTCTTATCCACACATGCATAAATATAAATACACGCACACAATTACAGGCATGCCACTTAATTTATAAAAAACATGCCTATGAAATTATAAAATCTGCAATTCTATTATGACTGAAATTTTTGCACACCCTTACTGAAATAATTATATACAGGTATATCTGTTATTAATACTTCACTCTATAAAAATATATACATATATAAGATTTTAATAAACAAATTTCATTTATTTTTACAAAACTACATACATAACACCATTTTTAGGATTTTTTTTTTATTATAATAATTATTTTAAAATATCTAATCATACATATGAATCTGTTATAATATATAGTATTATTTAATATATATATATAGATATGATAAAACATAACATAATTTTATATATATATAACACAGAAAATATTAATAAATAAATCCGAGTCCTTTGAATTCACAAAGTCTCCTTAAAGCAAATTTATTCTCTCACAGGTGGTAAGGATTAATGAATAATTGCTTCCCAAGATAAAACGGATTTCAATTCTTAATTAGTAGCACTACAAAATTGCAAATTCTATGTTATGTATTCAAACTTTTACTGTCAATAATAATGATGCATGTAAAATATAAATTACAGTAATGATGCATGAAAATAGTGTATTCATACACTTACTCAGAAACGGGAAAATAAGCAGAACGGAACGGGAAAATATGCAGTACGGGAACGGGACGGCATAACGGGAATGGAAAAATATTGAAGTGCAGAACGGGAACGGGAAATTCTGTAACGGGAAAATTTTCTGTAAAACGGGACAGGACAAAAATTTTGCAGAACCGGAGGGAAAAATTACATACTGTTTTGTGCGCCCATATAGATTAATTTATAGACCAAATAGACAGTTTATTACCGTTGGCACGCATCAAAACTACGTAGTATTGATAATAACTTAAACAAAATTTGATAATTTATTAAACAAATTTTGTCCAAAAAGTTATAAATCATGACCGCCTGAACCCGGGCCCAGCTCAACCGAACGGTGGCATACGTGTGGGTTTGAACCATGCCTTGGCTAGGTCCTCTCCCTTCCACAAAAGTGGGGTGCCCCTTGGGGCCCTTTCCATTGAGCAAACATCCCATATATAAAGACTTCATATTTCCTTCACACATCCTATGTGGGACTTTTGCACCTTACAACATTTCAAGTAGGTGACTTTGGAGTCAATTTTCTCATTCAATTCTTAATGGATTTGAATATATAAATATACCAAGTTATACTCCTCATGAAGGAGAACACATTGGTGCAAAGACCCGACATTTTCGGAATGTGGGTCCCTCATTTAATTGAGCCTTAAATTGCTCTAATATTTAATATTTCAAATCTCATTTCCAACAGAATCAACTCATAATTGAAAAAAGATAGTTTGCCTTTTTTATTCTTTTCTACTTCTCTGTTCTGCATTACTCTAAAATCAAATAGTTTTTACATTCTTCTCCCTCTAGTTATCTAAATATCTTTAATTCTTTTTGCAAAATAGGTTACCAAGTAAAAAAAATCATTTTAAAATTAAAAGTTTGTTAAAACTTAAATGACTTATTCTTATAGGTTTAAGATATGTACTAATAATTAGTTTTTCATTATCTAATTATATATTTATTTTTGTTTTATAATATTATTACTTTTTAAAAAATCGAATATCATAGTACAATTTACGTACATATTAAAAAAATAAAAGTAGAAGAAAGAGTTAAAAAACAAATAAATTTATCCTTAGTGATTGTACACAATTATATAAAATAACAGTACTTTTTTTATATATACTAATAGACCCCATTAAATAACTTAATTACAATTCACTTTATGTTCTTTTATCTCATAGACAAAAAAATTATAACATTAGTCATCCTTAACTTTTGGTGCCTGAGAGTATTTTTTTACTCCCTCTATTTTATAAAAATCTTATTTATAAAATTTGTGAATATAAAAAAATATTTTTTTTGAGTTTACCCATAAAAATAATAATATTTTTTTTTTTTTTTGAAAAGGTAATATTTCATTCATATAGATCAGAGGCCAACACAACAACTAGAAAAGAGGGAGGAGATTGACCCCAAAACCCTCTCGATCGGGGCGTAGAACCAATTTGCTCGTCGAAAAAGAGCATCTATTTTTCCGATTCGATGATCTTCTCACAAACATAAACTAACAATTACCAATGTCCCTGGTCAGGGATTTACAATCTTCCACTATTAAGCCAAAGTAAGAAAAGTCCTTCTGAGTACGTGTAATCGCTTGGATCACCAATTGTGCATCAGATTCCAAAACCATATTATTGAGTCCCAATGTCTTCAACCAGCTTAATGCCTCACGAACACCAATTACTTTTGCAATCGTAGCATCGAACGGACCATCAAATATTTTAATTTAATAGTTGTAATACGATAATGAAACAATGATCTCTTCTTAAGAAAATAATGTCATTTCATACAATTAAACATGCATAAGAAGAAGGCTCTTTTTTTTTAAAAAATAATCGTACAAAGGAGACTCTTTTTGTTGTCTTTAAAGGTTGATAAACAGTTCTCTGAGCATTTTGTGTGAAAGAGCCAAAGAGGAAGTAAATAATATTCACTCTATATTTACATAAAAGGTTCTATTTGCAAATTTGTAAATATTAAGGATTTACTTTTATTTTATATTTATCTCTAGAATAATAAGATTTTAAGTTAGTAGTGATGATATGATAATATATTTTAAGAAATTATTTTATTTTATATATACTACTATTAAAAATAGTTTTTGTGTAAAACAATTTCATTTTTGCAAAAGGATTTTTTTTTTTGCTAATTAAAGGAACTTTTCTTAGAAGGAAAAAGTATTTTTTTGTTCCACAAGTAAGAGTGCCAATAGAATATTAATAGGCATCACAAATTAGTAAGTTGGCTTCAGCTACCCTATGTCCCTAACAAATAAGTACTCCTATATATATATATATATATATATATATATATATATATATATATATATAAAATGCAGGCTCATTTTTGAATTTTTTTAATGACAAAGCAAAATGACGCTTGATTCATTCTAACTTTAATTCTTCCAACTTAATCTAAAAGGCTCATATTTCTTACCCAAATCAAATTCACCCCTTTTCACTCTACTCTCACTCATGTTCACACACAAAATTTTCTCTCTCTCTTCTTCACACAAAAAATAAATAATAATAATAATAATAATAATAATTATTATAATTATAATTATAATTATAATAGTACTACTAATAATAATAATTATTATAATAATAATTTTTATTATAATAGTACTAATAATAATAAATATTATTATAATAGTACTATTATTACTAATAATAATAATAATAATAATAATAATAATAATAATAATAAAAGCAGAACCCATTTTGAATAATAATAATAATAATAATAATAATAATAATAATATTAATAAAGTAATAATAATAATATTAATAGTAATAAAGTAATATTAATATTAATTATTATAATAATAATAATAATAATAATAATAATAATAATAACAATAACAATAACAATAACAATAATAATAATAATAATAATAATAATAATAATAATAATAATAATAATAATAATAATAATAACAACAACAACAACAACAACAATAATAATAATAATAATAACAATAATAATAATATCAATAATAATAATAATAATAATAATAAAAAACAATAATAGTAATAATAGTAATAATAATAAAAAAATAATACAAACAATAATAATAATAATAACAATAATAATAACAATTATAATAACAATAATAATAATTATTGTGGTAATGTGGTGAATTATGATAATTGTTATTGATTATTATAAGTTTTATGAAACAAGTTTAGATTTTTTGGATATCTATTTTTAAAGAAAAATTAATTATTATGGTAGTGTGGTAAATTATGATAATTGTTATATCTGATTATAAGTTATTTTATGTTGCAAATAGTCTTTAGGTAATATAATATTTTTCGAATTTTAATCTAATTTTTTGTTACGCCGTGCCTTCAGGCACGTGCAATTACTAGTATATATATATAGAACGGATTTAAAGCATATCTCTTAAATATCATACATCTCTTTAATAATATACATTTATTAAAACTACGTCGTTTTGATGATTATTTTAAAAATAAGTGGGGCCGCGGGTGACTTTTTATAAATAAAAAGAAATAAGTGGGGCCACTCTCTTTTAATATTATTTTATTTAAAAAAAATCATCAAAACGACGTAGTTTTAATAAAGGTATGTTATTTAAAAGAGATATGTTATTTAAGAAGTATGTTTTAGATCCGTCATCTCTCTCTCTCTCTCTACATATATATATATATATATATATATATATATATATATATGGTTGGGCATAGTTTTCATTTTTTTCGATTTTTTCGGTTTTTTCAGATCGGACCGAACAAACCGGTTCGATACAAAAAAAGTGGTCCGATTTCGGTACAAAAAATAGATATATACTAGTTTTTCGATACCGGTTTCGGTACAAATTTTTATGGTTCGGTATTACCGAACCATACCGGTATATACTAATTTTCCAATTTTTTATTATTAATAATAAATAATTAATAATAATAATAATAAAATAATAATTATAATAAGAAAAATAATAATAATATTAATAAAAATAATAATAATAAAAGAATAAAATAATTATTATATTAATTTTTCGATATTTATTCGGTAAAAAATGATACCGAATCGGTTCAACTGATACTGATATCGATACTGAAATTTGACAAATTTTGATATTGTTCGGTTCGGTACCGATTTGGTTCGGTTCGGTTCGAATCGATATATACCGATTATATATATATATCACAGAAAATTCTGCTGACCAAAAGTCAGAGACAACCACTAAAAAAGTCTTCCTATATTTGATACTTACTTTACGACTACAAAACGGTCAAAAACAAGAGAATTTAGACTTTGGTTAGTCTTTGCTTTTTTTGGGTGAAAGGAGTCAATATTCTTTTTTCCTTTTATATTTATTTACACAATTACACTCCAACAAAGAGGAGGTAGAAAACCTGTGACCGAAAAATAAGGGTGTAAATGAATATATTCGGATACAGATACAATGATATATGTACTCGTATTTAAAAAATTAATTAATTATTTGTATTCGTATTTGGTGTTTGGTAAATTTTAAAATATTATTTAAATTTGGTATTTGAAATAATATCCGAATATGGATAATAAGCTGTTTTTGTTTATTTTATTCAAATAATCAGATTATTCAAATATTCGGTATTTGAATTAAACTTATCGATCACCTAATATAAAATTCATACAAATTATTTACAAAAATAAAGAAAAATTGAATAATTACTTATCATCAATCACAATTTAAAGTTTAAACCATACATATTAATTAAACATCTTAATCATAAAGAGGAGGAAAATATCAAACACATCATCATACATCATTAATCATAAAAAATTAAATATCCTAGAGAAAGTATCAAATTAAAATCACTAAAAATATAGTAAAACTTTTGTTCTTCTTTGCAATAATAAATACAATAATTAATACTCTAAATTATAATTCAAATAAGTTTTCATCATGTTCAAATTCTAAATTTAAATTTCAAAATGAATGCTCTAATTATAACTATAACTAGAATAATAAAAATAATAATGAGTTTTAAAGTATAGTTCATTAATGAATGAAATGTTAATTTATTTCTTTTTAATAAATACAATAATCAATGCTCTAAATTACAATTCAAATAAGTTTTCATCATTTTCAAAATCCTAAATTTCAAAATGAATATTTTACTTATTAATGTGTAGATGTTTATTAATAAATAGATGTCCATTTTGTGTGTCTGAAGTAATACTATAATGTATATGAATATTTATAATCTATAATTAGATTCAAAAGTTTACATTGAATATTTAATTATTTTTTCTCAAATATTTGATTAAAACTTTAATAATATGTTTATGGGGATAGCCCAAATGGTGCCTAACTCCTATATCAACATTGTAGCCTTCATTGCTTTCTGCCACGAGATTGGAGTTCCACCCTCCATTGACTTTTTCTTTACTCAATACCAAATCGGAAACTCCCGCGAACGGGGCTTCAAGGTGCTAAGCAAATAACCCCCCAAAACCAATTCCAAATTTGACAAACATCTCCTCATGGATGCCCCTTCGAGCAACAAAGGGTGGTACAAGGACTGATTCTTCGTCAAAGGACCAAAAATTCTCAAAATCCCACACTAGACCTCCCAAAAATGTCTCACCCTAGACTTTGGCAACACTTCTCCCGAACGAGTGATGGAAATGGCGAAACTACACGAGCAACTTTCTCTGAAAGAGTGGAGCTTCACCCTCCTAACTAAACAGGCATCGGCGGTACGACCATAAACGTAAGTTCTAAACTAGCTACTTGCATGATCTTTAAATTATATTCAAACATAGTTATAAAAAAATTATTTTATTTCATTATATTTATGGATAGTGTGATTTATAATGTATGCGTGACAAATAGTTAATCCAACTTGATACAAAATTGACATTGGCTTACCTTTAAATATTTGGACTTGTAGTTTTTAAATAATTGGGCAAATAAAAGTGATAAGTACTCCCTCTACTTGAAAACTCATAAACGTGAATTAATCTATTCAACACCCCTTCTAGATTAACATGTTTTAACAATAAAATTATATTGTACATTACTCCCACCTCCAGTCATTGCAAGTAAGTTTTGAAAGTAAAAAACCTGTAACAAACTAATAGCTATACTTTTGTTCTTATAGATAATTTTCTTGTTAACTGATATATTTTAGATATTTTATGTGACATCCCCAAATTCGGGTCTATACCACCCAATTTGAGTCGCCAAAATAAATATTACAAGCACAAATTTTCTTCACCAAAAACAATTATTAAAATGGCGTGAACATATAATAATATACATATTTCAAGTTCTGAGTACAATTATTGTGTCGATAGTATTAACACCCAAATTAAGTCATCAATACAATTATTGTCACACAATTTTATATTGTATTGAGAAACTTCTGCAGCCTCAGACCATCACTCTATTCCCCTATTTTTTTCGTTAGATCTCGCTACAATCTTATTTCTTGGAACGAGTTATATATGAAACAAAAGGGTGATCACAAATTGCCCAGTAAGAAATATCATGACTAAGATATATACATAAGATAGATATTATTAGTTTTTAATAATGATAAATCAGATATTTAGAACAATTGGTAAATGATGTAAATATGTAAACAATCCATTAAAATGGTTCAGATCATAATATCTACTATCTTATCCAATTGAAAAATTCAAAATCAAAATTTTATCACTGTAACATCAATCAACCATTTCTCTGTGCACTCCGACCAAAGAAAATTTTCATCGTCTGTCCCAATCCACAATTCATATTTGCACCAAGACCAAAGATATTCAAATGTAACCCCAATGGTCATTATCATATTAATCAATAATTACTCTTTGCACCCATGCCAAAGGGAATTTTTACCACGTGTCATTGTCACACAGGCAAAATACGCTCAACAATTATCTTGTCTTTGCACCCAAGCCAAAGACATTCATAACAACTTAGTCTTGATAATTAGTACTAATAACAATGATATAATGAATTGACAGAAATAATCAGAATAATAACATAAAGAATAAATATTAATGATTTATAATTTATCCATAGTCCAAATTGTCAACGTGATATTCAGAAAATCGATTAGAGTTATTAATAAAATATAATATAAATTTAAAGAAAATATAATTTTCACCTTTAAAATATCACGATTAACATTTAATAAGAAGATTTAGGTGAAATATTAGATAAGGCACACACTATTAAAGATATTCTAATCATTTTTAAGAATTTTCACAATTTAATGATAAGGTTGTAGAAATGAATAATATTTTTTTAATCATAGTATGAAATAAAATGATATTTCTCTTACCTTAGTATAAGACTAGATATTGTCTGATGTGACGCCCCCAAAACAGGTATACATCACCCATCTTAAGTCGTCAAATACATGGTACAGAAATCAAATACAAACTTCTTTAATACAACTGTCGTGTAAAAAAATACGACAAAACATAACTGAGTTTTTAAAACGAATATTGTCTTCTAGACAATATCCACACTCAATGAAGTCCTTATTACAATTATTATCACACTATTTCACAGAATAGTGAGGACTACTAAAACCACTTATCCTGGACCATCACTCCATTCCCCGACTCATCCCAGCTATATTCTCATTTCCTGAAGAGAACAATGAAAGAAAAGGGTGAGCTCAACTAGCCCAGTAAAAAATATTATGACTAAGATAATACAAAATAAGTTATCCTTAGCCTTCAACAGTATAACAACTGATAGAATAATATAGACAACAAGTTTTAGATCAACAACTGCAGCAGAACAAGCAATCCATTAGAAGAGTCAAGTAGAGCATGATATCTATTATCTTCTATGATTTAAAAAGTTTTTCATCAACTTTATCGTTGAGACTCATCTTAATAAATAAACCACATCATCGAATCATCCCTGCACTACGGGCCAAGGATATTCATGTAATCATCAATGGTCATGATTATACCGAATAATCCCTGGTCATAATCATACCAACAACTGTCCATCAATGCACGTAAGCCAAAGATGACTTTCATCACAATATAAGCATGAGGATGATGACAATGATATAAGCATTAATCAAACGAAATCAAATCAAACGAAATCAAGGATAAATATTAAAGACTTTAAATTTATTCAGAGTTTAAAAATAGCCAAATTGTCAACATGATACTACTTTGTAGGGTAAAATTCAAGAATAATATTCATGTACAAAAAATAATTTGGACAGAAAAGAAATATATTTTTCGAATTAAATAGTACCCGTGAATAGTACCACTGTGAATAGTACTTGAGAATAAGTACCTCGTGAATAGTACCCCGACATGCATGAAAGTACCCCCCAACCCGAAAGTGAATAATATTCGGGTGAATAGTAACTCCGTCGTAGTAACTCGTGAATAGTACTCTGGCATAAAAAGTGCCCCGAATACCTGAGTGAATAATATTTGAGTGATTAGTAACCGGGTGAATAGTAACCCATGAATATTAACTCATGAATAGTATTCTGACATGAAAAGATCAATAATTATCAAGAAAGCTCAAAATAATATCTCCATGAAAAGATACTGGATGAAGCACAAATATCAAGGATATTCTACTAATTTCATGGAGTATAGAAGCAATACTTTAACAGAATGAGTGTATAATCAAGAATACGAGACGAAATAATATTACTCACATACTACAGAGTATGGAAGAAAATATTATTCCTTATGAATACTAAACAAAAACAATATCCCTTACAACTGTTGAACGAAAATAATATTCCAACGAATATTTAACGAAGATAATATTCCAATGAATATTTAACGAAGATAATATTCCTACGAATATTGAACGAAGATAATATTCATACGAATAAGAAAAATAATATATCTTCAGAATGTGAAATAACTAATACCTCTTACCTCAGAAGAAGACTGGATACTGGAGTACTGAAGTAGCAGACTACTCTTCTTCTTTCTCCCTATAGTTTCTCTCTCTATAGCTTCTCTATCTATAATTGCTCTTGTGAGTCTTAGTGAATTGGTGAGAATGAAGGAAGAATGAGCTTCTATTTATAGAAAAATATAATTTCGATAATTGCACGTTTTGGGACTCGAAATATTACAGTATAATATCTTCATCTTTTCTATTATTTTTAATTTAGTCCTGCAAGTATTATCAAACTTGCACCACCTCTCCTAATAGTACATCATGTGAATCAATAGTTTAATCATGTGAATCAATAGTTCTATACATGTGAAAATACGAATTATAGTATAGTATCTCCATTTTTAACTTAGTCATGCAAGTATTATCAATCTTGCACCACCTCCCCTAATAGTACATGAATGTGAATCAATAGTATACACATGTGAACAAATAGTTATAATCATGTGAATTAATAGCAATTAATTGCTCATTTATCCGATTAATTACCCGATTAGTCAATATAACTTCCAGACATCAATTATTATCGAAACAAATGTCGATTTCCACTAACACTAATAATTCCAACACAATGGAACTATCAATTTCATCTTTAATCAATACAAACTTATTCATCATTAATATTATAACTCACAATATTTAACAACCAGGTCGTTCCCAGGAAAGAGGGGGCTTTCCGATAAGGATTTCTCCTTATTGGCGCACAATTAGGTGACCAAACCTCTCCTTGACAGAACTTCTAGACATTGTTAATATTGGAAATAATAATATGAATAACTTTGTCATCTCAAATATTGATTTAATAATATAACATATTATGTAGATGATATTGTGACAATAATTGAATTAATAATATAAAAGATATGATGCAACAATTATCGTAGCAATAATTGAGTATAACTGAGTGACTTCTTACGTAAGCATCAATAATCAATACCGTGTGCTACTAGGCAACCACGCGTATTACTATACTTTTACTACCAGGTAGTTCAACAGTTTTAACGATAACACTTTCACCGTTATTTTTATAAAATGATAATTCTATCATTTTCTAACTACGACAATACTTTCATTGTGGGGTCCACCAATGATTGTACCGTTGTACGGATATTCCCGAAAAAAAGAATATTCCCGGACTAATCGAATATTTTATAACAACTTGCTTACTTTGCAAAATTTGTAAATATTACCCACAACTATAACATTATATCATATCCACACCATAATATTCAAAAATATATTTCGAGAAAATTTTAATCTTTATTCATAAAAGTTGGGGTCTTACATCTGATATGTAGGAGAATAACTTGAGAATTTCTTCCATTATTAGCAGCTCACAGAGTATCCTTATATTCAAAATAAATATTCACAATATATGTAATAGAAGAATTTTGTGTTTTCTGTGTGCCCTTCATTGCTTAACTGAGCAATCTATTTATACGGTTAAGGAGGGCACACAAAATTTGACAAAGCTATTGAACGAGCATGCTATATTTGCCAAAATTATTGGACGACATGCTATGTTTGACAAAAATGAAGAAGGAGATTCACACGTGTTTAGTTAACTATTAAAATCAACATTATCGACTAAATGCCATAGAATTCCAATTTAACTTTTTGAATTATAATCCTTTAGGCTAAGCAAATCCAAAATCAAGTTTAAGGCTCAAAGAAAACAAAATCAAGTAAAATTATTTTAGAGCCCCACCCCATCTCCCAATCAAATTTCATCCACCATATAATAATTCCAACTCACAGTTGCTCAATCAAAAAATTATCACATTTTATCTTTAATCGACATCTTTTATTCATCAATTATTTACATCTTTTTTATCTTTCAACAATTATTACTAATTAATATTATAGACTCACAATATTGACAACCAGATCATTCTCAGAAAAGAGTGGGATTTCCGTAGAAACGACATACAATTAAATAACCATTTTCCTTGATAGAACTTCTAGACATTGCCAATTATGTTAATTGGTCTAATAATATCATATAAAATAATATAGATTGATGTGTCATGTCAATTATTGATTTAAAATACTATGCAATTGCTACTGTAAATTAATAATATGAAGTACTATGATATATCGTGCGATAATGTGGAATGTTGCATGTCACTATAGAATATCACGTGCAACTGTGTGTTACTGTACTTTTTTCGCCGGGTATTTTAACAGTTGTAAGTGATTGTACCGTTGACAATTAAAAGATTATTTTTATCGTTTTCGTATTCGACAATTTGTCATTGTGGGCGCACCAATGATTGGTTGTTTCGACGTTGTTGTACTTTTTACCTAATATTTTTGACAAAACAAATATTTTTCGACATACTTTTTATTTTATAATTTGTATATCTCACCCTTAACTTTAACATTTTATCAATTTAACACCTTACTATTCATAATTAAAAAATTTAATTTAATTTATGAAAAGTCGGGGTATTACATTTTAACTGTATAATAGTAAAATTCATTAACTATACTTAAATCAATTGATTAATATTATAATAAAAGTGTTATTTCCTACTTTTAGAGGTAAAATGACGTATTTTTAAAATACTTTTTGTATGATACTGAAAGGAAGGCAATGCATTTAAAAAAATTATTTTGTTTATTATAATATATATATATATATATATATAGAGAGAGAGAGAGAGAGAGAGAGTCCGGATCAGGTAAGGACTCCTTCACGGTACTAAAATGCGGAAATTTTATTTTGTTTTTTTTAAAACAACTAAAAAAAAGCTTAACATTTTATGAAACTGGAATTTTTCCATAATACAGTGTTATGGGTGTGATTTGGATACATATAACAATACAGGTCTGTACTGTATTGTTATATGTATCCAAATCACACCTAAAACACTGTATTATAGAAAAATTCCAGTTCCATATAATATTAAACTTTTTTTTAGTTGTTTTTTAAAAAAAAGCCAAAAAAAAATCCCGCATTTTAAGAAAATGATGGATCCCTTATCTGATCCGTTCTGTATATATAAAAGTGTTATTCAGATACGTATCCGAATTCGAATATCGAATTTCGGATATCCGTCAGATATATTTACCGTCGGATGTTAAACGAATACGCATATATCCGTATTTGTATCATTTTATTTGCAGATATCTTTAAATCAAATATGATCTATGTGATGCCCCCAAAATAGGTATACATCACCCATCTTGAGTTGCCAAATACATGGTACAAAATTGAAATACAACTTAATTATACAACAGTCGTGTAAAATACGACAAAACATAATCTAAGAATGTTAACAAGAATATTGTCATCTAGACAATATCCACACTCAATGGAGTCCTCATTACATTTATTGTCACACTATTTAATGAGAATAGTGAGGACTACTAATGCTATCATCTGACCGCCACTCCGCTTCCGACTAGTCCTGCTACGTTCTCATTTCCTGAAGAGAACAATGAAAGAAAGGGTGAGCTTAACTAGCCCAGTAAGAAATATTATGACTAAGATAATGCAGAATAAATAATCATTAGCCTTCAACAATGTTAAACTGATAGAATATAATAGACAACAAGTTTAACTGCAGCGGAACAAGCAATCCATTAGAAGAGTCAAATAGAGCATAAAATCTACTATCTTCTATGATTTAAAAATTTTTTCATCAACTTTATCGCTGAGACTCAGCTTAATAAATAAAATCGAATCATCTCTGCATCACGACCAAGGATTTTCATGTAATCATCAATTGTCATGACTATACCGAATAATCCCTGGTCATAATCACACCAACAACTGTCCATCAATGAACTACAGGCCAATGAGGACATTTACCACATCATTCGTCACATTACGGTCATGATTATACCGAATAATCCCTGGTCATAATCATACCCAGTCCATTTATGCACGTAAGCCAAAGATGACTTTCATCACAATATAAGCATGAGGATGATGACAATGACATAATAATTCAATAAAACAAGTTCAAGGATAAATTTTAAAGATTTATAATTTTAATTTATCCAGAAATCAATAACGTCCAAATTGTCAACATGATACTTCTTTGTGGAGTAAAATTCAAGAATGCTTAGAAGAATATTTCCATGAAAAGATACTGGATGAAGCGTAAATATCAAGGATATTCCACTAATTTCATGGAGTATAGAAGCCAAAACTTTAACCAATTGAGTATAATAGAATATATGAAATTGCAAATGGATTTTTGCCCGCCATGCGGTAATCTACGTAGACAGATCATTTCCACAATTTAATAAGGAATGAATACGAAAGATCATTCACCATGCGTGCGGTAATCCACATGTAGACGAGTTATTCCAATGTAATAATAAAGAATGGAATAACGAAAGAATTCACCAGGCGTGCGTAATTGCGCGTGACGAGTTTATTCCAACAGAATAATAAAGGATAGAACCAGGTCATGCGTAACCCGCACGGACAGGATATTCCAACATAATAATAAAGAATAGAACCAGGTCATGCATAATCCGCATGCATGACGGGATATTCCAAATGAGAATAATAAAGAATGGAATAACAATGTAATTTATCGAGCATGCGATAGAAAGCACAGGCGAGTTATTCCAATGAATAATAAAGAATAAAATAACAACGAATTCACCGTGCATACGATAGATCATAGCATACGGAGTTATTCCAATGTAATAATAAAGAATGGAATAATAGAAGAATTTCACCATGTATGCGGTACTTGTTATGATGCGGAGTTATTCCAACATAATAATAAGGAATGGAATAACAATAGCTCTCTTCATGAATCTGAAAGAAATAATACCCTTACCTTAAAGAAAAGCTGATATCTTTGGAATAGTGAGGTAACAGACTTCTCTTCTTCTTTCTCTCTATAATTTCTCTTTATAATAATTGCTCTATAGCTTTAGTGAATTGGTAAAAAATAATGAAGGAATGAGCTTCTATTTATAGAAAAATATAGTTTCGATAATTGCACGTTTTGGGGCTCGAAATATTACAGTATAATACCTTCATCTTTTCCTTTATTTTTAATTTAGTCTTGTAAGTATTATCAAACTTGCACCACCTCCCCTAATAGTAAATCATGTGAATCAATAGTTATAATCATGTGAAAATACGAATTACAGTATAGTACCTCCATCTATACCTCTATTTTTAACTTAGTCATGCAAGTATTATCAATCTTGCACCAACTCCCCTAATAGTAAATGAATGTGAATCAATAGCAATTATTTGCTCATTTATCCAGTTAATTACCCGATCGGTCAATAAAACCTCCAGACATCAATTATTATCGAAATAAATGTCGATTTTTACTAACACTAATAATTCCAACGCAATGGAACTATCCATTTCATCTTTAATCAACACGAACTTATTCATCATTAATATTATAATACACAATATTTAATAACCAGGTCGTTCCCAGGAAAGACCAATTCATATTATTATTGGCGCTCAAGTATTATCATTTTATGATGTTTATTATCATTTTATGATGTTTATTTCTTTTTTGTCGTTGAATTTTTGATAAATCTCTTAGTTTCAAGGAGTTGCGTCTCCATTTTTTGAATTTGATATTTAGTTGTTGGATTTTAATTTAAAATTATTGTTAAGTTGTTATTATTTGGGTTGTATCCTATTAATATTAGGGATAAATTCAGATGACCACCTGGGGTTTGGGCGGTTTCTCACTTAATTACCTGTAGTCCGTAAAGCTACATTTAAACTCTCGACCTTTTGAGTTGAAGTGAAAAAGTGCTTTCCGTCTTCACTTCGTTACTTGAGTTGGCTAATGACTTATTTACCCTTCATATATATATTGAAAACGACAGATGTCATAAGGGTTTTGTTTCATTTCATTTCAGTCTGATATCGAGGGCTAGAGAAGCGAGCGATCGTGGTGATATCTAGGGCTAGAGAGGTAAGAGAAATAGGGTGTGGGTTAGTGTGTTCGTGTTAGATCTTCGTGATTTACTGGGTTCCCACCTTCGATTAGTGTGCTGTGATACTTAATTTGGTGCTTGATTAAGGTAAATTTCTCTCTTCTCGATAGATATCATATGAAATGTGTTAATTTTATGAGTTGTTTGTCAGTATATGCATGCATGTTTGCCTTGAATTTGGTCCCTTTTTGTGGAATTAGTTAGTATATTTGGTCCTGATAAATTATACTGAGTACTATGGTCCTCCCTTTCTTTATTACTAGTATTGTCCCCCAGTGTCTGCCACTGAATTTGGTCCCCTTTTTGTGATACTTGTTATAATGTTTTGTATATTATTCAAACATTTCTCCTTCATTTGTTTAATGCAGAATGTCTGTCAGAATTATTTTTCATTATGGTGGGAAGTTTGTTCAAGATCCTGTACATAAATATGTTGGGGGTAGTGAACAAATAGTAGAGAATATTGGGTTGGATTACCTTCCTTTGCTTAGTATACATGAATATTACTCGACTTTATGTCCAGTTTCAAATTTGAATATTTATTACCTTGTACCGGGATATGAAATTTGGGAGGGTGGGGCATTATTGATGCAAAATGACAAAGATGTCATTGATATGATTGATTTCTTAGTTAATGCAGAGAGTGAGGAGGTGCATATATATGGACAAGAAATGAAGGGTCCCATAAAAGTTGTTAGGCCAGAAGAAGTTGAAAATGATAACATTAGGTATATTTATGATTTGACAACTGATAACATGAACCAAAGTGAAAATGAACAAGACTTTGGTGTTCAAAGTGAAACAACTGATAACATTAAACAAAGTGGGGCTACTGATAAAGGGAAGCAAAACAAAACAGATAAAGGGCAGCAGAAAGAAACAGACAAAGGAAAAGGGAAACAAACTGAAATGCCTAAAAATCAAACAAAACATACAAAGGAAAAAATTAAAAAACAGGCTGATAATGATATTGGGGAAGAAGCAGAGCATCCACCATGGATGGATGAGGATCTAGAGGGGTCTGGGATGATGATATATTCGAAGAAGGAAAAAAAAACAGATGAACCAAAGGTGAACATGAATGATGTCTTTGTAGAAAATTGGTGGAGTGATGGTGATGATGGAGAAGGGAAAGATGCATTAAGGAGGAAGTTTGTTCTGTCAGATGATGAGGATAATTTAGAAGGAGATGGATGTATGGAGTTTAATGAGGCAACTGATATGGGTAAGATAGAATTTGAGATTAGAATGGAATTTTCAAATCATGAAATTATTAGACAAGCATTAGTTGAATTTTTTGTTAAAGGGGGGTTTGACATAAAGTATATTCAAAATGACAAAAAAAGAATAACTGCTAAGTGTAAGGGTAAAAACTGTAAATGGAGGATTCATGCATCAGTCAAATAGGGTGAACAAACTTTTAAGATAAAATCTTTGGGGGGGGGGGGGACCATACATATGCTGGACAAGATAAGAATCATCTTGTTGACAGTAGATACTTGGCCAAAAAATATATGCATGACTTGAGAGATAATCCTAAGTGGGATTTACAGACATGGAAGAAGAAGGCACAAAAAGAATGTAACTCTAGTATAAGTAAATCATCCCTATATAGAGCTAAAAGATAGGCTTTACAACATATGCAAGGTGATGTAAGAGAGCAGTATAACAGGCTGATGGATTATGTGGAGACTGTCAAATAGTTCAACCCTGGAACAGTCTTCAAGTTTTGTAGTGAGGGTCTAGATGAAAGACCTGGTTCACTACCTGTTTTTCAGAGGCTTTATATGAGGCTTGCTGCTTCCAAACATGGTTTTCTAATTGGGTGTAGACCTATTATAGGATTAGATGGGTGTTTTTAAAGGGGTTTTTGAGAGAGCAAAGCTCTGAGAGTCTTATAGGAAGAGATCTTAATGACAACATATTTCCCATTCACGATTCTTTGTTGTTGAAATTGAATGTAAAGATAGTTGGCAGTGGTTTCTTACACAACTTCTAGATGACATAGGTGAAAATGAAACAAAAAGGTATGTTTTCATTTCTGATATGTAGAAGGGGCTAGTAGAGGTCTTCAATACAATGTTACCCAACAATGAACATAGATTTTGTTTAAAGCATTTGTACAACAACTTCAAAATTAAGTTTAAGGGGAAGCTGCTTAGGGATTTGTTCTGGAATGCAACCAATTGTGGTGACATGTTCTCATTTAAGGGAACCATGAGTGAGGTGCACAAAGCTGATGCAGAAGCTGCTAAGTGGTTAATGGCTGTTGGGCCAAAATTTTAGGCTAGGCCTCATTTTTCACCCCACTGTAAGTGTGATGTAGTAGTGAACAACTTGAATGAGTCATGGAATAATTACATCCTGGAGGCAAGGGATAAAGGTATAATAAACATGCTTGAGTGGATAAGAAAGAAATTAATGGTTAGGTTTCAAGTAAAAAGGGAAGGCATGGACAAGTATGAAGGGTCACTTGGGCCCAGAATTCAAAAAAAAATTGGAGAAGATTAAGAAAGCTTGTAGGTGATGCACTGCTTTAAAGTCTGGGTGTGGAGAATTTGAAGTAGAAGTTGATGACAGAACATGGGTTGTGAATTTGAATGAGTGGACTTGTGGTTGTAAAATGTGGCAGCTTTGTGGGATTCCTTGCAAACATGTTGTGTCTGCAATATGGGCAAATAGGGAGCAGCCAGAGGCTTATTGCCATCAGTGCTATAGCAATGATGTGTACTTGAACACATATAACCACATCGTAAAGCCTGTGCCAAGTCACCATGAATGGGTTCACTCCAATTTTGCTAAGATTCAGCCTCCACTTTATCATAAGCCCACTGGCAGACCAAGGAAACTCAGATGTTTGAATGGGTAGTTTTTGGGCATAATTTTTGGTCAGTTAACTATTTGAATCAGCTTTGCAATATTTCACACCTTGTTATACAGTTTATACATTGACAGTTTATACATTCCATTAAACATTGAAATTAAACATTACCATTAAACATTGAACATTAAACATTACCATTAAACATTGAACATTAAACATTACCATTAGACATTGAACATTAAACATTACCATTAAACATTACATCATAGTTGGTAGGTCTCCTAAACTACCATTAGTTTATATATTCATTTGTTACTAATAAATTACATCATAACTGACATGAAATACAACACAAGTCCAACAACAATTATCATCTTCACATTACTTTCAACAATTATCATCCTACTTAGTATGTTATTCAGCTCACACGAACACATGCATTTTGTTCTACTCACCAATGTCCCCATTCTGTCATTGTCTTCATTGGGGCCACTGACTATTCCACTTGAGTTTGTTGTAGAAGGCAAGCACCATGCCCAAAACTCACACTCATCGCATACAAAATATAATCTCCCCTTCGATGGTTTGTTCAAGTCAACAATTCTTACACTTGCTTTTTTCCCACATTTACATCGCTTAGGTATGTAGCGCAACTCACCATTCATCCTTCCTACATCATTGCTTGACAACGACATGACTCCTGATTCACATAAACAACACGAAGAGTAATATCAAAGAGTAGACCATAAATGTATATATATTATTTCCATGGTTAATTTGCTTTTTGCTATAATCTAATAAATGCTATAATAATTACTTTGGTCTAATTAACACCACATATGATAAACAAGTCAAGCCCAAGCTTTACTTTGGTCTAATATATAGTTTTCAGTCAAAATAGTTCTTTTAGAACTTTTATCAAACAGTTAATAGACATAGTTTTAGGTTACTAATTTCATAGCCATTGTTTACAATAACAACCCATAACAACATCCTTATTACTCCACGGCCATACCTATCTCCTTGTGCCTAATTTTTATACATAACAGTAGCATACCAGTGAACTAAATTTACAAGCAGCAACATAGCAACTAAAAGGACAAACAGTTCTTCAAGTTCAGATCGAGCCATTCGGCTATGAAAGTCCTTTTCTTAACAAGGATGGAATGAAAAAGGAATGGAAGGGGATTGGAAAACTTACCTGCAAAAATTGCAAATGGTTGTTGCTCAATTCTTTCTCCTTTACCAGCCGGATTCCTTTTCCTTCTCTCACTATGTGCTACGGTTTTTGGAGCTTAAGAAGTAGCTTTCAATTTTGTCTGCGATGGAGCTCAAGTAGCTGAAATGGGAAGAACAAAATGATTCAATCTGCTCTTAGAAGCCAATAAACAGGAAGAAGAATGGGTATTTAAGACATTTAACAGTTGTTTTTGATCGATACAGCCCCTTCTCACGTGTTTTAGGCGTCTGACATACACGCACAGTTAATTTGGATGGAAAAAGTGACTTTTTCACTTCAACTCAAAAGGTCGAGAGTTTAAATGTAAGTTTACTGACTATAGGTGGTTAAGTGGGAAACCGCCCAAACCCCATGTGGTCATCTGAACTTAACCCTTAATATTATTATCTTGCGGACCTTGGTATTTTAGACGTATAATAAGTTTAGAGTGTTATATATACATTGCTCATACTTTTGGATTAGGAAAGATATGCTCAGGGTTAGAGACCATTCCATGAAAAAAAATGAGCACATGGGCTACTCATAGGACCTTATAACGACTCCTGACCTTCATAATCAAACTCAACTGCTGAAAAATAAATAAATAAATAAATAAAGAGAAAAGAAAATGAAGGAGAGAGATTTTCGTCATTTGACTTTCTGAGGCACAACAAATAGGAAATAGCAATAGTATTCATTTTTTAGAATTAGAAATGACTAAGGGCAAAGGAGAAGTTTTCAGATTTTTACTAGAAAAATTGACACACAGGTTTGCATACACAACCCTACAACAACTCCTTCCCCCACATATTTGTACTCGCAGGTCAAGAGAAAAAATTGAAAAAAATGTGTTAAAGTGCTTGTTCGGGAGCGTTTTACCGACCTTCGTGTGGGCCGAAGGCCTGACATTAGAACTGCTTTACGAGGTCATTGAGCTAAAGCCCATGAAAAGGATGGTGCTGTTTGGGTCGACGTCCGAGTCCTGGGCCGGAGCCTCACCTTGGGGGATACTCTTCGGGTTCGGTGTCCGAGTCCTTTGGGTCGGATACGTAACCCTGTCGTGTGGAGTTCGGGGTCGGGCCTTCGAGTCCTTTGGGCCGAAGCCCAGATTTGATGGTGGGGTTGTTTGGGCCTGGATAGTGGGCTCTCCTGCGTGCAGAGTTCAGGATCCTAATCATAATTGAATAAGGTAACTCCAAAGATAGTGGTTGGATTGGATTCCACTTGCACCTTTTAAGGAGATTGTGTTGGACCCAAGTTATGGTAACTATCATGACTAGGAGTCCTAATCCAACTCGAAGAAGGATTCTAAGGTGGAGAGATACTATAAATATAAGGCCAAAGTTACAATTAACAGGTAATACCTACTTTTGAGCACTAAACACTTAGCCTCCATTGTCAAACTTTGTAACGACCTGTACTTATTCTCACACTGGAGCTATCCCCTGGCGGCACAAGCCGTCAAGCTTCTGTGTGATCTGTTATTGTGGAGGTTCTAGCGTGTGGATTCTGTGATTGGACGCGCAGGCGAAACTTGGCGTTAACATTGGCGCTAGAAGGAGGGCCTTAGTGTTTTTACAATCACAGTCAGAACAAGGACGACATGTTGGCCCTACGCCTTCAGCAAGAGGAGCTCGAACAACAGATGGCTAATATGGCCGGAAAATAGGAGGCATCCTCAAAGAGGCGTAGGCATCGGAGCCGATCTCGGTCACCCTGACGGAGAGAGGCGGATAAGGAAAGGAGTAGGCACCGAAGCCGCTCGAGGGATGGCCGAAGCCGGAGAAGGAGCCGATCAGCAAAGCGACGATCAGAACATCCAGGCAGGTCGGGACTAAGGAGGAGGGACGAGACTCCTGAACATGGGCGGGACAGACCCCGATCGTCCCCCCATAAAGGAGAGTCCGACCCCCTCGCTCGAAGGGTGACAGAATTGGAAAAATTACTGTTGGCAAAGAATTCGACGGGGGTGCCTTCAGCCAGCATAGGGTTGCCTTTCTCGCTGAAGATCAATCAGGAGACAGCCGACCCCAAAAAAAAGATGCCCTCGATGGAGACCTACGACGGGATGGGGGATCCGTATGACCACTCAGACGGGTATGATAGGCTGATGACATACTACGGGCATTCGGATGCTTCCAAGTGTCATATGTTCGCAACAACCTTGAAAAAGAGCGCCCAGGAGTGGATGGGAACCATAGCGACGGAATCAATTAATTTATGGAATGATCTTCGGGAGAAATTCCACGCTCGGTTTGGGAGTAATAAGAGGCGGGGAAAGATCACAGCCTCCCTCATGTAGGTCAGACAGAAACTAGATGAAAGTCTAGGACAATACGTCAAGAGGTTCTGAGAGGCTGTGGGGTCGGTGGCAGAATTAAACTCCCCACAAGCCCTGGGCTTCTTCACGACTGGCTTAGACATTGGGAAGTCAAAGAAGTCGATGAAGGATTTGGTGATCAACCCTCCGGCTGACTTGACAGAAGCTTTCCACCGAGCCGAGGGACATATTGCAATAGAGGAGGCGATGGAAAACTTCAAACCCCACTCCCAATCCTACGAGAAACCCAAGGATCGGGATAAACAGAATTTTCAGAAGTCAGACAGTTAGGGGAGGTCAGATAACTATGGTAAGAAAAGTTATACTGGCGGAGGTTTGGGCAGTGGACGACCACTTTTCCCCAACAAAATGTCAACAAAGTCTACGCCACTCAACCACGGATCGGGCTAAAATCTTTGGAGGAGATGCTGAAACAAGTCGTTTTTCAACTATGCCAAGCGATCCCGAAGCACAGGAGAGGGGTTTTAACATATATTATCGATCATCGCCTCTCTGGGGCATACTGACGGAGGAATGCAACAACTGAAAGATCGATAGAGAAGAACGTCCGTAATGGGCAATCGTGCGATGTGTGGTCGATCGAAAAGGTTCGGAGGCCCCCGAGAGAGAGGTACGAGGAACCAACACGGAAACACACCAGAATCGCACCCACAAGCCCGATGAGTGATTGATGTGATTTCGGTGGGATTCGGTAGGGCGGTAACTCAGAAGGAAGAGGAGCGGTCATCTCGGGTAGTATTGTCGAGAATAAGTTCATCACCCCGAAAGGATAGGGCCTATTCAGGGGTATCCATCTCATTTTCGGACGAAGACTACCCTGCCGACCATAGCGAACCACATGATGGGGCACTGGTAATAACAGTACAGGTCGGGCCAGTCGACATGAAAAGAATGATGATCGACAACAGGTCCTCGGTGGACATACTCTACACGCATGCCTATCAGAGGATGGATTTGGGAGGAAAAAAATGGAATTGGGTAGAGAGGGACCGTTGTATGGTTTCAGTGGCGACCCGGTGTATGTGTCAGGTACGATAGAGCTACCAGTCCGGTTCGGCACAGCCCCTTAGGAAGCAGAAATAATGGAAAAAAATTTTGTAGTATAAGTGGATTCGGCCTACAACGCCATATTGGGAAGGCCGACATTAGCAGCATTACAGGCAGTGTCGTCTATACCTCACTTCAAAATCAAGTTTCCTACAATCGAACGGATCGGAGAGGTAAAAGGTGATTTGGACATTGCTCAAGGTGTTATCGAATACTTTGATTTCCTCGGGGGTCGGGGTCACCAATGAAAGCAGATAATGGCCATCGAGATAGAGCCATTCACCGAGAGCAAAGATCTTGAACCCATGGCACTTTACCGACGGAAGAAGAGCGAAAGATGTGGAATTGATACCGGGAATCCGGAAAAGCCGATCAAAATTGGGGGTGATTAATGTAATCGCTACTGAACAGTGCCGGTGGACTTGCTTCGGGTGTATGCCGATATCTTCGCATGGGATCCTAGTGATATGCTCGGACTAAGCGAATCGGTATCGCTGCATAGACTCATCTGACGACCAAGAGGAAACCAAAGATCTGAGAAAGAAGGATCTTCGCCGGAAAGGCAGAAGATCATAGATGAAGAGATCACTAAACTACTGGAGGCGGGGTTCATCTTCGAGATCGACTATCCCGAATGGCTGGCGAATGTGGTTTTAGTTCAAAAGCAAAATGGGAAGTGGAGGTTGTGCATCGACTACACGGATCTGAATAAGGCATGCCCAAAAGACTTCTATCTTCTACCCAACATAGACCAGCTGATTAATGCCACTTCGGGGTATGGAATGTTAAGTTTCATGGACGCTTTCTCGGGATATCACCAAATCTCAATGCACAAGGATGATATCCCGAAGACTAGCTTTATCACTCATCGGGCTATATATGCGTATCGGAATATGACCTTCGGATTACTAAACGCGGGGGCAACTTATCAATGGATGATGAACTTCGTATTCAGAAAACAGCTAGGTCGGAGTATGGAAGTGTACGTGGACGACATGATCGTAAAAAGCATGTCAGTCTGGGATCATTTGGAAGACTGAAAGACCGCTTTCAAACAATGAAGCGCAACACAAACCGAGACCTACTCGACCAAATGTACCTTCGGTTTGGGCTCAGGAAAGTTTATGGGATACTTGGTCAGCAAAAGGGGAATTGAAGCCAACCCAGAGAAGATTTCGGCGATCTTAGACATGGAATCTCCAAAGACATTCATAGATTTGCAGAGGTTGACGGGTCGGATAGCTGCACTTCGGAGATTCGTGTCAAGGTCAGCCGAAAGATGTTTACCCTCTTTTGACACTCTCAAGGGGCCGAAAAATGATAAGAGTTTCCAGTGGACTTCCGAGTACGAAGATGCGTTCCAATGGATCAAGAAATATCTGAGTTCGGCACCGTTGTTGATGAAACCGTTCCCTTCGGAACCTTTGTACTTGTACTTGGCAGCAAGTCCAATGGCAGTGAAGGCGGCGTTGGTAAGAGACAAATGAGGAAAACAGTTTCTGGTGTATTATGTCAGCCATATTCTTCGAGATGCAGAAACAAGATACCCGAATCTGGAAAAATTCGCATATGCCCTAATCGTTGCGAGTAGGAAGCTTAGGCATTATTTCCAAGGTCGGGTGGTGGTGGTGTACACTGATCAGCCGTTAAAGAAGATATTGCATAAGCCAGATGTATCGGGACGACTAGCAGCATGGGCGATGAAGCTAACACAATTTGCTATAGAGTACCATCCCCGAACGGCGATCAAGGGTCAGGCATTGGCGGACTTCATCGTGGAATGCTCTTTCACAGAGCCAGATGTGAATACAGTGGCCGAAGCCCAACAAAGGCCGACCTCATGGAGTTTGTACGCGGATGGATCATCGACCGCAAATATCAGTGGAGCAGGGGTCATTCTGACAAGTCCCAAAGGGTTCAAAGTCCAGCAGGCCATACGATTTCAGTTTAAGGCCACGAACAACGAAGCAAAGTACGAGGCCATCCTAACAGGAATACGGTTGGCCCGAAGCTTAGAGGTACAGATGTTAGTCATCTACAGTGATTTGCAGCTGATGGTCAAGTAGCTGTCCGGTGAGTATGAGGCTCGGGGGGCAAGAATGTCAAAGTACCTGGCCGAAGTAAAGGATAAGCTTGCATACTTCGCATCGCACAGTTGTCAGGGGGTGGATCGGTCAGATAATACGATAGTAGATGTCCTAGCGAGATTGGCAACCACCGAAGCAAGCTCCTTCAACGGATTGGTATACCTGGAGGTCTTAGAACGACCCAGTGTTCCGAAGACAGAAGTGCTAGCTCTAGACCGACTTGACTGCTGGCTCATGCCTTATATTTCCTACATGGCAGACGGGGTTCTACCTTCAGACCGAATCCTTGCGAGAAAAATCAAGCATTGAAGCTCAAATTTCGTACTCATTGACGAAGATCTGTACCGAAGGGCTTTTAGTTCTCCCTTACTCAAATGTTTAACCCCGTCAGAAGCGGACTACACACTTCGGGAAGTACATGAAGGGATCTGTGGGTATCACATGGGGGCCAAGTCACTGACACACAAGATTTTGAGGCAGGGGTATTATTGGCTGACTATCTATACGGAGATCAAGGAATTTGTCAGAAGGTGTTCCAAATGTCAGCTGAACAGCACCATCCCACATCAGCCTCCCAAAGTGTTGTATTCAGTCCTATCCTCGATTCCCTTTGCTATATGGGGAATCGACATCCTAGGGCCTCTGCCGAAGGCCAAGGGACAAGTTAGCTTTATGATCGTGGCTATCGACTATATGACAAAGTGGGTCGAAGCCAAACCACTGCAAAAGATCACCGAGCAAGAATGCCTAAAGTTTTTCAAAGAAAGAGTGGTTTATCGTTTTGGTATCCCGATGGCAGTGGTCTCCGACAATGGCAGACAGTTTGTGGGGTCTAAGTTTGAAGGTTTTCTGAAAGAGTTGGGAATTCAGCACTGCAAGACTTCAGTCGCCCACCCTCAATCGAATGGTCAAGTAGAAGTGACCAACCGAACCTTGCTCAACGGAATGAAAAGAAGGTTGGACGAATTGAAAGGTCGGTGGCCCGAAGAGCTACTATCTATTTTATGGGCATACCGGACTACTTCGAGGACTATAACTGGGGACTCTCCGTTCTGACTGGCATACGAAACCGATGCACTCATACCAGTCGAGATCGGGTCCCCTACTCTTCGAGTAAGTCAGTATAAAGAACTATACAACAATGAAGGTTTAAAACAAATTTGGATCTCTTGGAAGAAGTTCGGGACTCAATGTGATGAGGTCAAGCTATCTATCGCCAAAGAAACGACTGAAACTATAATCGGAAGGTGAAGCCAGGAGGTTTGCGATGGGAGATTTAGTCCTCCCGAGTCGAGGCATCAACCCCCCGAACAACTGGCAAGTTAATGCCTAACCGGGAGGGACCTTATGAGGTGGTAGAGGTCTTGAAGCCGTACATACCTAAACCGAGCAATGGATGGTTCGGAAGTAAAGAATACATGGCATGTTGGAAGACTTAGAAAATTTTACCAGTAATAGTTATGTCATTCTTTTCTTTATCCATGTAACCTTTCAATCTTAAATGAAATAAATGAAAGTTTTCTTTGGAGATGCTTAACTTCATCTATATTCATATAACTCTTAGTACTCGAACGGATAAACTTCGGACACAATCCGATCAGAAGGTTCGGAAAGACACCACTGATCGAGATAAGTCACGAGTATAACTGATTGAGAAAATTGTAAATTTTTTATTCAGACAAGCTTAGGGCACTATCCGATCAAGAGGTTCGAAAAGATACTACTGATCGAGATATGTCATAATTATAACTGATTACAAAGATTTATGGACAAAATACTCTATTTTATTTATACTTGAACATTTTTACAAAGCCCGGTCACTTACGATTTGGGCGAAGTACAAATAAAAAGGAAAATGAAAAAGTACAAAAATTACAAGTCCTAACAATATCTATTCGGGAGGTGGGTCATCTTTGGCTTCAGATTCTTCGTCGGAGGAATCAAGGATGGAGGCATCGAGCCCAACAGAGGTCAGTTTAGCCCGAGCGTTCTCACGATAAGCTTCATAACCATCACCAAACTGGGCCATGACCTTCTCGTTCAAAGCGTTTGACTCTTCGAATTCGACAATGGCTTGCTGCTGGGCCTCGACGATCTTCTCGGGGAAAGTGTTGACGGTGGCTATTAAATCATTGTTCGTTCCGATCACTTGCATCATTTTGACATGCATCTCGGAGAACTTCTCAGTGATGGCGTCAACAGCTTTCTCCCGATCCTTGACGTTCCCATATAGGCGATCCCTCTCCTCCAGAAGTATTGCATATTTCTTTTTGAGCTCCTCAGAATGGCGTTCAGCTCGGGATGCCTTATTTCGGGTCTCGGCATGGAGATCCCGCTCCTTCTTCAGTCACTCGCGAGCCACCAACCTCTCGCTTGACATACACGTCGTCCGTCTTTAAATTGAACCTCCTTTTTCGTGGTTCGGGCCAGGGGAGGAATGGATCATGCGAGAATGGCGTTATTTCAAACAAACACATACATCGTAAATCAAGTAAAAATACAAGTTTACAACAAAGAAGATAAAGTTTACTCTAAGTTACGACATCGAGCCCGAACGTAGGCTACAGTACTCCTCGGAAGAGAATCCCTTAAACCGTTCGTTATCGCCCGAAAGCTTAAAGTGATCGAACAGATTGAACGGGAATACTTCCGAGAGACTTTTAGGCCAACAAGTGGTTGGCGAACTGTGGGAGGAGCTTGGTCCCAGATAGGGTAAGCGATGTTGGGGTTCGTGATATAGCAATTGGTTGTTCAGTCTGTTGTGGTTTAGGGTCTTCGGTGAGCCGCGGTTTTTTGGATCGAGGTTCGAGAGGAGCCTCTTCGGTGTCCTCCGAATCCTCGATCACCTCAGTTTGAGAAGGAGGTGGCGGAAGGTTCGGCTTCGGGAGAGTTGACAAGACGACCGCGGTGGGAACTTTGGAGGCCGGCTTGAAAATTTTTTAGACTTCTTCAACAGAGCCACCTTCTCCGCTTGACTCATCTTTAACGCCACCTTGTTGCTAGTCGGGGGGTCGGGGCCTGATGTGGATCCCACCGACAGCTCGGTGATGGGGATGGTTTCTTCTTCAGCCGCCTCGTTGGTGACCGGGAGGCGAATTGGTTCGATTGTGATAGGAAGAGGAGTTAAGGACTCAGCGGCTCCATCGGGCTTGAAAATCGTCACTGCACAGAAACAGACGGGTTAAGTCATAAAACACATGAGAAGAAAGAAGAGAAAATAAGAGTGAAATTTTTCGATCAGCAAGGAGACACTTACAGCCGTGTTTGTATAACCAGGCCTCGTTGGATAGAACTGCCAGACTCCAATCGGTCTTGCTCCACCTTTTATAAAAAGATTTAAAGGCGTCGGCTCTATCCTTCGGGAACTTGGACACCTTAGCCAAGGGGTCCTCAGGATGGGCCCATTGAGGGAGCAGTCGGAGGTTGGTTCCCCTGGCGAAGAACCACTTGTCATGCCAACCTTTGTTGCTCAAAGGGGTCTTGACGGGAGCGGTTCGGGTGGGTCTTTTATTTAATTATTTCAAACCAGGCTCTTTCGACCCGGTTACAGTGAATAGGGCGAAGAAAAAGTCGAGACCTGGAGTGATCCCGATTTCTTGACACAAGGTGATAAAAGAAACTAAATGTATGTATGAGTTCGACACCAGTTGTGCGAACCTGATCCCCGCAAAACAGAGGAAGGAAGAGATGAATTCATGAAGGGGGAACCGAACCCCATATTTTAGAAGGTATAGGGGGACGGCCACCCATTCGCCTTCGAGCCTCCAAAACATTTTTTCATCAGGATTGGGTGCCCGAAGCTTATATTCTTGGGGGATTTTGAAAAGGGTTCGGATGTCTGGGATTTGAGAAGATGTGATGGTGGAGGGGGTGTGGAGATGAGAGAACTCTTCACTGGAATGGTAGGCGTTTTGGATTTTGGCTTCGACATTTATCGAAGTGGGCAAGGTCGAGGAAGTGGTGATATCAATAGGAGTCACCGACAGATCGACCGGAATCAGGTCGCCGGTGGTGACGGATGGAGGAATTGACTCATTGGCAGAAAGAGGAGTGCTAGAATTAGCCATTTGGGGGCGATTGGAAGGGAATAAGACACATATGTGAACTTTTAGGAAGAAAGCGGACAAGAATGAAGCTCGAAAGCAAGTGGAATGGTTAAAATCAGCAGGAATAAGAAGGAATTAAGAACGGAGTACTCATGAAATCGCTTCTTACCGAAAAAAATTTGAACAGATTTACGTGGTGAGAAGATTCTCGAAAAGTGATAATGAGGGGAAGAGGGGTTTTATAGGTGTAGGTGCATCGTTCCCAAGGCGGCGCTTAATAAATACTCAAGGTGGGACCAGGCATAGAAAGGCGTGCATCGTTTTGAGAATCGAGGACAGACCGTTTGGCTTCCCCAGACAACTCATCATTAGCTATCGTGACCTTTCGCATACCTGACCTCTCAAATCTCTAATTATAAATATATTATAATCAGAGACTGGGGGGTAATGTTTGGGAGCGCGTTTTATGAAACTTTAAAGTGGTAGAAGGCCCTGACATTAGAACTCCATTTACGAGGTCATTGAAATGAAGCCCATGGAAAGGATGGTGGTGTTCGAATTGACGTCCGAGTCCTTCCGGGCCGAGCCTCACCTTGGGGATACTTTCTGGGGTTCGGTGTCCCAGTCCTTTAAGTGGGATCGTAACCTGTCGTGTGGAGTTCGGGTCAGCCTTGAGTCCTTTGGTAGAAGCCCGATTTAATGGTGGGGTTGTTTGGGCTGCAGCGGTGGGCTCTCATGCGTGCAGAGTTCAGGATCCTAATCATAATTGAATAAAGTAACTCCAAAGATAGTGGTTGGATTGGATTCCACTTGCACCTTTTAAGGAGATTGTGTTGGACCCAAGTTATGGTAACTATCATGACTAGGAGCCTTAATCCGACTCGGAGAAGGATTCTAAGGTGGAGAGATACTATAAATATAAGGCCAATGTTACAATTAACGTGTAATACCTACTTTTGAAAGCACTAAACACTTAGCCTCCATTGTTAAACTCAGAATTCAGCTTTATTTATTCTCACACCGAGCTATCCCCGGCAAAGACAAGTCGAAAGCTTCTGTGTGATCTGTTATTGTGGAGGTTCTAGCACGTGGATTCTGTGATTGGACGCGCCGGCAAAACTTGGCGTTAACAGTGCTAAGGATTCAAGTGAAATTGCTAGTGCTATGGCCTGTTTAGTTTGGGGGAATAAAATGAGCCGAAAGAAATATTTATTTTTATGTTTGGTTTCTTTTTTAAAAAGGGGAATGAATGAGAATTTTAATGGAATACCTAATCATATGTTTAAAAGAATGATTATTGTATCAGGATGAATAAAGATTAATCATTCCATTCTAATCGACAAACTTAAAAAAAATAAATTAAACTATATCGATCAAAATTATGTAGTTTCTCGTTTAGAAATAAGAATGTTCATTCTCATTCTCATTCTCATTTTAATATTGTAATCAAACAGACTATTACTGTTAGAGTAACTGAGCCGAAAATAAAAGAGAATATCAAATCGAAATTAAAGAGACCAAAGGTGATCGATAATCTATTGATAATGTCACATTTTTTTTTATTATTGTAAAAGTTCACTAAATGAAGGTAAATTTTTCTCAAGTTTTTTTATTTCTTCCCTAAGTTCCCCCTAGGGGACATTAATTATGATTACAATGTATTCCTATAATTATATACATAGTGACATTTAATTTTTTAATTAATTTACTATAATTTTTATTGATACCTTTGAAACTATTCCTCCCCAAGACATAGGCTATTAGAGTTTAGTGTATTTGGAGCTTTAAATTCACTATATCATTTTTATTCATTGGGCACATTTAAAGACAATATTTGTGAAATGATTAAAGTTTGTTTGGAATTAAAAATAAAATTTTAAATGGTTTGAATTTTAGAAACACAATCAAAGGAATAAGGACAGAGTAGTATGTATCCGGCCGGGCCGGCAGCATCGTAGGGAGAGAAGTGTTGGCCACCCCACACCCACAATGCAAAAATAAACCCGACAGCGAGAGGGAGACCTTCGTCCGGGAAAAACGGGATGTATTCTAATTTTTAATTTAATTCACCTTCACACAACACAACTCAGTGGGTCATCCCTCACATGCCTCCATGTGAGTGAGACTACTCCGTTCTCTCCTCTCCTCTCCTCTCCTTTCCTTTCGTGTAATCCATTGATCCCTCCCCTCCCCTTAAATTAATTTTTCTTAACCCATTGGATTCTCCTTTTCCTCACCCTCATCAAAATACGTGTATTCCACCTTCCACCTATTTTTTCAATTCATACCTTCTTTTTGGACATAAGAAAAAGACTTTTTTTTGTTCTTGAGTTTGTTAATAAAAGACAAGAAATATTTCTTCCTATTTGAATTTGAAAACTAAATGGCACAAGTAATTCTTTATTTTCACTATTTTACTCTCTACATAATAAACACATTAAAATTAATATAAAAATAACTTAGAAATTTAAATGCTAAACAAATAGGTGTTTTTTTAATAAACACAAGAACAACATGAAAAAAAAACTCTAAATTTTTTTTATCATCTTTTTTTTTTTTTTTATTATTGTTAACGCCAAGATCTTTTGTCACGTCCCAATCACGTAAAACGTCCTGATCCTGCAACGTAAACACAATAAACACCACAAGCTTCGATGATTAAAATCCGGGAGATATAAATTTCGGCGTGAGAAAGATATATGAGTTCACGAGGTTTATCGAAAACGGATTTATATCGCTAGTGTATTGAGATAAAGAGATAATAATAATAATTCTCTGTGTGTATTCTAAAATGAAGAAGTGTATGAACGCACTTTCTTGGTGAAGACTTCCTCATAAGTTATACTCTCTTTCTTCGAATTCATCGTCTTGCCACTACTACCCGACATACCCCCTTTATTTGATGGGTCATAGCCGATCGCATGTAGTTTATCCACCGCTTTCATTTGGTCATCATTATTACTGGCCGAATAGGTTATGATCCCATCCACATTAATGCATGGCGGAGTTCTTTAATCAACCGTCTAAATGCTTTTTCATCATTACTAGTCAAAGATGTAGATATTAAAATGTCCAAAGGATTGATCCACCGACCGGCTTTGCTTTATAGTTTAAAAAGAAAATAATAAGATAACTCAGAACTTTAAAGATTTTCACAGTTCACCAATAAAGGCCCAAATAGAATACTTAAAAAGAAAAGTTCTCAAAGACAATCTTACCAAAAGAGTTAAAATATCATGACCCAACAATTATAAATCAAGTTTTCTATTCCTTTTTTTTCATCCAAAACTCTGAAATATATAGTGTTAATTATTTTGTACCGATCCTGCTAATTATTAAACATACTATTTAGAAGCATTTTCATCCAACAATATATATAGTTCGGTTGCAATCACCAAGATTAATTACTCCTTTTAATTTGAAATGTCAAAACAAAAGCTTAAGATCAACTATAGTTAATTTTGAACCAATAAAAATGGCCAATTTCACTTGTGGATTCCTTTATAAGTAATGTTCTTATTATAATTTTGTGTTGAAAATTAAGACGAAACTAGCTATTATGTTCCCTTATGGCATAAGTATAAATTAAATTGATTAATATATTGATAAAATAAATTATAATGATATATTACATGTTATTTATGTGTTCCTTTATATTTAATAAATAAATTAAACATAAACTTTGTGATTGTGTAGACTTGGTATAATGCCGAGAGAACAAACAAAATACCTATAAATTTGGATGAAATTATATAATGTCATTGTTTGTGGTTAGATATGTAACGTTATTTAATAAAATATATCATGAGGTTATAAAAAAGTAAAACGACAGCAATAGCGTGAATGCATACCACCGCTCACAATTATTTATTTTTAATGTAATTTAAGAGACTCTTAGACTATTTATCTATAAATTAATTAAATTTAAAAGAAAAAAAGTAAAATACTACTCTATTAATTGTTTTGAAATTACCTACACACAAAAAATGAGAAAGAAAAACAGCCATTCACATGCACTAGAAGCGCGTGGTGAGTGAAATCTCTTTCCTTATAAGTAGACAGATCTGAGGGAAGGTATGGGGACCACTATTTGTGCCCCCACTAGGGTTACTATTGCCGTTCGATCGTATGACTTTTTTATACTCATTCATTTTATCTAAAAATAAAAAATATCTCATTTGTAATTATTTTAAATATTAAAGATATAATTTTATTTCATATATAAAATCTTAAAAATAATAAGTTATTAATTTATAGTATGATATGATAATAAAATTATAATAAAAAATTTAAAGACATAATGTTATATATTTTATACTACTACTATCATTAAAAAATAAACACCTTTTTTTAATAAATAAAATAACAAAAAAACTCTTTTTATAAAATAAAGGAAATAGTATTTTATATAAGATATTGTTATATGCACATCTAAATAAAGGAGAGCATTATTTCTATATATATTTTTTGATATAATTTTCACAAGATTCCTTCTCCTATGAAAGTAAAATTCACTGTTTATGTGAGATAAAATAGAATTATGTGAAAATATCAAAATACATGTAGTCCTAAATAAATAGTTACACAATTGGTCATACATTAATTTTTGTATCCTATAATACAACGTACATTACAATTCATATAAATATATATGCAACTATTAATTTATATACATTTATCGGCCTTTCTTTATATATGGAGTAACCTTTATGCTTAGGAAAACACTATTTTTATATATTTTTGATATTTTTATATGGTCTTTTTTTACATGAAAATTAGATTTTATATAAGAGAAGATGATTATATAAAAATATCAAGAACACATAAAAAAAAATATAAGTTTTAAGCTTATATAAGTAGCTAGTAATGAATTAAAATAGGTGTAATTAATGGGGATGAAACAAACAAACAAACTTGTAGTCAGTCAGCTTGAAATTTTAATTTATTAAAGGTGGGTAGCTAAGGTAGAGAGTACTGGGGAAAGAAGGGGTTTTAATTCAGTTTCTTATTCTACAACCCCAATATTCTTCTTGGGATTGGTGGTAAAAAGATCACCTCATCTCTCCTATAAATACCGCCTCATCCCCTTCCCCTAAACATACCCTTAATTCTTCCTCATTATTTTCTCTCTGTATATATAATAACAACCTTAGATAAACATATAGTACCAGTAGTACAAATGGTTGTCTTTGTGTTCTTCCACAGCTTTCTTGAACTGCATCCATCATTCAACCTACCCGGCCGGTTGGTTGCCGCAGTTCAATAAAGCTGTGGGAAGGTACAGAGAGGATCAACAAATTAGATTACCCCACAATTTATCAAAATTTGGTTCTACCTATCTGTTCCACGTACGGTATATCTCTCAGTTTCCATCTTGATTTTCATTTGCGCTACAGATCTGTATGTATATATATATATATATATATATATATATATATATATATATATATATATATGATGCATGCTCTTTTGGTAACTTTTGGTGGTAAATTCATTAGAATTATCAATTCTGCTTGGCACTAATAAATAATTAATGCAAGTAGTGTTTGGTTAGAAAAGGATAAAAATTAGTCCTCGACCTGGCCTGGTGTGAAATTAAAACTCGAGGAATTATTTGGGTTGTGTAATGTAGATCTTACATATATACTTCACCATTTCTCTTGACTTGATCTCATATTCTGATAATTAATACTAGATTCAGTTATATATATATATATATATATATATATAAAATTAAACTTTCACTTATTACAATAGTATGTATCTTAAATGTAATTCTCCTCCCATTATGTCATTAATTTGATTCGTATATATACACAATTCTACATAATAGTAGTAGTATATGAGTAGTATATTTCATAAAAATTAGAGGATTGCAGTTAATACAAATTTTTTACTAGATTTGGTGATACACTCAGTTTCCTTCCCAATTCTCTCTCACGCACACACATGAAAAAAAAACTTTTAATTAATTCTTCGATCTACTGTGTCCTTTGATTCATGCACCTCACCATGAATACCAAAAACATACAGTTGGAAAGATAAATTGATAATTAAGAAAAGGAACATTATATATATATATATATATATATATATATATATGCTTTAATTGGCAATGCATATGTGTCCTGGGCCATTGCTTTAGTTACGTATATACACAATTGGTTGTATTAATCACTGAATATAACATTAATTTTTTTGAATGAAAAACATCTTCATACATTACATTTCATGATTATATACACATTAGGGTTAGAGTATATACACATATGTTCATTTTTATTCCAGCATTTCCTACATAATTTATTTTATTTTGTGAGAATAAGATAAAGTAGATGGGACTCATGGACCACAACGTTGACATTGCTCTTTTCATCAGCTCGCGCGGTTAATTATACAAGTCTTAAAGCCTCAACATAAATTAGGTGAAACGTGTATGTTATAGATAATTAGAGTATACAAATATATAGATAAAAAATAAAAACTAGCTTGCTTTATATATTAATATAATTACAGGAGACAATATATAAGTGGTTCTTATTTTTCTCTACATACTTAGGTAAAAAAGACAAAACATTGCACGTTTTCTCTTACTTAGGCTGACATGCCTAGATTCAGATCCTAGTGTTTTCTTTGCCCCGCTAGTAGCTACTCCTTGGATGGTATATATAACAAACATAATTTATTATAATTATTATTGTTGTTGTTTTGTATATGGATTATGGTTGGTCCAAACTTATGACCAGAACAAGACTAGAAGTATTGATCCATTTAAATACTATTATTGTTATTAATTTAACCCAAGTTTCATTTTTAGTTGCTTGTGTGCATGATTACATATATTCAGTTCATTAAACTGGTGGCAATATTACTTCGGTTGGCCAGATTCACAGATGATATATGATTAATTAATTAATTAGGCAATGATCTGAATTTTCCAGTTCATGCACCACTGCTAGCAGCTTTTAATGGATATATATTCATCTTATATGTATGTATGTATGTATATATATATATATATATATATATATATATATATATTGATCTGCAAATTGTGATTTCATCGCTGTATGAATCATCTTTAATTTAGTTTAAGATAATCCAATTATTGTACGTTGGTTGTATTGCTTCTTTTTGTTTTTCCAGCGTTATGGCAAGGAGGAGTTGGATGTTTAATTTCTACATACATACATACATCTGCTGTACTTTAGAGGGTCAAGCTTTTAATTTGCAGTGATAGTACTGTTGGTTTAAAGTTAAACATAAGGGAATAATTAATTAATATGGATGTGATTAATTTAACGTATGAGAACAGCCGCGCGCGCGCCATGATCTGTCATCTAAGTGAAAAAGGCTGGCATTTCTTTGTCTTGATTTGTTTATGTTTCTTTTGGATAGTATATGGAAAAGGTGGAGGAGTTCAAAAGATAAGATTAGACACCTTTTGTTTGTTCATTGCTTTTGTGTATATATAAATATATAATACAAATCTGGCTGTTGATTTTGTTGTCTTAACAACTGTTAATGTCTTTGTTCATGGTATGATCTGGCTGCTTGTTTTTATTTTTAGTATATATGATATGATTAATATAACTCGATCCAAAAATGAAAACATAGCAATGATATACTAGTACTACTAAATAGATACATATGGCACATGAACATATTACGAATTAATTAATGCAGAAAATTAATTATGATTGATGATATATATATATATATATATATATATATATATATTTCAGCTAGCACTTGGACTTCCTTGGGATGTGGTAATGTATGGGAAAGGTAATTTGGGCATTAAAGCTAGCTAGACGTCCGTACTAGTACTACATTTCTATTACTTGAATTCGAAGCAAGGTTCAATGGAGGACCTGTGATCGAATTGAACATGCAAGTCCAATGTTGTTGAATTCATTAATTATATTGTGCCTCAAAAATTAATACTACATTCATCAACAATAAATTCATTATAGTAATTCTTGTGAATGATGATGATGATGATGTATACTACTCCATATGTTTGATAGTGATGATTAACACCATTCTGTTTTTTCATATATATTTCATGGCTATATATATATGTACCAACACTTGGTAAATCTTGTTCTAGCTTTAATGGCAAAGAGCCCTTGTCTATTTCATGGTCAACAAAGGTGCCCTCAACATGGGTTTTTTGCAGTATGATCAGATGAATATTTTAATTTAATCAATCGATCAGTTGGTTGGTGGCAATGTTTTATATATATAGTAACATTGGAATAATATTAATAATAATAATAAAATAGAGAAGAATATATAGTGACATATGTAGTGCATTATTGGTTATCGATGTATGACGTTTTCTCTCAGTTACAAGGTTTGTTTTAGACACTCTTATGGAGTATATAGTTTCGGATTTAACTGGTAGATATCATCAGGCATGTGTGCGTCTATCTTTGATAGATGCTGAATGCAGTCACTGTTTTTTGCTGTTAAACTGCTGGCCTGTTCTAACTTGAATTTACTTTCTTTTTATATTTTTAATATTATATTAAATGATATTAAGGATCAAAAAACTAAGTGTATGTATGCATAACAGAAAAATACCCTTAATCCTCTAGCTAATGGCTAAAGGTTTTCTTTAAAATAAATAATCAATTACAAAATATTAAAAAAACAGACTTCACAACAATCTTGAGCACACAGACCGGCCCCTTTGAGGAAACCTCCTTCTTTGAACAAACAAGATCAAAAATTGAGATCATGAAAAGGAGCACGTAGAACTAAAACTAATGATGTTTAGCTAAAACAATATAAATCAAGACTTTTGGAATAGCTAAAGAGATGTGATCTAATATTTTCAGCAATATATAGTAAGCTTGAGTGTTTTATTTGTTTTTCCATAATTGGTTAAACTAAAAAAAAACTGTTAAAAGAATAGAGAATTTAAAACTTTAGTTTTCTAGTTTATTTGATCCAAACAAACGGATCTTAATAATTTGAAAATCTATTTTAGGAGATATGAATGAATAATACATAGATTTTCTAAAACTTCAAAATCCGTTATGAAGGAAATATACATACATACATACATGGAAGATAATTCAAACAGATTTTCCCATGATACTAGTATATTATATTATTATATAGTAGGACCTTTAGTCGTTGTGATAATAATTAATCTGTTAGGATAACAAAATAAAGTTTCCAGATTTTTATATCTCTTTCAAATTCGTTGGTTAAAAAAGGAAAGTTCCTTGATTTTAGGAAACCAACAAAAAGATTATATAGATAGATATAAAAGCTTCTTTGAATAAATATAAGTGTTAACGTCAAGATCTTTCTCCACGTCCCAATCACCAAGACGCATCCAATATCCCGCACAGATTCAATGAGTCAACACTTTAAAGCTTGTGGCTTTGGACCGTCGAGGATAGCTCCCAAGTGAGAGTCAAGATCTGACGATCACAAGGTCAACAATGGAGAAAAAATATTATCTAATGCCTGAGAGAGATAGAATTAGAATTATCTTGAAAATGTGTATTACTTACCCTCTTATGTGATCTTAGCCCCATCGATACTCCACTCCCGGTTTGCATCGTACCATCCACCATCTCTCCCGACACCTTTTCCCTCACTTCCTATTCATTTCACCAAAAATAAATAGTCTCTTTCACACTTTCTCTTTCTTTGTTTGCCACCGCCACGGTC
The DNA here is from genome assembly GCA_020205615.1 of Panax quinquefolius. NCBI lineage: Eukaryota > Viridiplantae > Streptophyta > Magnoliopsida > Apiales > Araliaceae > Panax > Panax quinquefolius. The sequence continues at coordinate 22,122,262 of CM035161.1, forward strand.
ATCGAGTCCCATCCTCATTAATGCCATGCAAAGAAAGTGGCGAACCAATAGTCAATGTCATTTGGCATAATGATTCTTTGGTCAAAGTTGGGTTAAGTGACAATTTGTATAATGGGCCAATTTAATGACTAAACCCAATAATGGAAATGACCCAAGTGGCCGGATCCAACCAGGGACCTAGCATAACATGATCCAGGGAGGAGCCCATAAGTTCTACCCGATAAGGAAAAGGATTATGGCTAACATTTACACCTAGTCTTATATTAAGCGGGTGTTTAATGAAAGACTATAAACAAAAGATATAGGCAGGGGACGTAACAAGCTATGATAAGTCATAAGAGATCTAAAGTGAAACTTGCCAAAGCCCATCAAAATCGACCCAAATTGTTATCAAGTACAGAAGTGGGAAGCCCAATAGACGCAAGCCCACATAGGTGAAGATATTTAGGTCTAAAACGGATGAAACCTCTTCCCATTCATCATCATTCACGATTGAATTAAATGTGCCGCCCCTTAATTACCGTAAGTAAGCTGTCGATATAAAAGGTAAACTTTACCAATTAAAGCGGTTTTACTGCTTAATTCAAAATTTGAACCTTAGAGCTTTCTTTTCTCTGCAAACTTCTTTCTACGCTTCACAAAATCTTAACAATGGTGGCCAAAAACCCCGGCCAAAACTCTCCCCTTCGTGCAACTCCTATCAGTATCGTTTCTCCCAACCCAAACCCTAATCAAGAGGGTTCGAGTTCCAACCCCCAATCAACCACCATGGGGGGAAACCCTTCTCTGATCTCCTCTGCCTCTGATTTCTTTAAGGATGGGGAACAATTCCCTCATGCCAACATCCGGTCCTCAGTCACGGAATCTGAGATATGTATGCTCAGGACTCGTTATCAGATTCCTGACATGTACGCGATAAGGGCCCCTGCTCCTGAAGAGCGTATGTACCAGCGACCGGACGGTTGGGTCGCCATGCCTGTCATCACTTTTCTGGAAAAGGGGGTTCGCCTACCTCTTCATGTCTTCATCATTACCCTCCTAGGGTTTATAGGAGTGGGCTTTGCCCAGTTAGTGCCCAACTCCTACACCCACATCCTGGCATTTATTGCCTTCTGCCATGAACTAGGGATTGCTCCCTCTGTCGATATCTTTTTCACCCTCTTTTACTGCTTTGGTAGGTCTCGAGCGAGGCTTCAAAATGTTAAGCAAGCAATCTCCTCGACCCAACACCAGGTTGAGAGAGATCCACGATGGATACTCCTTCCAAAAATGAGGTTGGCATGAGAAGTGGTTTTTCATCACGGGACTGAGATTTCTTCTCTTCGGTGGACTACTTCGACCGGGTCTCTGCGACTTTGGAGACATATCCAAGAAGGGCGGGTGAGGAGATGGCGGACTTTCTTGAGGAAGATTCCTCCAAAAAATGGAGTTTCACACTTCACGACCAAACAAGCTGGTTATCTGAACCACAAATGTAAGTTTTGAATAACTTTGTAACATAATTTACGAGCTATATAAGTGATACTGAGTTTACGTCGTGGTTTTTGCGGTGTCTCTGATCAAACCGAAACTCCCACAGGTGAGAGACACGGAAGATTTTTGCGGGAGGATGAATGCGAGATCTGAGTGAAGAAACATCCGTAAGAATCTTCCCGAGTTAACCCCCTACCACCGATCCACCAACTTCTTCCTTTCAAACCCGCGAAACCTCAAACCAGCGAACCCAACATACCCGAAGAAAACTCGGACCTCGCAAGAAGAAAGAGATCCGCCAAACGATCCAAAACCACCTAATCGAAAACAAACCACGAAAGTGACCTCAAACACTTCCAAAGCAACCCCCAAACAACCTTCTCAACCAACCCCCAATCCTCCAACCTCACGAACCTACCCCCGGTGAGGAGGAGCCTACTCGATATTCCTTTGCGCGATCGGGCTAAGGTCCTTCGTGTAAAGAAAATAAGAACCAAGATAACCCCCATTTTGCCAGAAGAGCTCAGAGTCCTACCTCTTGGTAATCACTCCTCAAACCACATCCATAAACCCATATGCTGACGATGAACCAACCGGGTCGGTCCTCACTCCTTCTCGAAAAAAAAAACCATGATCGCGGCCACCCTTGTTCATCTCTCCTCTGCCTTGACTCTCCCGAACGCATTCCTACCCGATCCCTTCTCCCGAAACCATACACGCAGACCCCTCACCAATTCGCGATGAACCTCCGCCTCTCTCCTCCAAGACAACCAACTCACCGAAATCGATCGGGACGCCATGGCCTCCCCAAAATGTGTGCCTCGACTTAATGCCCATTTTCCTTCCAACTGCTTTAACACCTTTGTTAAGTGAAACCAAGCGATCATCGGTTCGAAGCAGTTCGAATGGGGATCTACTCGGCAAGGCATGAAATTACTTGGCGAAAAGGTAAACGAGTATCTTCTTTATTTACGAATTTATCTGCATACTTATATATCGGCCCGATCAAATAGTATTGGAAACACGTGAGCCCGATCTCGGTGTTCTTGGACGTCTTCGTCGAAGGTTTCTCAAGTAGAATCTGAAGAAGAGACCTTGAGGAAGGAGAATGCTATCTTTGAAGTCTACCTTGGCTAAGGAGAAGACTCAACGTGAATGCCTTCTTCATACAAATGAAGGTCTTCAAAAGAGTTAGCCCAAGCCAAGGAAGATGTGAAGGCCTCGAGGAAGAACTAAAGTCAACCAAAGCACAACCACGAGGAGATCGTCAAAATGAATGTTGACTTGGTTCGGAGGAGCCGAGATAAGGATGGAAGATTGAGGAATTAAAAGGCGATGCTAAGATCTGACCAAGACCATCCATAAAATTTGGAAGCAACAGAGACTACTCGTATGAATAAAGCGGCTCAAACTTCGAAGAAGAAATCCAGAACTCAAGGCTCTTGGGACCTTGGGCCTCCTTTAATCAAGCGACCTTCATGAAACAAAAATCACGAAGAATCTGCGGAACTTCAGACGACGAAATCAACGGGAAATAATGAAAATATACTCAAGAGATTACGAGCTTTCTTTGCAGAAGTCGTGGCAAGAAGAAGTTGTCTGCGACCCAACTTGGACCCATCCTTACTCGATTCTTGAACGACGAAGGCGAGCGCTGAAGTGATGTTCTGCTTTTGTTTTTACGTCTTTAATTTATAGTATTTGTAAGATTTATCCAATAGTGTAATTAGATTAAATATTAATGAAAATGGCTTCATTCCTTATGACTTGGTATATTTATTTTACATCGATACTCGAATATTTATTTAAGTGAAAAGATGCAAAACTCCTTCGTAAATTTGAACCCGAATCTGTTAAGTAACAACTAAACATGTCATGTAATCGGATAAGATGAAGTGTAAGAATGAAGCTTTCCGAACTCAACACTTAGAAAAAATTTAGATAATAAAGTAAAGGGATACTTATTAATTACCAAGTGTGAGACAGACACGCTTCATCGAGAATTTGTTTACCCGAAAAGGCCTAACAAAACCAAAAAGATGACATTTGCCTACCACGGAAGGGTCCGACAAAGTCTAAAGGATGACAACTTGCCTACCCTGACAAGGGCCCTAAAAGGTCTAAGTGTCGATAATTGTCTACCACGTAGGGCTCGACAAGGTCTTAAAGATGACACTTGCCTACCACGATGGGCTGACAAGGTCTAAGTGACCACTATCAAGAAGAAGTCGCCATCGAATGGCCAAATGAGTCCACCCGAACCTCCTAACACCAATGACGCGTTTGCCTACCACGAAGGGCTGACAAACTCATAAGGACCACCTGCCGAAAAGGCGCCATCGAATGGCCAATGAGTCCACCCGAGCCTCCCCAACACCAATGGCGTTTGCCTACCACGAAGGGCTGACAAACTCATAAGGACCACCTATTTGAAAAGGTTGTCATCGAATGGCCACGAGTCCACCACGAACCTCCTAACACCAATGACGTTTGCCTACCACGAAGGGCTGACAAACTCATGGGACCACCTTTCACGAAAAAGCACGCCATCGAATGGCCAACGAGTCCACACGAACCTCCTAACACCGTTGAATCGATCGTCGAAATGAAGACAAGATTTGTTAGAGAAAAAGGAACTTTTATTGATGATGACATAAATATTTACTGAGACTTCCAAAGTGTATTGACATCATTTCTCTTGAAAGTACTTCCTAAGCTCGCCAACGTGCCAAGTATTCTTAATTGTGACCCATCTAATGCTTTCAATCGATAAGTTCCGGCTTGACACCGATGATTTCATACGGTCCTTCCCATTTGGCATCGACTTTTCCCAAATTACGAGGTGTAGATGCTTGACTTCTCGAGGACAAAATCTCCTACTTGAACCTTGAAATTTTACCCCTTATTATAATGCTTGGCCAATCTTGACGATAAGTTTGCCAACTGATTAAAATTTGTTTTCTTACTTCTCAAGTAAATCAAGGTTGGCCTTAAGCCCTTCCTCATTATAGATCTCTCTGAATTGGTACCAAGACTTGGAGATCCAATTTCAAGCGGGACTAAGGCATCGATTACCATATAGCCGATCTAAAAGGTGAATCCCGTTGTAGTCCTCGGAGTAGTTCGATAAGCCCATAACACGCTAAGTAGCTCCTCGGCCATCCGCCTTGGCCGTCTAATCTGCGCTTGATCCCATTCGGTGAGTTGTTACATTGGTCACTTGAACTTGTCCATTTGATTGTGGATGAGCCACTAAAGTCTTTCTGTCTTTGAATCCCCGTTCTTTCAAAAATGCTTCAAATTTCGATCCCACAAATCAAGGTCCATTGTCCGATATTACCACCTTAGGAATCCGAAGCGAAATACTACTTGATTCTTTCAAAAATTTCAAGCATTCTGTTCGTTATTAACCTAAGTGGTTTTGCTTCTACCCACTTGGTCATTTAGTCGATGGCAACTATAACAAAACCCGACTTGACCTTTGGCCTTGGTAGTGGACCCGATATATCAACCCCCAGACGGTGAAGGGTATAGGAGATAAGATCGAATATAGCTCTTACGGTGGTGATGTGGGATCGATTTGTTGAGTTGACACTTCTCGCACTTTTGGCGTATTCGATCGCTTCTTTGAAAATGGTAGGCGATGAGTATCCTTGTCGAAGTACTTTATATAAAGTAATGATTTAGCCACCATATAGTCGCCACGAGATACCTTCATGTACTTCTCAAAGAGCATATTCATCTTCAGATGGAGTCAGACATTTTAGTAGTGGAGATGAGAAAGCTCTTGAAATGGATCCCCATCAATCGAAACAAAATTAGCACTTTTGTACTTGATTTTCTTAGCGAGCATCCGATCCAGAAGGTAAGGCGTCATCTGCCGGATACTCTATATATGGAGTCAACCAAAGAATTGGTTCGATCAATGCACATTACCGATTCATAAAGGACACTAGGATGTTGCAAAGTTTCTAAATAAACCGACCCATCAAAGACGTTAACATCCTTAGTGGCTAATTTGGAGAGTGCATCAGCAATTGAATTGTTATTACGCTCGACCCCATGAAACTCGTAGGATTGGAAATGCTGAAGTTGTTCCTTTAATTCTGTTAGATATTTGATCATTTTTGGGCCTCGAGCTTCGTATTCCCCAAAAAGTTACTTAACGACTAACTGAGAATCACTGAAGATGATTATTCTTTGCACTTCAAGACTCTTTGCCAGTCGTAACCCTGCAAGTACCGCCTCATACTCAGCTTCGTTGTTTGTCGCTTTGAACTGAAATCGATGGCTCATTGTACTTTGAATCCTCGGACTCGTCGAATAATCCTTGCTCCCATCGCGTCCGTGGTAGAAGACCCATCTGCATCTGACGTCCACGAACTCTCGCCTTCATTAAGAAGCGCAATCGCCTGTCCAGATCCTTGACCTGCTACAACTTCATCAGCTTCAGAAAACGAGCATTCAACAACAAAATCAGCCAAAGCTTGCCCTTTGATGGCGGTTCGGGGATGATATTCAATGAAAAATTGTGACAACTCCATCGTCCATGCAGCTAATCTCCCCGATACCTCAGGTTTGCCCATAATCTTCTTTAAAGGCTGATCTGTATATACTATTACCAATCTACCCTGGAAGTATTGCCTAAGCTTTCGACTAGCAGTTATTAAAGCAAAAGCAAACTTTTCAATGTTCGGGTACCTTGTTTCAGCATCCCGAAGGACATGGCTTACATAATAAATCGGGTGCTGCTTACCCCCAACTTCACGCACCAAAACTGCTCCTACTGCCAACGAACTAGCTGCTAAGTACAAATATAGGGGTTCAGCAGGAGCGGGCTTCACCAACAAAGGCGCCGAAGATAAATAGGACTTGATGCTCTGAAAGGCGTCCTCACACTCCGAAGTCCATTGAAACGTCTTTGCATTCTTCGGCCCTTTCAATGTATCAAAGAACGGTAGACATCTTTTCGCCGACTTGGACATGAACTTCCTTAAAGTACGCAATCCTTCCAAATGACGTTGAACATCTTTAAATGGTGAGGAGTCTTCATATTCCAGGATCGCTTGAATCTTCTCTGGATTGGCTTCAATTCCTCTCTGGATTGACAAGATAACCCGAAATTTGCCAGCCCCTAGACGAAAGGTGCACTTAGTGGGGTTCGGTCTCAAATTGTCTTGTGAATTATCTCGAAAGCATTCTTCTAAATCATCCGGATGTTTATGCACCAACATGCTTTTGACAATCATGTCGCGTCTACGTACACCTCCACATTCACCTTGGTGATATCTCGAAAACATGGTTCATCATCCTCCTCGATATGTGGCTCAAGGCATTGATGAGGTCAAGGTCATTTTCTTATAGGCATATACTGAACGATGTGTAATGAGCGCCGTCTTGGTATATCCTCCTCTGCACATGGAAATTTGATGATATCCGGAAAATGCGTCCATGAAACTTAATAAAGCATACCCCGGTGGCATCGATTAGTTGGTCAATGTGGGGTGAGGGTAGAAATCCTTGGACAAGCCTTATTTAGATCGATGTAGTCGATCGGACTCGCCATTTACTATTTTGCTTCGCACCAACACCACATTCGCCATCCATTGTGGGTAGTCGATCTCGAAAATGAAGTCACCGCCAACAATTTTTGCGATCTCTTCATCAATTATTCATTTGACGTTCGGTCTTGAAAATCCTCCTTTTCCAGTCGGATGGCTTCTTTGATGGATCTACCTCCGGTAGATGCTCGTGATATCCCCGCTTTACTCTGGCATATCCACGAGGCTCCCATGCAAAAATATCAACATAGCATTGCAGGAGCTCCACGAGGTTCGTCCGGAGAGGTTCCGGCAGACCCGAACCTATTTTTACCGTCTTGTTTTCCTTGCCAGGGATAAGATCTATCTCCTCCGTTTCTTCAGCTGGCATGACCAATGGTTCAGAACTACTCTCGGTGAATGGTTCGATCTCTATCGCCATAGTATGCTTCTCGCTTGATACTCCCACTCCTCGAAGTGATCACAAGATTTCTATAACATCTTCCGGCGGATCGAGTCCCCTTCACCTCGCCAACCCCATGAGTAGTAGGAAATTTGATTTTGAAATGAGGAATAGAGGTCACGACTTGCAAAGCAATTAAAGCGAGCCTTCCCAAAATAGCATTATTAGCGAATCTACATGCACAACATAAAATTTGCAAATAATTTCTACTGTTGAAGGCCGTTCCAAAGATGACCTAGCGATTCAATGATTCCACCACCTTGGCCAAGGTCATTACTAAAACCATATAAAGGAGCCTCCCCGTCTCTATCTCCATCTTTCGCCTATCTAGGTGCATCCTCCCGATAAGCGTGGGCATCTGAGAATATCTACGAAGACCCATTATCTACCATCATCCGCTTCATATCCACAGAACCTACTTATGCGATCGACACCGTGATCCCGCGTCGGATTCGATGATTTCGAAGGTAATCTTTATCGATAAAAAAGAGATTACCAGTATTGAATAAGGTCTCATCGGGTCTTGGGGGTACCCGCACATCGACATGATCAAGAATCCAATAGCTTCGGACTTCTTTCCAATGAATTTGCGAGAAGTACCCCGAGTGATGACATCTACCACGTGCCTTGCAGTCGTTCCGGGCTTGCAACACTTAGCTTGAATCTGGTTGAGCTACGGAATGTGCTCTCTTTCCTGCATTGATTAGTTACGGCGACACATCTTGAATCAAAGCCCCGCTTTGTACCTTTCTTTCAATAAAGTCCTTCAAACTAGCACAGTCGTTGGTATCATGACCCGAAGCTTGATGATAATCACAATACTTACGAGAGTTTCCTTTTCCGGGCTTAATGTTATCTCGAGGTGGTTCAAAAATAGGTTGATTCTTAATTTGATCCAAGATAATGACCTATCATCGTGTTTAGTCTTTGTGTCGTCCTATTCACTCTTTGGATTTGGAAGCGGACGAACGTCCTCCACCCTGTCTCCAATTGTTATACTTTTTCGATCCGCCTTCATAGCGGTCTTTATTACCCTCATTCTTTCTCGGGTCTCTATCGGTTCTATCCCGATCTGTCTCCTTAAGCCGGTGTGAAGCGGGGCGTTTGAGGCTGTCCATGGCATCTTCCACCACGATATAACCTTGACTTTGTCAAAGGCCTCGGCCGAGACTCTTGGTGATGAAACATCAACTTCTTCACTAACTTCTCCGATTTGACCAGATCTAACCCATTCTGAAACAGTCCAACGGCTTGTAGATCGTTCAGGTCTGTCACTTGGCCGACTGCTTCACGGAATCTCTTCACATATTGGCCCAAAGACTCATTCGAAAACTGTCGAACCTGAGCCAACGAACCAGTTGGTTTTCCCCTTCTTTTGTTGCTCCCCAAAGCGCATGAAATTTCTTGCACATATGCGCGCCAAGATGAAATTGAATCTGAGGGCAAAGTCCCCATCCACTGCCGGGCATCTTTTCTGAGTGTTGTGACAAAAGTATGACATTTAGCAGCATCGCTAAAGTCATAATAATCCATCAGTCGGTCGAACGCCTGACTGTGGTCATAGGGATCCCCTGATCCATCATAACTCTCAATATGGGGCAACTTCTTGGTAGGATCAGCTTTTTCTTTAAGAATCTCCGCGGAAAAGGGGGATGCTTTCTTTTCCGAAGTATCCTTCGTTTTTTGTACTTCGGCAAGCTGCTTCCGAAGTTCCTTTAACTCTTTAACCAAATACTCTACACCTTCTGGTTGAGATGATGCTTCTTTTTCCGGTGACTCCTTCCTCCTCTGAGTAGACCGGTTTCTTACAATAGAGCCTTCAACTCTAGAAGGGCTTCTTCGATGACGAGTGTCCACAGGGTGGTGTACCCTCAGTAGACTCTCGGGAGTACAATCTCTAGATATGCTTCGTCTTTGAATCCGAGCACTAAGGCGAGAATGTGCAACAACAAGGGCCTTCTTTGTGGTTTCAGGAGTACGATCTCTGGATCGACCTCTTCGTTCTCTTCGACCTTGCTCCTTAAAATCGACAGGGTGATGTACCCTCCTCGATCTTTGAGGAGTAGGGCTTCAGATCTTCTTCTTTCTCGATTTGGTCTCGAGACTCTCGTCCCAATGAGCAGGTTCTTTTCCACTTGGTGTCCTTGCCTTGAATTTGATTATTACTGAGCTCTTCATCTCTCAACTCTGTCATCCGGGCCATCTGCTCAGCTATATCCTGTAGTTGCTTCACGAGTACTTCCATAGCTCTATCCGCTTCATCTGCCATCTTAGCCAGTCGTGAAGCTTTTTCATCCTGGTCCTCTCGGTATCGAGTTCTAGGCGAAGTGCCTTCTACTCGTTTTTGACCGTGGCCAGACGCTTTATCAGTCGGGAAGACTAACCTACGTTTAGCCTTGCCCATTTCCTTCGACCGAAAATCTTCAGGGGATCGTTTGGACGCTGTGCTAGCATGAAAATTTATTGCCGGTCCCAAACGATCTTTGACAGACACTCGTGGTGTCGATTCACTGGCAGCCCTCGGCTGTCCTTCAGGTGTAGGTGTTCTACTCTTCACCATGAATATTGACGTAGAAACAAAGCACGATGCAGTGATTGAAAAATACTCAGGACACTAGAACTCAGCCCTCCTTCTAGCGCCAATGTTAACGCCAAGATCTTTCTCCACGTCCCAATCACCAAGACGCGTCCAATATCCTGCACAGTTCAACAAGTCAACACCAAAAGCTTGACGGCCTGACCGTCGAGGGATAGCTCCGGCGTGAGAGTCAGTACAGGCGATCACAAGGTCAACAATGGAGAGAAAAATATTATCTAATGCCTGAGAGAGATAGAATTAGAATTATCTTGAAAAATGTGTGTTACTTACCCTCTTATGTGATCTTAGCCCCATGCATACTCCACTCCCGGTTTACCGTGCCATCCACCATCTCCTGACACCTTTTTCCCTCACTTCCAAATCATTTCAAATAGAAAGTAAATGATACCTTTCACACTTTCTTTTCTGATTTGTCACCATGCGGTCATCTGAGTCCCATCCTCATTAATGCCATGCAGCAAAGTGGCAGACACAATAGTCAACTGTCATTTGGCATAATGATTACTGGTCAAAGTTGGGTTAAGTGACAATTTGTATAATGGGCCAATTTAATGACTAAACCCAAATAATGGAAATGACCCAGTGGCCGGATCGATCCAACCAGACCTAAAGATAACATGATCCAAGGGAGGAGCCCAATAAGTTCGGCCCAATAAGGAAAAAGGATTATGGCCTAACAATAAGAAATATAAAGCGTATCTGCCCTTTAACTTGGGAGTTACGAAGAATTTGCTAATGGAAAGGCCTTTTAAGATATTGAATTTAGATAGCCCATAATCCCAAAAACAATTTAAGGGGTTGTATTCAATTAAGATTTTTAAGTGACATATTTTTGTAGAATTTATGAGATTTTAATGACTTTCAAAAATTTTAAAGACTTTTTTAAAATGACTTTTATAGACTCTATGAAATAAGTAAAAGACTTTTATAAACTTTTTATCAAGACTGTGATAGACTTTTGTATACTTCTAATATATCTTACAATTTATATTAATTGTTAATTAGTCCATGTGTATAACATCTCCCTCTTTTTTCATGAACTAGAGTAAATCTCATTATATTATTGTGGTATGAGATTTTATATATGTTGAAAGCTGTGACGCCCCCAAAATAGGTATACATCACCCATCTTGAGTCGCCGAATACATGGTACAAAATTCAAATACAACTTAATTATACAACAGTCGTGTAAAATACGACAAAACATATGATGTGAGTTTTAATACAAATATTGTCATCTAGACAATATCCACACTCAATTGAGTCCTCATTAAATTTATTATCACACTATTTAACAAAATAGTGAGGACTACTAATGCTATTATCTGGACCGTCACTTCGTTTCCCGACTAGTCCCTGCTACATTCTCATTTCCTGAAAAAAACAATGAAAGTAAAAGGGTGAGCTCAAGTAGCCCAGTAAGAAATATTATGACTAAAATAATACAGAATAAATTATCGTTAGCCTTCAACAGTGTTAAACTGATACAATATAACAAACATCAAGTTTAACTGCAGCGGAACAAACAATCCATTAAAAGAGTCAAGTAGAGAATAAAATCTACTATCTTTTATGATTTAAAAGGTTTTTCATCACTTTTATCGTTGGAACTCAGTTTAATAAATAATCCACATCATCCCTGCACTACGGCCAAGGATATTCATTAGTATCACGACCACAAATTATCCATGCACTACGGGCCAAGGATATTCGTGTATTTATCAATGGTCATAATCATGCCAACAACTGTCCATCAATGCACTACGGGCCAATGAGGACTTTTACCACATCATTTGTAATATTACGGTCATGATTATACCGAATAATCCTTGGTCATAATCATACCAAGTCCATCTATGCACTACAGGCCACATATGACTTTCAACATAAAATTAACATGAGGATGATGACAATGATATAAGAATTCAATAAAACAAGTTCAAGAATTAATTTATTCAGGAACCAATAACGTCCAAATTATCAACATGATATTGCTTTGTGGGGTAAAACTCAAGAATGCTCAGAAGAATATTTCCATGAAAAGATACTGGATGAAGCCTTGAAATATCAAGGATATTCCACTAATTTCATGGAGTATAAAAGCGAAAACTTAACCAACCGAGTATAATAAAGAATGGAATAACAAAAGAAATCATCGAGCATGCGATAAACCGCATGCATGTGTTATTCCAATGTAATAATAAATAACGGAACCAAATCACGCGTAAACGCACGCGCATGTGATATTCCAATGAATAATAAATAACGGAACCGAGTCGGGGAAATTAGCACCATGCGGGATATTCCAATAGAATAATAAATAACGGAACCAAGTCATGCGTAAACGTCTGCATGTGAGGATGTTCCAATGAATAATAAAGAATGGAATAATGTAAGAATTTCACCATGTATGCGGTACTTTTTTGCATAAACAGTTATTCCAAATAGAATAATAAATAATGGAATAACGTAAGAATTTCACCGGTATAGGGTAGAATCACAGATATACAAGGTTATTCCAATAGAATAATAAAGAATGGAATAACGTAAGAATTTCACCAAGTATAGGGTAGTTCATGATATCTGAGTTATTCCAATGAGAATAATAAAGAATGGAATAACAGAAGTTCTCTTCATGAATACGAAAGAAATAATACCCCTTACGAGTAAAACAAATAATATCCCTTACCTTAGAAGAAACTAGATCTAGGAGTAGTGAAGTAGCAGAATACTTTTCTTCTTTCTCTCTATAGTTTCTCTCTCTAAAGATTCAGTGAATTCGTAAGAAATAGTGAATGAATGAGCTTATATTTATAGAAGAATGGACTGAATAGTAACTAATTCATGAACGGTCCAGATTGATTTACTTTTAAACGGACGGTCCAGATTGGTTTACTATAAAATATTCTAATAAAACAAAATCTTTTAAATAAAATATAATTTATTCTATTTATAATCTAATAAAACGAATAACTTTATAAAGGTATTACATTTTATATAAAAAGATTTTACTATACAAAATACTATCAGAATACTATCGTAATAAAATATAATATATTCTAATTATTATACAATAAAATGAATAACTTTATAAAAGTATTCTGCTTTATATAAAAAGCTTTTCTATTTTATTACATTAATAATTATAATAAAACAAAACTTCATCATCATGCATTATTATAATTCACACTATTAATCGACCAAATTCGCTCCTGGAAAGAGGGCTTTCAATAAGGATTTCTCCCTATTAGGCGCAATTGATTAGGTGACCAAACCTCTCCTTGGTAGAACTTCTAGACATTGTTAATATTGCAATAATAACATTAATAACTCTGTCATCTCAATTATTGATTTAATAATATATAAAATATCGATAATAATTAAATCAAATAACGCGAGATACTTATCAACAATTCTTTATGCAGATAATTGAACAAAAGCGAGTGACTTCTCACGTAAAGTATCAATAATCAATACCGCTATTACTCTTATGCAACCACGCCAGACATCGTTCTTTTACTACTACTAGAAGTAGTTCAATGAAATTAATGGTAAAACTTTCGTAGTTATTTTTATAAAAATATTTTTGTCGTTTTCTCAATTCGATAATAATTACATTGTGGGGTCCACTAATGATTGTCTTGGTCGTATGAATATTCTTTGTTAAAAGCGAATATTCCCCAGATTAATCGAATATTATATAACAACTTGCATACTTTATAAAATTTATAAATACTACCTTAACTATAACATTATCTCAAATTCACACCATAATATTAAAAAAAAATATTTCGAGAAAATTAAATCTTTATTCAAAAAATTTGGGGTTTTACAAAAGCTTTCATATTATTCTACTCATTTCATAATATATTTGGATACTCGGATAGCAATAAAATTTTAGAAACTACAGACACAATACAAAAATTAAGCTCACTTTTTATTGAGTTATATATACTTTATGCATATGCGTACGCTTATTTGGAATTATTGTTTTTCATTCCCGTCTACAAAAGTTGTCATCAATACTTATTTACGTAACTAGCAATTAAAAAATTAATATAAACATTTGCAATATATATCGATTTCCATTCAAATATTTGAATATTACCTTGTCTTAGTATCAAAATTTGCAAATAAAAATAATATATACTTGTTTCATGTATATTTTAAAATAGCAAGTTATTTTTCAAATAAAAATAGTTTTTTATTTATATTCTTTTTAATAAATTTTTAGTTTAGTAATGTAACATATAATAAAATGATGATAAAAAGCTTGAAGAACTTATATATTTTATACAACTATATATCACTATAAACTATAAAAGTACGTCTTTCTATATAAATTACTTTCCCACTCTCTCACTTTTTTTTCTTCATTTAACTTTCGATTAAGTTAATTTACTGAAATTATAAAATTATAAAATATTGTGTATTTATTTTTATTTTGAAATAATAACGTGTGTTTATTATTAAATAACAAATAAATTCAAAATTTAAAATTTTTGAATTTTGTACGTTGACTACAAAAACAAAATAAATGTTTTATTTTTGTGGGTACAACAAAAGTATTAATTATTCTAGATTATAAAGTAATTAGAAATATTGTATTCATATGAAGTAATTAGAAATATTGGATTCATGTGAATTTTATTTTAAATTTATTTAGTTTATTAAGATGAGATATGAAGTCTTTAGAAGTCTTTAGAGATGAGGTCAGACTTTGGATATGGGTTGATAGTTATAATTATTCTTCTAAAGTATGTTAAACTCTACCATTTAATAGAAATCTGAAAAGTCTATGATTTTTTGAATACCAAAATACTTCTATAGACTTTGTAAAAATCTTAATTCAATATCACCTAACTTTTAAAGACATTAAAAAAGTTGTAATTGAATACCACTAAATTTTTATAAATTCTTTAAATGTCTTAATTGAATACAACTAAAATTTTAAAATTTTAAAAAAAATTTAAAAATCTTAATTGAATAGACCCCCTTAGGCTATCAATTAGGATATCTGTACATTAGGAGTTTGTTTAACAATAAAAGTGTTTCAGATAGAATAGCAATATAAGCTTAAAAGCAGCTAAAACTTTATTTGTAACAAACTAAATATATAAGGATATACTTTTCTTATATTAGGACTCATTACTTTCACTTTTAATTTTAAGATCTTTTAAATTCCTAAAGTATTTAAAATATATTGCATAGAAAAAGATCTTACATTTATGTCTTAATATTCTTCAAGTCTTCACATTTAAATTTTCAATAGTTTGATGCTTTTTTATCCAAAAATTATCTTTCCTACAAAATAACATCACAATCTAGATAAAGATATTGCCAATCATCAAAATCAACAATATACTCCCTTGGTTACAATTTATTAGTCGAAGTTACATAAAACACATATATTAAATATATTATTACTTTATAATTAATATATGTCTTAATTTTTATATTTATCCTTAAGGGTTGATAGTCTCTCCTTCAATTAAGCTGCAAAATACTAATGTTAATTAAAACAAACTTTCCTGTCTCTTTCTCCCTGTAGGTGTATCTCTCCCTCTCATCTCCCTACTTTTATATCACTTTCTTTCTCTTCTCTATCATTAAGTCATTAATTAAAATCACTCCATAATCAATCTTCTAAAATTTCAAAAGCATCAAAGAGGTTGCGCCAATACTTTTTAATTTTTTCTCCTCTGTTTTGGCTTTCCCTCCATCTTTGTTATTTATAAGGTTATTATTGTTCATGGATTCTCAATACAAAAGTAAAAGAAAGAATAGACAAATCATAATTGATCAAACACGGCTGGAATACCAAAATTTAATATCAATATTCCGATGAGTTTTAAAGAAATTTCAGACAATAATCAAGAACTTTTGGTGAATGAAATCAATATGAATTGAAGAGAAAACTCTTCATATCTCATCTGAAAAAAGTAGAGAAAAAGATATTAATGAGGAGCAATAACGTAGTAATACCTCAAAAATGATAAACCTTAAATAAGAAAGAGAAAATAGAATGGAGTAAGTAGTGTTTTTATGAGAATAAATTTTCATGAAAAATGGAGAGGAATTAGGGGTATTATAGGAAGGTAGATAATTTTTTGTTTTAGATATTAACGCCTATTAATTTGGAATGAAAAATAGTTCCTAAAACGACTAAAAAAAGGGAATCGAGGGAGTATATATGATTCGATTAGTGATTAAGTACTTGACATTAATTTCACCATAGTAAATTCATATAATTAACTTTTCATTGCATGTGTTATAAAAAATGTTACATTAACCAACACAATAATTAAAAAGCTGTAAGACCCCAACTTATTATAAATAAAATCAAATTTTCTCTATTTATTATTTTGAAATAGTAAGGGTTGATTTGATTAATGTGGTTAGTTATGGATAAAATGCGCAAATATTTCAAATATGCAAGTGGTTATAAAATATTCATTTTTATCGGAGAATATTCGTTTAGTCATGGAATATTCTTACTTGTCGGGTAATATTAAATGCGTGCAGTAGCCTTGATCTGTGTGGGCATAACTGAAAAAGCGATTGGATGAAGAGAATCATATAGTAAGTTGTTTTATAAATAACTGGCGTAGTTTTTCACTGAGATTATCTTGTTGGAATACCGTGTTTAAAACACAAGAAGATTACCAGTATTACGCACAAATTATTGATTCTTACGTAGGAAGACATTACTCAATAATTATTACGATGATTTCTTATCGCTCAATATTTTATTTTATTGATTTAATAATTGCTACGTTGATATTTTATATTATTATTATTTCAATAATTGTCACTACTGGCAATTTTCATTATCGGATCAATAATTCATATTATTTGAATAATATTATTAGATAACATTATTGGCGATGTCTAGAAAGTTACATACAAGAAGAGGTTTGGTCACCAATTGCTTGTAGAAGGAGAAATCTTTATTGGAAAGCCCTCTTCCTGGTGAAGGCGCACTGGTTGTCGATGATTGTGATTACGTAATATTATTTGTGAATAATTAATTATTGATTTATATGATAAGGAAAATATTCATTTTATGTGGATATAGATGGAGAAAATTTTTAGTGTGACAATTGTTGAAAAATTGTTATTTTATCTTTTCCGATAAATAATTCATTTAAATATATTATTATATTTTAATAATATAATAATGGTGATATTTTATAATGAATGTGGGATATATGAGTATATGAGGAGGAGGAGTATTTTTATTACAATTAATATTTAAAACATGTTAAACATGCTCGGTGGACCCCATTTTTGACCGAAATTGGTTTATAGCAAGTAAAAATCGTCTGCTTATGAATTTGGGTCCAATTTACATTTGGAATTTGGAAAAACTTTCTTCTGCAAAGTTGTAGATAATGGAATTTTCTATAGAAAACACATAAGGTTCGAATTTTTCTGATAAAAGGGCTATTTATTATGAATTATTGAAGTTCCAAAGTTTCGGAATAATTAGTTTTTGAAGTTTAAAATATTTTATTTAAGAAAAACATTTTTCTTACTTTAATTGAGTGGGTGGCTGATGTTTGGCTCAATTAGTGTGCGTAGGAAGTTGTGGAAAAATAATATTAATATTTATTAATTTTCTGTTTTGGTGTTCTGAGCAATTTCCTATAAATAGGGTGCTTAGGTTAGAATTGAAAATCACACCAGAAACTGAAGTTTTTTCTCCCTTTCTCTCTCTATATTATCGAACGTAACTTTTTGGGCTTAGCTGGTTATTATCGGAGATTCGTGGAAGAATTTTCTCGAATCGCTACTCAGCTAACTTCGGTGACTTTTGAAGATACAAAATTAAATATGGAGCGAGGAATGCGAGAAGAGTTTCCAAGAGCTCAAGAGGAGACTCATTTCGGACTGTTACGACAATACCATCCGGTTCGGATGGATTTGTTATCTCAAACAATGCTTGACGAAAGGGTTAGGATGTGTTCTCAAATGCAACGTGGGAAAGTCATAGCTTTATCGTCGCGATAACTTAAAGAATATGAGAGGAATTATCCTACTCATGATCTAGAGTTAGCGGCCCGATCGTTTCGCTAAAGATCTGGAGGCACTATCTATATGGAGAGAAAGTGGAGATATATTCGGACCATAAAAGCCTCAAATATTTCTTCACCCAAAAGGAACTCAACAAGCGACAACGACGTTGGCTCGAAATTTTTAAAGATTATGACCACACTATTCAATACCATCCGGAAAAACAAACGTGGTAGGCGACGCGTTGAGTAGAAGATCATATCAGAAGGAGCAAGTGCGATGATATCAAGTATCTGCGTAGAACCAACTTTAATCGATGAAGTTAAAGTTGCTCGAGCCAATGGACACGGAAGCAAAATGCGTATGAAGAAAAAAGTACAAAAAGGTGTTATTCCGGAAGCGAGAATCGATGAAGAAGGAATACTTTGAGTCTACTCCAGACTTTGTGTTCCTAACGATTCTGATTTAAAGAACAAGATCACGATGGAGGCACACAATACACCATTTCGAATCCATCCTGGAAGTACCAAAATGTATCGTGATCTTCGACATACATTTTGGTGGAACAATATTAAGAGAGAGATCGCGAAGTTTATCTCGAGGTGTTTAACTTGTCAACGTGTAAAAGCGGAGCATCAAGTGCCTAAGGGTCTATTGCAACCACTTGAGATTCCGAAATAGAAGTGGGAACACATTACCATGGATTTCGTTACGGGTCTTCCCACGGTTTCTCAAGGCATAAATGTTATTTGTGTTATTGTTGATAGATTATCTAAGTCTGCTCATTTCTTGCCGATCACGGAGACTTGTTCCTTGAACGTCTTGCTTTCGTATGTATGTAAATGAGATTGTGAGATTGCATGGCATGCCAGTATCCATAGTTTCGATCGTGACCCAAGATTCACTTCACGATTTTGGGTTAGCTTGTAAAAAGCTATGGGCGCAGTTTCTGATTCGATTCGGCGATACCATCCTCAAACCAGACGGACAATCGAGAGAGGACTATTCAAACTCTTGAAGATCTATTAAGACTCTGTGTCCTGGATTTCAAAGGGAGTTGGGATAAGTATTTACCATTGGTGGAATTCTCCTACAACAACAGTTATCAGGCAAGTATAGGTGTGACTCCATTCGAAGCATTGTATGGACGAAAGTTTTGCTCACCAATATGTTGGGATGAGGTGGGTGAAGCAACATTGTTGGGACCCGAGTTGGTACGTATGACTACGAAAAATATCCAAATGATTCGACAACATATACAAACGACTCAAGATCGACAAAAGAGTTATGCGGATCTTCATCGAAAGGACGTGGAATTTAGTATTAGGGATCATGTATTATTGCGTGTTGCCCCATGGAAGGGAGTTACAAGATTCGGGAAGAGAGGAAAGCTTAATCCATGATTTATTGGTCCATTTCAGATTCTTGACCGAGTAAGAAATGTAGCCTATAGACTTGCGTTACGTCCAAGTATATCTCGTGTTCATAATGTTTTTCATATATATGTGCTTCGTAAATATTTGAAAGACCCGAACCACGTTATTGAGTTAGAACCTGATGAGATAGCTGAAGACTTAACGTACGAGGAGGTACCTATCAAGATCTTGGATAGGAAGGAGCATGTCTTACGTACAAAGGTCATACCACAAGTTAAAGTTTTGTGGAGAAACCATGCTATTGAGGAAATGACCTAGGAGTTGGAAACGGAAATGAAAGCGAGGTATCCTCACCTTTTCGAAACACCAGGTACGTTGAAACCATGCTATTGTTGAAAAATTATTATTTTATCTTTTCTGATAAATAATTTATTTAAATATATTATTATATTTTAATAATATAATAATGGTGATATTTCTATAATGAATGTGGGATATATGAGTATATGAGGAGGAGGAGTATTTTTGTTACAATTAATATTTAAAACATGTTAAACATGTCAGTGGACCCCATTTCTTGACTGAAATTGGTTTATAGCCCGTAAAATCGTCCGTTTGTGAATTTCGGTCAATTTCTGTTTGGAATTTGGAAAAACTTTCTTCAGCAAAGTTGTAGATAATGGAATTTTCTATGAAAAAGACATAAGGTTCGAATTTTTCTGACAAAAGGGCTATTTATTATGAATTATTGAAGTTCCGAAGTTCCGGAATAATTAATTTTTGAAGTTTAAAATATTTTATTTAAGAGAAACGTTTTTCTTACTTTAATTGAGTGGGTGGCTGATGTTTGGCTCAATTAGTGTGCGTAGGAAGTTGTGGAAAAATAATATTAATATTTATTAAATTTTCTGCTTTGGTGTTCTAAGCAATTTCCTATAAATAGGTGCTTAGGTTAGAATTGAAAATCACACCGTAAACTGAAGTTTTTCTCCTTTCTCTCTATATTATCGAGCATATTCTTGTGAGTATTTTGATACTTTGAGTGTTCTTTATCTGATTCTGAAGTTTCCTTTAGCACTATATCTCGTATTCCAACTAGAGTCTTGTAAGACCCCGAATTTTTTTTAAATAAAAGGAATTTCCTTTATTTATTATTTTGAAATAGTAAGGGTTGATTTGATTAATGTGGATAGTTAAGGGTTAAATACGCAAATATTTCAAAATAAGCAAGTGGTTATAAAATATTCATTGTTGTGGGAATATTCGTTTGGTCGTGAAATATTAAATCTTTGTCGGGGAATATTCGTAATGCAACAGCTATAGCGACCATGTAATGGGCCCATAACTGAAAAAGCGATTGGATGAGGAAACGCGACAAATATAAGTTGGTTAAAAATAACTACAGTAGTTGTTATTCACCATTAAGATTTGTTGGAATACCCGTGGTTAAAATACTGATGTCGCGTGGCATTAGAAGACGATGGCAGACGGTATTACAAGATATTGTTGAATTATTGATCCTTACGTAAGATGGCACTACTCAATAATTTTCACAGTAGTTCTTGCTTCAATATTTTATTTTATTGATTCAATAATTCTTTGCGTTGATATTTTATATTATTGTTGTTCAATAATTGTCACTACACAAGATTTCCCATTATCGGATCAATAATTCATATTATTTGAATAATATTATTAGATAACATTATTGGCAATGTCTAGAAAGTTACATCTAAGGAGAGGTTTGGTCACCTAATTGCGCGCCAAGAGGAGAGATCCTTATTGAAAGCCCCTCTTTCTGAGGAACTACCGTTGTTATAATTGTGATTACGTAATATTATTTGTGAATAATTAATTATTGATTCATATGATAAAGAAATATTTATTTTATATGAATATAAATGATGGATTTATTTATGTGGTTATTAATGAAGGAATTAATGTTGAGGTGTTTTATCAGTATTTTATCGGATGGAGGTATTAAAAATCAAATCAGTATTTTTACGATATATTGCGTGAGTTATAATTTTTAATCCGACCGTTGGATCGTTGTAATTTTTGGATATGTTATACATACATAAGTTGAGTATATGTCCACAAATTTTGAACCGTTAAAAATGAACGAATGATTTGTTATGAATTTTAAGAGGTGTCTGATTCGGAAATTAGGTTTATAATTGATTTTGGTGGAAAATTCTAGAATTGAGTGGGCCCTACTTGTGGTTGGTGAAAAAAATGTGCTGAATTTTATTTCAAATGTGGTGGGTGGCAATAGTAGCGAGTAAAAGCCATCGGTAGCGGTCGAGTCTGCTTGTAACGGCTAACATTTTCCTATAAATAGAGGCTAAGTTAGAATTGAAAATCACACCGAAACAAAGTTTTCTCTCTTTCTCTCTATATTATTATTGAGCGTATTTTGTGAGTATTTAGATACTTTGAGAGTTCTTTATTGAAGATAAGTTTCATTCAAAGATCACTTCCGACCTTTCATTCCAAAGTATTGATTCTTTGAGGTAAGGGATATTATTTTTTTTTTAGAATGATATTATTTCTTCAATATCATTATGTTGAAATGTTGATCTGAAGTTTTTATCAAATTTGGAACTTTTTCATGCTCTGGTTACTATTCATGAGTTACTATTCACGAGTTACTATTCATGAGTTACTATTCACGAGTTCTTATTCACGAGTACTATTCATGAAGCGTGAAAATGTTTTTTTTTTGGAATTTCTATCTTTTGGTGTCGGAGTTACTATTCACGTGATACGGCACTATTCACGATATCTGACTATTCACGATATCTGGCACTATTCATCGAAAAATAAAATTTCTTCTTTTCGTCCAAAATATCTATTCGGATACTAGCTTTGATTGTATCCATGTTTTGATCATTCTTGAATTTTACACCACTATGATTATTTTGAGGTATTGTTGGACATGGATAAAACAAAGTACGAATCATTAATCCTTAATCCTTGTCATTTTGTTTCACTTTGGATTCGTTCTTTAAAATATTTTCATCATCCTCGGTCTTAAATGATGATATTATTGAATATCTTTGGCTTTTGGTGCAAAGATGAATGATTTCTCAAGAATATCTTTGGCACAGTAGTGCAAAGATGAGGCGGTGTTTAAATGAACATGACCAATGATGAATATCTTTGGCCTTTAGTGCAAAGATGAATGTGTGTTGAGATGAACATGACCGATTGATGAATATCTTTGGCACCAGTAGTGCAAAGATGAATATTTGATTTGAGATGAATATTGATTGATGTTACGAGGATAAAATATTGATGATGGATCGTTAAATTCATAGATTATAGTAGATTTCATTCTCTACGTAACTCTTCTATGAATTATTATTTCATTGCGAATATTGATCCCAAAACTTGTTTGCCTATTGTATTCTATCGATTTTTCTCCATTGGAGACTAACGATAATTTGTTGTATATTATCTTAGTCATAATATTCTTTACTTTGGGCTAGTTGAGCTCACCCTTTTTCTTGTTGTTCCATTTTTCTTCTCGTGGAGGCGAGAATGTAGCGAGTACTTAGTGAGAATTATGGAATGAAGGTTCTAGAGAGAGTTGTTTAGTAGTCCTCACCATTTTGTAAAATAATGTATCAATAAATGTGATGGGGATTTATTTGAGTATAGATATTGTCTAAAAGATAATATTTGTATTTAAACTCACGCTTTCTTGTTGTAATAATAAAGTTGTAGTTGTTTCTGTACCATGTATTTGGCGACTCAGAATGGGTGTGGTGTATACCTATTTTGGGGGCGTCACAAGTACAGTCTTTTCAATTAAGGTAAGGGATATTAATTTTTTTTTAAAATGATATTATTTCTTCTAATATCATTATGCCGGATTATTGGTAAGATTTTTCTTGTGAAATTCTTGTCTTTTAGTTTCGGGGTTACTATTCACGTATACGGCACTATTCACGAATACGACACTATTCACAGGAAAAATTAAATTTTCGTTTTTGTCCAAAATATCTATTATGGATACTAGCTTTGATTATATCCATGTTTTGATCATTCTTGAATTTTACTTCACTATGATTATTAATGAAGTATTTTTGAACTTGGACTGTTTAAAGTACGAATCCTTAATATTTGCTCTTTTGTTTCATTGGATTTGTTTTCTTTAAAATATTTTTCATCATCCTTTGTCCTAAATGATGGTATTACTGAATATCTTTGGCCTGTAGTGCAAAGATGAATGAATTTTTGATGAATATCTTTGGCCCTGAGATGAACATGACCAACTGATGAATATCTTTGGCCTGTAGTGCAAAGATGAATATTTGATTCAAGATGAATATTGATTGATGTTACGGGATAAAATATTGATGATGGACTTTTAAATTCATAGATAAAAGTAGATTTCATTCTCTACGTAACTCTTTTATGAATTATTATTTCCGCTGCGAATATTGATCTGAAACTTGTTGTCTATTGTATTTTATCAAATTTTTTCCCTGTTGAAGACTAACGATAATTTGTTCTATATTATCTTAGTAATAATATTCTTTATTGGGCTAGTTGAGCTCACCCTTTTTCTTTTTGTTCCATTTTTTTTCTCAGGAGGCGAGAATGTAATGAAATCTTAGTGGGGTATGGAATGAAGGTTCTAGAAAGTCGTTTTAGTAGTCCTCACCATTTTTGTAAAATAATATACCAATAATTGTAATGAGGACTTATTTGGGTGTGAATATTGTCTAGATGGCAATATTTGTATTTAAACTCACAGTTTTTATGTTGTATTAATAAAGTTGTAGTTGTTTCTGTACCATGATATTGACGACTCAAAATGGGTGATGTATACCTATTTTGGGGGCGTCACAAAAGCTATAAAACTTTATAAATGTAACATTTTCTATAACTCATGCAATAAAAAAGTATAGAACTTACTACGAGGAAGTTGGTGCCAACTTCACCCTAATCGGATCCATATATATGTAGTTGTAAACAAGCAACATTATATTAATTTAATACCTACCACACAAACACGCACACTTATATTGCCATTATATATATATATATATTATCACTACAAAAAAATAGGTCATTGGCGATCGACGGGAAAACGGAGCGACGATATATGAGGCACACCCGTCGTTAATGACTTCATTGTCAACGTCACAGAGGTCGACAGACTTGTCCGTCGACAATAACTTGTTTTTGTAGTGGTTTTGCTGGGAGGAAACCATGAAGTTAGTCCGGGCATTGTATCCCCACAGACTAGGGGTTGATCTAACCACTTGGTTCAATGAGGTCATTTTTTTTAAGAAATATACTCATAAAAACTTAAAAATAAAATAAATCTCAAAACTAAGTAATACTCAAATATTATTTATAACAACATTTTTAGAGACTTTATTACTTGAAATTGTTGAATGATAACCTCATTTTCAATACCTGCAAAAATATCATATTTAATTAATGTATATTAATAAAGAATCATTTATCCACTCATCTTTTAATAATTTTTCTTTAATGGGTCAATACTTTCAAAAATATCAAGATAGTCTTATTTTTAATAGTTACAAAAATCCACAAGTAACTACTTAATTTGTGAAATTATAAAAAATAAAATAAAATTATGATACAAAATATTTCTTTGATGGGTCGACGTTATGATTGAAGACAAGAAGATTAGAAAAGAGAGCAAAATGGGTGCAAGTTTAAGATATTCAGTAATTTTTTAATTTAAAATTTTCATATTTTTACTAAACACTATAAAAAATATAAAATATAAAATTTGACCCCCTGAAAATTTAGTGGGATCAATTGTCTCCACTGCCCTTGCTCTAGATCCGTCCATGCTTACAAAATTTCGCATTAATACACATGTTTAGTATCTAACTTGACTCAGACTTAGAATTATTAAATTTTAATCTTGGCCGTTGATTCTTACTAATGATGATATTTATCTATTTTTAATTCATAACAAATACTTATTATGAATCATTTTCACAGACACATATATAATCGTAAAAACATCTATATAAAGTATGGTTTGACAGATAAATTTTCTATATTCTTAACATTATTTGCACAAAATATTGTGAATGATTATAGAAAGTCCATGCATTAATATCTCAATATCATTGCCAAAAACACCCAACCAAATAATTTTCTTTTTTGCAAACCAAATACAATGCATTTGTTTTCTCACTTTTAGCTTTAAAAAGCTAGAGCTAATGGTACTCTTAAAATGCCAAAAAATATTACTAATTCAGTATCTAAATTATCTATATATATTTCGGAAGCTAGTAGCATTATGATCGATCACTTTAGTTTCTATATGAAAAATAAAGCCTTTTCTCACCTTTAATTCCTCAAAAATCAAATCATTGCTTGCATGCTTAGATCCTATTCATAGCCTTCCATATAAGTTAAACAAGTCATTTCAATAATTAAAAAATAAATAAATTAGTTTGTAAGACATAGTATCTAGTACAAAAATAAATCAGTTTATTTTTGTACTCAAGAATGCAATAATTAATGGTATTTCTATTTATTTATTTTTCACAAAACAGCCATGCCTCATATTGTCTGGCTCATGTAAACTTATTTGGTGGACCTATATCTATACCTGCATATCAAAAAGATGGATAAACTCTTAGCCTAGTATTTGCTTTGAAGTCCCTTGAATATATATATATATATATATATATATATATATATATATATATCCTTCGGTAATTCTTTTAACTTTTTCGTGGAATTTAATTTGAATATTTCCAGATAGTTAATTTCTTAAAATACTTGAGAAAACTTTAAGTGGGGTAAAGGAAACTACTTAATGAGCTTAATTTCTGGATCAAGGACGTACAATTGAAAATAAACATATCTAGATATTACCATACTAATTAAAGAATAAATTAAGTTCGCAACCTTAAAATTAAGCAGTTAATCAACTGAAAAATGTCATGAAAATCAAATTAGATGAAATTGACAACTGAAAACACATTATGCACAGAAAGAATATATAGGAGATAAGCAAATTAATGGAAATATATATATGGAATATATTAATCCTTATATATAAATATATCACAGCCTATCCTACTCAATCAATTTCAAATCAATTAATTAATCTGGCTTCCAAACACACCCTATTTTAATCAATTGAAATCAATTTGATTTTTAACATAGTTAAAAATCAATTAATTAATTTGTCTTCCAATTTGATTTCCAATAGAAACTCAATTAATTTCACAGCCTATCCTTCAACTCAATCAATTTCAAATCAATTAATTAATCTGGCTTCCAAACACACCCAATTTTAATCAATTGAAATCAATTTGATTTTTAACATAGTTAAAAATCAATTAATTAATTTGTCTTCCAATTTGATTTCCAACAGAAACTCAATTAATTTCATAGCCTATCCTCCAACTCAATTAATTTCAAATCAATTAATTAATCTGGCTGTTAAAAATCAAGTAATTAATGTCTTTCAATTTGATTTCCAACATAAACTCAATAAACTCAATTAATTTCAAATCAATTAATTAATTAACACACCCAATTTTAATCAATTGAAATCCCACATACAACCCAATTTTAATCAATTGAAATCCCATATACAATTGATATTAGCCATTAATACATAATATTAACCATTAATACATAACAGAAAACCATTAATTCAGTTGTCTCTTCCAATCCAATAGTTTTTCTTTTTCTTTCATCTTCAAAACTGCCACACGGATTCATGCTATACAACATTGCATTACAATTAAGATACAGAGTTAAATCAATAGACAATCCAAAAGACAACACTCACAATAGCCATAAATATTAAAATTGGTAACATATAACGGATAATAGACAATCCAAAAGACAACACTCACTATAGCCATAAATATTAAAATTGGTAACATATAACGGATAAGAATTGATGACAAAATAAAAATAAATACTCATTAAATATAAAACACCTATAAATACTACTATCACATAAACAAAAAAACCCAATACACAAACAATATCATACAAAATACTAAATAATGGATATCAGGTAAAGTAATTAGTTTGTTTTTTTAACTAACATATTCTTCCTATTTTGCATGTTATTTTTAAAATTTTATGTGTTTTCATTTATTTGCAGATCTATACCAACAAAAAACAAAGGGTAGAACAAACGTCAAATTATTGAAATAAGCGATGATAGCAGTAGTGACAATGGTGGTTATGGATATGCCAAGAATGCAAAGATCGAAGAAACTATTGTTACGCTACAAACAAAGTTCGAAGCCATGAAAAAGAAGATTCAGAAAATTGAGCAACAACTATTAGTTTGTTTTTTTAACTAATATATTCTTCCTATTTTGCATGTTATTTTAAAATTGTATGTGTTTTTATTTATTTGCAGATCTATACCAACAAAAAACAAAGGGCAGAATAAACGCCAAATTATTGAAATAAGCGATGATAACAGTAGTGATAATGGTGGTTATGGATATGTCTAGAATGCAAGGATCGAAGAAACTATTGATACGCTACAAATAAAGATCGAAGCCATGAAAGAGAAGATTCAGAAAATTGAGCAACAACTGAATGGTCTTAAATAAAATGGGTTATCGCAATAAAAGTGGAACTGTGGAAGTAATAAAATAGCAATAACAACATATTTATACATGTAATTGCTATGCCATGCAAAAAAAATCGAAAAATTTATATAAAAAAATATATTATTATTATGAAAAATCTTTCTCATTCTAATTTTAAAAAATTATACAATCGAAAAACAAACTAGCCCGTGCATTTGCACGGGCTGTCAACTAGTTTTTATAAATGCAGCTGATTGTGAGTCAGAAAATTAGTGAGTACCTACTTTATCACGTTCCCAATTCAAAAAGAGTCGGTATTTAATTTGTGAAATTTATTTAGAATGCATTTTTGTTGCTCGTTTATCTCTAAAATTAATAAATTGTTAATGTAGTAATGTTGACATTGTAAATAAATAAATTATGCTGGTAAGCTTGAGAAATAAAAATAAAATAAAATTGGTACATGATGAGACTCTTGTTGAAGAAGAGAAGCTAATTAATACATAGATAGATAGATGTAATTTTAATTTCTCATGAAATTCAACCACCAGTAATATACTATTATATATGCATGATTATTGTGATTATATATGTTGTTTTTAAGGGTGCATATATATATATATATATATATATATATATATATATATATATATATATATATATATATATATGGTGGGTGCAGGCCATCTGTCATCTGTGTTTGTGTGTGAGTGAGAAAAAGATGAAGAAAGGTGAAAACTGATTCTCTGATTGATCACATAGCGACAAAGTTTAACCTTTTTTCACAGAAATGTATATATGGGATCATGGAAAAGCAAAAACAAAAGGCAAACAAGATGAAGTATCAATTATTGATGAATAAAAAGGAAAAAGCAGGGAATCATCTCTGCGACATACTGTAGTTAAACTGATCATCCAGTTTTCACTTCCATTTATACCTACATACATACATATATCTTAATTTTTTGATTGAAAATTAAACTCAGATAGATTAGATCAAAAGAACAATTAACCAGAATTAATTAATTGTAAGTATAATAAATATTCAATTCAACCATTTGCATCTACAAGAAATCAAACCACTACTGCCACTACAAGTATAAGATTCCACTATACTGACAGTAATTTTTTTGTTTCTACTGTACGTACTAGTACGCATGCATGCCCAAACGTGTCGCAGTAGAACACAAGAAGGATTCAAAGAAAACAATTAATTATATAATACTTATAATTAGTCACACAATTATATAAACATCATAAAACTCAAATTTAAACAAAATAAAAAATAATGACGAATTGTGGAAAATTACCATGGCCTGCATGTCGAAGAAACCGGGCCGGGCGAAATCCTAAATGGGCATGTCTTCCCACAGTTTTCTTGAACTTCCATAGTTTCATATGTATATGTATGCATGGTTTAATTTGGTTGATTCAAACACACGTACGTACAGTAGAAATTAATAAGAAGTTCAAGAAAGCTGTGGAAAAGCATGACAGGACTTAATTGCAAATGTAATCCTCTCAATTCATATCTCCAGGCCAGCCCCAGTTATATATATATATATATATATATATATATATATATAAAACTTCGATTCAGATCTCACGTAGAAATTATATATAATTAATTAATTCCCCAGTTATATATATATATATATATATATATATATATATATATATATATATATATATATATATATATAGGGAATATTAATATGTAATAGGTTCTTTATGGGTATTATCTGTATACACTTTTTAGCCAGTTGATAAAACATTGGAAGGCGAGATTGAAGCATAAATATCTTAAAATGTAACATGCAGAACTTTTTTTTAATATGAGAGGACATATGTAGTCAACATGTTGTCGGTTTGTTTAAGCTAAAAGCAATTTTAATATTAAATAATAATCAATAGAATGCACGACAACATGCAAAAATATCAAAAAAAAAAAAAAAAAAATTAGCGTATAAGAAGCCTCTTAAACACAAAATAATAATAATAATAATAATAATAATAATAATAATAATAATAATAATAATAATAAATAAGAAGCCTCTTAGAACAAAAAAAAAAAAAAAATCTAAATAAGACATGACCTTTACGAACATATAAAAATCAATCAAATAGTGGCGCGAGTTAACATTTATTTTTTTTTTATAACAATATTTGTTATTTTATAAAATAAATATTTTATAAAAATAAATATTTTATAATAACAAATAAAGAATATAAAATATTTTATAAAACAAATATTTTTATAATAACAAATAAAGAATATAAAATATTTTTATAAAAATAGCAAATAAAGAATTATAAAATATTTGTTAATTCTTTATATAACAAATATATGCTATTGTTATATAAAATAGGATATAAAATATCATAAAAATTAATATTTTAAATTAAAGTGGGAAGAAATTAATATATTTGTTATATAAAAGAATTATAAAAATATTTTATATCCTATTTTATATCCTATTATAAAATAACAAATATTTTTATAATTCTTTTATTTGCTATTTTTATAAAAATATTTTATATTCTTTATTTGTTATTATAAAAATATTTGTTTTTATAAAATATTTTATATTCTTTATTTTCATATTATAAAAATATTTGTTTTATAAAATAACAAATATTGTTATAAAAATAAAGAAAGAAAAAACTCGCTCTTTATTCGATTTTTTATACGTTCGTAAGAGGTAAGATAATAGATTTTTTTTTTTTTTTTTAAGAAGAGGCTTACTACTTATTATTATTATTATTATTATTTTTTGTAGTTCTAAGAGCTCTACTTACGGTTTGGAATTTTTTTTTTTTTATTTTACGTGCAAATTCGCATCTACAGTATATTTAATATTAAAAATTGCTTTTATTTAAACAAACCGACAACACGTCGACTACATGTGTGTCATATTAAAATAAAAGTTTGTGATGTTTGTTACTACTGTAAGATATTTTATGCTTCAATCTCAAATTTCCAATAAGTTTTTATCAACTATTCAAAAAGTGTTAAGATGAAAGATCCATAAAGAACCCTAGTATATAAAATTCTTCCATATATATACATATATATAATATTGTTGCTATATATAAATTAAACAAGAGGAGAGAGGTGTGTTTAGAGAGAGAAAGTAAAGGAGAGGAATGGAATGGAGTGAAGAAAAGAGGAGAGGAGAAGAGAAGAGAAGCATGCCCATACAATTTGTAGTTCATACAGATCTGGACCACACTATTGCTACAACTACATCCATATGTAAACTATGTACCAACTTTATAGATGAGGTGAAGGGTGAAGGATGAAGGGTGAAGGTGAAGGGGTAAGGGGAAGAGCAGATGGAGATGTAGATGTAGATGTAGATGTAGGGTTCACTTCACTCACATGGCGCATTTTATCCACATAATGTCCACTTTTCTTCTCAGTGCGCAGTGGGGTATTGTATTTCAAAAATAAATGATGTATTTTTTAGAACTGGCCATTTTAAATAAATAAAAATTATTTTTTTAATATTTGTTAAAACTACAAATATAATAGTACTAGTTGTATAATAGTACTCAATCTAACTCGAATGTGAGTAATAACATATTAATTAGAAATTTTATATCATTGTACAGTTTAAAATTTAATCAATTATATCAAAACGGATTAAAATAAAAATATAATAATGGATGGTTCAACAATAAAACTCAATTTACAAAAATAGTTTTGCAACATATTTAAGAAATAAAATAAATTAATATGCTAAATAATTTACTTTTTATAATATTTTAAAGAAAATCATATAAGTAAATTTTTATATATATGATTCAAGGTTCTTGAGTTGCATCATGCATACTATTACGTGAAATCTAGGTATATTTTTTTATGGCTCGGATTTATCATTATTATAGTGTTTGTTATATATACAACACTAAACTAAACTATATCAAAATTAGATACTATAATAATTTTGTACGCTATTTACATAATGCGATTTATTTTTTTCCTAAAAAGTATAGATTTTATGGCACTAGGGTTAGGAGCCGGATATTACGTTTATCCCTTATGTAACATACATTGCATATCTCCCTTTAGTAATGAATTTGACCTGGACGATTATCTTGATTCGGTCCGTCGCTAAAAAAGCTTAAGAAAGACGGTTACATATATAGCGACGATTTTAATAGAATCGTCATGCGTTAAAATCCATTAAAGTTTTATATAATGTTAGATAATAGAAATTTAATATTCGAATATATATATATATATATATATATATATATATATATATTTCTTTTCTACTAGAGATATTTAGATTTATTATTAATTAAGAAATGAAATTAACCCAAAATGAAAATAAAGACTATAAAAGTGGAAAACGATAAAGACCATCCCATCTCCATAATCACATTCACATGCAAGCATGTGAGAAAATCTTGTTTCAAATTTTTATGGGAATAAAAGGTATGGGCCTTATTATGGTCACCCAATCCTTGTGAGTGTTCTGTTTCAATCAAAATCCTAACTAACATATATTATCGTCATGTATTAACTGTCTGTAATAATGTAGATATTAATTTAGAAGTAAAATTAAATATTCCCTAGTTAGCTTCATCCTATCCTAATTATATAAATGTTTTTAATTTCTTTTTTTAACACAAAACATCATTTAGAGTTTTTCCAATTATTTTTTAAATAAAAATCAATGATTGGCCAATCCAAAAGAAAAGGTAATGGAAACAGAAAATGTAAGACCCCAGCTTTTATAAATAAAAATGAATTTTTTT
The DNA here is from genome assembly GCA_020205615.1 of Panax quinquefolius. Lineage (NCBI taxonomy): Eukaryota > Viridiplantae > Streptophyta > Magnoliopsida > Apiales > Araliaceae > Panax > Panax quinquefolius. The sequence goes on from CM035161.1 coordinate 22,155,072, forward strand.
TATAAATATTATTTTTGAATATTATGGAATAAATTTGATATAATGTTATAGTTGTGGGTAATATTTATAAATTTTGCAAAGTAAGCAAGTTGTTATAAAATATTCGTTTGGTGGGAGAATATTCTTTTTGTCGGGGAATATTCGCATGCGACGACTCAATCAATTAAAGTGAATTCTATAACGGAAGTATTATGTAAGTAGTTAAAAAGCGACAAAATTATTTTTCTATAAAAATAACTGCAGAGAGGTATTCATGCAAAACTGTTGAACTACCCGATAAGAAAAGACAAGAATACGCCAGTCTGGAAGTTGATAAGAAGCGCGATATTGATTATTGATCGCTTACGTGAGAAGTCACCAATTTATCT